>VXAX01001129.1:56041-131707 GCA_013399835.1 Leptocoma aspasia | reverse complement strand
GTCCATCCACACGGCCACCCCCATCCCCATGTGCATTCCATGTCCGTGTCCATCCACACGGCCACCCCCATCCCCATGTGCATTCTATGTCCATGTCCATGTCCATGTCCATCCACACGGCCATCCCCATCCCCATGTCCATGTCCATCCACACGGCCATCCCCATCCCCATGTCCATTCCATGTCCGTGTCCATCCCCATGTCCGTGCTCATGTCCATGTCCATAACACAGCCATCCCCATGTCCATTCCATGTCCATCCCCTTGTCCATGTCCATCACATGGCCATCCCCATGTCCATATCCATCCCCATGTCCACGTCCATGTCCATGTCCATCCCCAGTCCATACCCACGTCCATCTTCACATTCTTCTCCAGTCCATCCCCACGTGCATCCCCTGTCCATCCCCAGGTCTATCCCCAGTCCAACCCTTCATCCATTCCCACGTCCATGTCCACATCCCATTTGGTTTTTTCTTCTGAACCCCTGCCAACCCTTCCTTGCCATTTCCTTTGCTTCCAGTCAATTTTCTCTTTTCCAAACAACAACACATGTTTGGCTTTTTTTTTTTTCCCTGATCCCAACCATTCAAAACCCAGCATGTTCCCTGAAAGTGAATAAGCTGTTTAAAACCACAATATGGGGTTTGACTTTTCAGAAGAGACTTTTCAACACGGTGACTAAAATGACTTTTCCCAGCTGCTCTGTCAGTCCCAGTGTGGGGCAGATGTGACACGAGGCTTGGGCTCCCTCTGGTGCATCCCATGCCTTTATTCCAAGGGACATCTGACAAATCCTCCATGGAAACAGCAGTGGCCACTGCCCAGCACAGCCAGGGCAGCATCAGGAACTCCCTCACTGAAACCCTCACAACGCCCTCCCAGACCAAGCAGCATTTACACATGTGGTAGGAACAGGGACTGTAATCACAACCACGTTTTCTGGAAATGTTATCTCGTTTTATTTAACTGCCTGGGCAAACTTGTACTGTGAAAAATAGGGGGGGAAAAAATTCCCTCTGCTATTATAAGATATTTGGGGAGTTTTCTTGAGCAGTCCCTCTGCCTCAGCGGGAGAGACCTGAAACTTGGAATTTAGCAAGGAAATAAGCTTGAGCCATACAAGGCCTAGGGCACGCATTTCATTCTTCGTGGTCTGGTGAAATCTGCTTTCACTTTGGCTGCCTGACAAAGGCTTTAAAAATGTATGTGTGTGCTTCATTTCTTCACGCTAATTTTTAATCTACTGTAACAATTTTTATACTATGAGAACAGCTAATGACTTTCCTGCCTTCTCTTGGCACTGCTGCTGCGGCTGGAGGTCAAGAGGAATTTCTTCTGCCATCGGTGGTCTCGCCATGATCTTTCAAAAAAAAAAAAAAACCCCTTTGGAATATCTCATTTGGATGGAGAACATGAATCCACTAGGAACCCCAGTGTGCTGGAAGTTGGTACACAGCAGCAATTAACATATTTTGCTTTCTGATTTTTGCCAACTTAAAAAGTTTTGGATGTTGGGCAGGCTTGGAATTTATGCAGGGGCTATAAAAAGCATTTGGGACTTGTACACAGAGGGATAAAACTCTGCAAGGAATGGGTCCAGACTTGGTGAATAACCACTTCAAAGTGGATCTTAGGAATAAGCAAAGGGAGTGGAAAGAAATGGAAAAAAGGATTAATCAAAGAAAACTACGTCTTAGAAGTTAGGAAGTGTAGGCATAAAGGGAAATGTGCCAGAAGTAAAGCTAAGGTAGATCTAGCAAAGGAAATTAAAACAAATAGCAAAATGTCCTTCAGGCATATATAGCAGGGGAGGAAGGAGAGGAGGGGGAGAGGTGGTGAAAGAGGGAGAGGCAGGACACAAATGAATGTATAATATGTAGTGGAAATGTACACAGAGGAAATGAATGCATGGAGACAGAAATTACCTCATGCAAGTGGAACAAATCATCAAGATCATAATGCAACAATGATTTGGGCTCAATGATCGTTATAGACACCTTTCAGCTGGAATATTCTAATTTCTGACTCAGATATCCAAGAGCACTTTATATCTGGCTGTGTAACATCCCTGCATGAGCAACACAACACAACATGAGCAACACAGGAAAAATTCTTCCAGCTTTTAAAAAGAGGAAATATGATTGAAGTCTGATCCAAATAAAATACAAGACTTTGGGATAAATTTAGCAAGAAAGAATAATAGCAGGCATGATGGCAGAGAGAAAGGGGCTAAAAGGCAACATGGATTTATTTACTGAAGGTGGACAGTGCTGCTGATGACTTTGTAAGGTAGTTGGTTTTCATAGCAGATAAGAGCTGGTAGTTCTGTTCTGCCTGGTAATGAATAAATACAGGCTGAAAATGAGAGAATATGTTCAACCATCAGAGGAATTGGGTCCTGGCGTGTCCTCCCTACAGGCATGGCAAGGGCAAAAACCCACATTAGAATGTTGCACTTGATCTGATCACAAAAAACCCAGATCATATTTTCTCCTCCTAAGACAGCACACATCCCTAAACACATCTTCCTAAGTGTGTACCGGTAATATTCAGGGCTGTTGCATGTCTGTGCCTAAGCCCACTGCTGTAGGTTTGGAGCCTGTGTCTTCCTTTGCCCTTTTATCTGCTTTTTAAATGCCTGTTCTCTGCTGCTGCTCCCAGTGAGCCATGAGACAGCGATGCTGCCTGCACTGGCACATTCCTGCACCCACCTCCTCCCACAGCCAGGGCCTGGTGGGGAACTTTCCAGTTACTGCTGTGGCATTTGGATCTGGCTTCTGCTGGAAAAAACCACTCCATATTCAGAAGAACATTCTATTTCGAGGTGAATAGATAAGCATACTTTTTTTTTTTTTTTTAATGGCAAGATAATTAGAGACATATTTCAAACTCCAGCTTTTAAACTGCAAATTCATTTGCTTGTGCTTAAAAACTCCTTCATTGTGGTCCTGTCCTTGTATCACTGTTTGGGTGCCCAGGCCATATGAAGGGCAAGCAGACCTTATGCTCCAGTGATCAGATGAAGGCCAATCCCCACGATGTTTTATCTTGTGTAACTGAGTAGATACACGGAGGAGGTGAAATATTGCACTCTTTTGAAGCCTGAACAATCAGCTTGTGCCAAATTCAGGATTAATGGACCATGAAGTGCGTTTTGCCCTGAAAAATCCCACCATCCTTTTGCAGATGGAACACTTCTCTGCCAGAGAAGTTCTTTTCCAGGAAAGTTTCTAGAGAAAAAAACCAGCAAAGTGTCTGGGTTACCTCTGTCATTGCTAGAGGTGCATTCTCTGCACAGGAATTGAGGGGCTCCTGGGAAAATTGATCATAGTCTTGCCTTTATCTTGCTGCTGAAGGATTTCAGGTTTTAGGGCTGTCAGACTCCAGTTTCCTGAGCAGGTTTATGACTGAGCCAGGGTTTGTTTGTCCAGGGAACTGGAGCTTCCCGAGGTTTGCAGTGGGTGTGATTCTGACAGCATCTCTGTAGATGGTGCTGCAAGGCAGGGAGATGGGAACAAGAACTGCCTCTGCTGCTTTTAAAATTCAGTCCCTTGGTTTCTCAACCAGCTCTTGGTATTCCAGCTTCCTTACAAGAAAATGAGACATAGTTGCCCATAATGTCTTCATTTTGATGAGCTGTAATCTGAATGCACCCACTGGAAACATAAACAGGGGAGAACTGTTATTTTCTCTGGGTTCAAACAGCTGACATTCTGTAACTCTGCCTGGAGAACTGCTGTTGAACAAACTGGCTTTTCATATTGATCTAACTGTACCAGCATTTTAACAGCAACTGTGGAATCTAGCGAATTCCAGAAAAACATCTGAAAAAGAATAATAATTTGGTCATGCAGGGACACTAAATAATGGATGTTTAAATAATGAAGAGAAAGAAATTCATGTCTCTAAAGGGGCTCTGTCCTTTTTTGCTCAACATCAAGTGTTTATGTTGAGTTCAGCTGCTCTTCTGCACACTGAAAAATGGTAGAGTGGATCCTGCAAATGTGTCTGTACTCCTCCCCCGCTACTGAAATGCAATCAATCCAGGTGGAATCAGGTCCTACTTTAAGCTGGGTAGGCAGTGAAGACTGATGTGTCTGCTTGGAGGGCTGGGAGGAATTTTTTAATCAAAATTCAGCTGCATGAATTTGGTGTTTAGAGGCAGACATACTTCACATACATAATTACACAGGCAACCTTGTTCAAAGGCAGATGTGAGAGGCACAGTCTATGAGTTTGTACCCCAGTCTCGTGACAGACTAATAATGCCTGTGGTACTTAAACAATGGAACAACTCTGTCATCTAATATTGTGCAAAATTCCTTCCCTCAGCTGGGCACTATATTAAATCTTCTGTGTCACCACGGTGTAGGTCACCTCTGCAGCAAAGATAAAAGGTTGCTCATTGTAGACATTTATATCTCTGCTTACCCTAATTCTCTCTCCAGTAGTCACGTGAGGATATTCTGGTTTTAAATTGAGCTATCAAATATAAAAATGTGTTAGTGGTCTCTTCCTTGTGAGGTGTATTAATTTTAAATCCAGGTGGGACTCCTAGCACCATGGATGTGGTTTTTTAGCTGAGCAAAAGTTGTGGGGCTGGAGGTATGGCAGTAATTAGATGTTGATGTGCAGAGATAGTGTGAACTGAAGATGTTCTGTCCCCTAAATGTTTGCTGCTGACCACAGTGAGGATGTTACCCTGCAATTTATCTACCACAGTGCACTCTGTGAGTGCTTCCCTCGTGCTTCAGTGCAAGTCAGTCAGCTCAGTCACTGACAGAGCAGCTTTCCCTGAGAGGTCAAACCGCCACAGACAGCACAGCAGACATTCAAGGGTCAAACAGTACTGTGCCTGCAGTCAGAGGGAAGAGAAATATGTTGTTTGCATCCTGGGGGAGACTCCCACAGTACTTCAAGTACATCCAAACATGGACCAAATGTAGTCAAAATAAGTAGACAGGAGAAATATTATTATTCCCCTTTTAGAGACAAGGTGCCAAGGCATGAGGAGATTCAGTGAGCAGTTCTCCTGCAGATATGTGTAATGTAAGAGCTGGCAATAAAACACAGGATTCATCGTTACTGCCATTTTACAGATGGAAAAACTAAGTCACAGAACAACAGTGGCTTGCTCAAGGTCGTACAGGGTATTTGTAGCAAACCCAGAACCTGAATCTGGAGCTGCTGAATCCTGCTCAGCATTTTTCCTAAGGGAATCATGGATAAAGAGATTAATGTCAATAATTTCCCTCAAAGCAGCAGAATTTCAGTAAGAGAAGAAAGACTGTTCCAGAAAAATATGTCTCTTCTTGTGTTAGAAAAAGAAGATTAGACTGCAGTATCCTCAGCAACTCATACCTATGTTCTTGTTATCCTAATTAGTGGCAATGTTCCACTTGCAGAAGGTTTTATCTCTTTAAATTAGGTGGGGTTTTTTTTCCAACTAACAAAATTAGAGAAGGCAATTCAGAAAGATGTATTACAGTAGATCATGGTCTGACATTCATTCCAGCAATAACAACTCTTATCAAAGAAAGATCTTTTCCCTAAATGTAGGAAACAAGTCAGGCTAATAAAGACATGAATAGGTTTTTGCACATTACAATGTAAAAATAATCAATGAAACGGCAAAAAAAAAATAGTCAGAAACTCTGCCTAATGAGTGTTATCTTGCACAGAAGTAGTCTGGTTCTGCTTTATAATGATAGCATTTAGCCATAAATCATTCTGAGATGAGGGAATTTCAATGCCAGTTGGGAGCAGCAGAGGGCACATAAGAGTGGGGTCCTACTTAACAAATCTTCACTTTTTTTTTGGCCTAGGTCTTTCTGTAGGGTGAAGAACTGTAAATACTGATTTTCTTAATGAACTGGTGCCCAGTCATTACCAAGTGGGTGTCCTGTGGTGAAGAAATTTTATATTTCCAGGCTGGTTTTCTGTCACTTAGAATGGCTGCCTGCAGCTGCTGTGTTATGCCAAGATACTGCTGTACATGGTGTTTATTGCTATTCTCAGAGGTGCTTGGAAATAGGAAATGATAGAACCTGAGATAAGTACAGAGATGATGTAAGAGATGATGTGCAAGGAAGGAAACTGGACCAAGCAAAAAAGTTTATTAGACCAAGGGGAGCGAGGCAGGGAGGGGGCAAGAGTGGCTGCTGAGAATGGCCATGGGGAGATGATGAAATCCCCTTTCTGCCATAAATAGCATCACAGTAGGGAAAAAGACCAAAAAACCCAGAGCAGACCATACATCTGAAATCAAACAGAGGGATTGCAAGGAACATCAGAACATCAGCTCTAAGAAATGAACTGGTTTTATTTCATTCTCTTTTCTTCCTGTTGCCCAGATAAAAGAATTACAGTGTCTCCACCATCTGAGAACTTCCACTCCCCAGAGCCTCAGGGGAACATATCCTATTGTCCCCAGTTTGAAGAATTTGAGGCAAGGGACTGTGATGCTGATTTGACAATGTCCTGCTTACAGCTGGAAGAAGGTTATTTTTTTCTGCCTAGTACCTGGTAAGTGCTGTGTTTTGGATTTGGGGTGAGAATAATGTTGATCTTTTAGTTGTTGCTGAGCAGTGGCCAAGGAATTTGCATCCTCTCATGCTGCCTGGCCAGCAAGGAGGCTGGAGAGGGGCACAAGAAACTGGGAGGGGACACAGCCAGGACAGCTGATCCCACAGACCAAAGGGATACTCCAGACCATGTGGCAGCATGCTGGACAAAAAAAATGGGGAGAGTTAGCCAGGGGGTGGTGAGTGCTGCTTGGGGACTGACTGGACATTACTCAGTGAGTGGTAAGCAACTTCTTTGTGCATCACTTGTTTAGTGTATTCTTTTATCATTATTATTATTTTCCCTTCCTTTTCTGGCCCAATAAACTGTCTTTGTCTCAACCCATGGGTTCTGCCTTTTTTCCAACCATCTTCCTCATCCCACCATGGGGGATTGAGTGAGGGCTGGGTGGTGTTTTGCTGCCTGCTGGGTTGAAACACAACAATTGGTTTTTCTCCCAGCTACCCTCGTTTCATCCCTCTGGAGTCATGGATGCCTGATCTTGGATGACTCACGCAGCCCAGACTCCTCTGGTTCACCTCCCAATGATGTCCCCGTGCCTGGCTTTAGGCCAGGACCCCTCAGCTGCTGTCTGTGGGCTCCAGCTGCTCTGCAGTGACAGTGAATATCTCCTTCAATGACCTGTGCCCTGAACTCCCCAGTCATCCCCACTGCTGGGAGAGGATCAGGATGTGGATGATGTCAGGATATGGGTGATGCCAGTGGTGGGCAGAGCAGGCAGAGGCTTATTTTCACCTCACACCTCCTTGCTGCTGTGTGTAGGCTGATCTGGGAGGCTCTGTGCTCTCTGGGGTCTGTGGCCCCATCTCTGTGCTGTGCTGCCCTTGTTGTATCCCTGCTGGGAAAGGTAGTCCAGGGCCTGTTGGCTGTGCTTTTTGGGAGTGGCCACATCTTCCCATGCTTGGAGTACATCCACCATTGACCACAGAGGGCTCAGGGTTCTTGAAACCCTGGGCTGAGTTGCAGGAAAAAAACCAGAGACCTGTGGCTGAATTGTTGCACCCAAGGGAGGGCTGGATCCAGTCTGTGCCAGTTACTCTGACACAGCCACCTCATTTTCCTTGCATGGGAATGTTCATCCTGGCTTCTCTCCACTGTATTCCTCTTAAAATCCATAGAAGAGGCTGTCAGAATCACTCAGCAGCAGGAAGCACTGGGCACAAGGAGCATAGAATCTGGGATCTGCCTGAATCTGCTATTCTTGGTGCTTCGGTGTCCCAGCTCACAGCAGTGGCTTTCCCCACCATTGAGAACAAGAGCATGTGAGAGCCCAGGAGCTGTTCCATAGCAGCGGCCAAGGAAAAGGTCCCAGTGCTGCCCTGCCTTCCCTGCAGCAGAGCTGTGGAAGGTGTTGGGCCGGGAGAAGTTAGCGAGACACAATTTGGCTCCGCATGTTTTCTTGAGGTATTCTGTCTAAGTAGGCTCAGCAGCTTTGCCTATCCCCATCTCAGTTTCCTGACCAAAGATGAGGTGCGAGGAACTGAACCACATTCCCCGGGAAGAGCTGATAGAGCCTCCCCCGCCTCTCCCCCTTCTCTGGTGCTTCAAACCAAAACAGCTGGAAACTTCTTGTGGCTGGAGATGTGCTGAGTGGCCTGGCTGGAGTTCAGGGAGAGGTAAAGCAATCCCACCCACCAGTAGCAAGGGCTCTGTGCCACCACCAGCCCTTGCGTGCCCTAAATCCTGGCTTCCTGGTAATTGCTATCTCCATAAATACCAGCAGTCCGGCAAGAGAAGGGACTCGCATCACTGGGCTGTGTTTTATCGTGTGAAATATGAGGTGTGACACAGCATGCTGGCATGAGGCGAAGCAGTTGTGTGCTGATGTGGTGACACACTTGAGGCAAAACTGGAAAATTTGATCCCTTCCTGCCCGTGGTCTCCCAGGCGCTGTGGTGAGGCCTGACTCGCTTTGCTCGGGATGTCGAGGGAAAATGGGACCTGGGGCCAGCACCAGCTGCAGTTCATGAACTCAAACGTGCCAGGTTGGCAAGTGCCCACCAGGCTGGTGGGTTTGCTGGGCTTGGGTCCTGCCCCAGCTGGGTTATCCAGGCTGAGCACAGCCCAGCCAGGTTTGTCCCTGCCGGAGCTCAGGGGCGATGAAGAACACTGAGCTGGTTTTGGCACTGTTCTATCAGAGACGACTTTGGCCAGTTGTTAGTCTGGCTCCAGATCCAGCTCAAAAGGTCTCCCTGCTGCACCAGTTACCCTGTTCTCCTCCCTGTGGGACCAGGATTCATTCTTATTGAATTGAAAACAACAGAGCTGATGAAGAACAGCAGAGACACTGTTGTGTTTGATTCTCCTGAGCGTGCAGTCTGAGAGTGACAGGGACCTGTGAATGCATTTCTGTGCTCCCTGAACTTGCTTCTTCACCTTTCTCTCCCTCATTTCTGTTTCTGGATAAATTTTCTCCCATTTTAAGCATGATGGCAGTTGTGTTACAGAGATCAAACCCCTGGACAAGGAGAATTTGCCCTCTCCTGCAGCACAGCTGTTAGTCTCTTCCTGTTTTCATGGCCCAGGGATAGAATGATGCTGTCCATTAATGACCATGAAACCATATCACCGTGGTCAGTGCAGTTGTAGAGCCAGAACTGCATAGCTAATCTTCATGTGGTATGACAGCAGAGCAAGCTGGTTACAGGGGGGTTACAGCAGGCACAAAATGCTGGGGGGTGACAGGAGGAATTTCCTTAGTGAGAAGCCTCCTGTAGCTCCAAGCAGTCCTGCAGATCCATCTCCCTTCAAGTGACACTCCTGAGAGTGTTCCAGGCAATTATCTTGGAGTTCCCATGTGGATTTTGCAAAACCAATGTCAAAACCAGCCCAACAAAGGCACACAACGGATGCTAATTTTTGTCAGCTCTAGCACAGCACTTGCACAGGGAAATGAGGACCAATGGCCCTCCCTTGGGTGAATGTGTACATACACACTCATCCAGAAGGGTTTCTGGCTTTTTATGTAATACAAGTGTCTTGAAACAGAGCTGTTTGCTCAGAAGGGCAAAGGATTAATGAATAATGTGCAATTAAAGCCTGTACAGGAGGAAGCAAGTAAGAACAGCTCCAGCTTTGCTCCCTTCCCAGGATTTCTTTCATGTGCATGTTGAGGAGTTCTTGTTTAAACTAATACCTCTCTTTCTGTTCTTTGGGACAGATTTCTGGTGTTGACTGCAGAGAGGAGCAAACCCCAGGAAGTTTGGAGCCTGTTTTTCCAGGTTGAGTTGTTGCCCAAATGGTGAGCATGTGGACATGGACTTTGTTTCTATTTGCTGTTGGGAAAACCTGGGCACAGGGTTTTCCATGTACAGAGCAATGGAGAAGCAAACCTTTGGCTGAGAGTGACACAAATAGCACTTGAGTCTGAGCCCTCACCAGCAGATCAAGACCTCCATATCACTAGAAAAATGTGCTGAAGTATTCACTGCACATACTGTTCTCCCTCAAAGGAGCAGAAGTGTGCACATCATTAAAAGGAAATATTTTATGCTGATCATTCCCACATGCCTGCTCTGTATCTATCTGGGTTCTTAAGCAGCACCCATTCTGCACATAATGTCATGCATTTACATCTCACAAAGAAGATCAGACCTCCTCAGGCTAAGGAATTGTGTTCTGGGTCCTGATAAAACCATTTTATGGAGACGAATAACTTGTGTGGTTTCATGCTTCCTTTCCCTGAAATGCCATTAGATGAACATCAAGTGCTTTTGTATTTATTTGAGGGAATTTCCTTTTAGACTCTGCAGGCAGAGAAAAAAAATGGGCATGGGAAGGGAGCTGGGACTGAATGATGGCTCTGACTGGCAGTGCCTCAGCGAGAGCCCCGGAGCTCAGCTTGCTGCCTCATTTATATCCATCAGAGGTGCCATGAGCTGCAGACTGGGATAAGTTACCTCGTCTGAAGGACTGAAATACCACATCAAAGCACCACGTGGATCAAAGGTGAAAGCAACAGGCATTCCTGTCTGGCTCATCTTTCAGACCTTTCTCTCTCTTTGGTTTCCACTTTGAATCTGATAATGCGGCCTGAACGCAGCCTTTCATGCACCTCCATTCCTCGGGGCACAGCTGGGATGGAGTGTGTGTTTCCTTGTCAGTGGGCTCTGTGGGGCTTGGGATTTCCAGGGCTTGGCTCTCAGGCATCACTGATGGAAAAGATCTATCACTTTGAACAAGGCAGAGTAAGACTAAGGCAGAGCAGAGCTCTCCTGCCCCAGGTACACAGTGGGGTGCAGATCTACAGAGAGCAGCTCGACAGTGAAGGCCCAAAATTCATCTGCAGCATGTGTCCCCCCAGGGAATCAACCCCATCATTCCAGACTTTTTATGAAGAGACACTAAAGCATCCTTGAGCCTTGGAGAGGACACACTCAAACACAAGGGGTAAACCTGAGAAGGCCGCGTCCACTGACACGCAGGTCCCAGTGGCACTTGGAAGCACCATGAAAATTTTTATGCTAAATGAAGTAAATGTAGAAGTAAATGGCTTCAGAAACTCAGAAAGCAGCCTTTCACCCCGCTGCTGTGTGATTTCTGTCACAGGAGGCAGATGAAGCTGTGTTGCTCACTCTCTATGAAAATCTGGATGTTAAGTCTTCCATACTGTAGGTTTATCCTGCAGTGTTTCTGGTCAGGGGGAATCAGAGTCATCACAGCATGAAGGAAAGGCCTCATGACCTGAAAAAAAATCTTGATTCTGACATTTTCCATCATTCAGACCCTTTCACTCATGTCACCAAACTTTTATTGAGTCCCTAGTGGCTGTCTCTGTGGAAGTCTCTCTTTGATAGATGTTCTCAGCTGTGTATTCCTGCTGCAGTTTGGTGTCAGAATCAATAGATGTGCTTAAGTGGGATTTGTGGATATGCCTCCTGGATTCAGAGCTTGGTGCTACTGTGTAGGGCCTTAGCAAGTAGGTTTTGAATTCTAGACCCTCCTATATCTGTGGCTTCATGTAAAATGAAATATCACACTATGTTAAAGCTGAGCTGGATTCCTACATGTCAGGTTGATCCCCAAGGTTTAGAAAGCTGTTCAGACTGGCAGCAAGATGAACAAGGCAATTGTATGGTTCTTTCCCCTGCTCCAATCTGCAAAAGGAAAACATTGTGACTCACCAGCTAGAGAAGTTGTACTTTCTTCAGCAGGAAGCTTTGCAGATTCTCTGCTCCCAGATCTCGTTACACTCTTCCAGCCCACCACTCTGGAAAAACTCCCACGGAAAGACAGGCAGATATTTTAATCAAGAAATGGCCCTTATTTCCATTAGCAACAGCTGTTTTCCTTTTAATTCAATTCTCCATTCTGCAGTCTGTTTATGAAAGCTGCCATTAATTACGTTGTTCATCAGTCAATGTTCAGAGATGGCTAATGGCCCAGCACACCTAATTAGTCCTTCATGTATGATAATGTTTCATCAGGTCTGTAGTTAGTGTGCAGGGCAGATATCCACTGTGCAGTGGGGCTGGGAGTGGGGCTGCCCAGACTCCGGGCTGGGACAGATCCAGTTACAGCTGAGTTCCTGCTGCTGCCAGCGTAGGGAGCTGGGGCTGTGATAACAGCCACTGCCAGCAGTGGCTTCCAATGTCACTCTGAGCATGCCAGCATCAGGGTGAAGAATTCAAGCTGCCTTTGGAAGCTCTTTGAAGACAGGGAGTGCAGAGACTGGAATTACAGCTACCTTTGGGTTTTTTTCTAATGATGCACTCGGTAAGTGTTAGTGATGGCTAAATTCACTGTGTTAGAGTGCCTTCCTTTAGCCTCTTCCTTGCAGAAACCTTCTGGTCATCCTTGCCTAGGTATTCCCACTTGATCCATCTGTCTCAAGCCACAAAGCTGGCTGCTTGTGTTGCAGTGTTGCCTTCTTTAATGTCACTGTGAAGACACTGGCGTGACTTAAACTTACCCAGTGATCCATCTGGGTTTAGGAAGGTCTTTGGTTAGGTATAGCCAAAGGTTTGACGCAACTGTCCAGAAACTATGGGCATGAAAACAACTCATCTTTGTTCAACAAGATGCAGGAGTACGTTGAATGAATTTTTCACATACCTTAATGCTGGAGCTGGAGTCTGAACATCACACTCAGCTGGAGCTCTGCCTTTATTTCGGAGGTGTTTGCAGCTGCAAAGAATAGCAGTAGTTATTGGCAGGTAGCCTCAGGTAAGAAACATTTCAAATCCTCCGGTACAGAGATAGTTTTTGAAAATTATCCCCACCTGTCACAATTGTGTATTGCAATCCCATCAGCGTGTGTGCAGAGCTGTCTCTGTTCCCTTGCCCAGGCTGTCACCTGCAGAGTTCAGGGCATTGTGGAAAATTGCACGAGCAGAGTAGGGACATGTTCTGTTTATCTTGGTAGGAAAGTGGCAAACGACCAGAGCAGGATTTGCAGTCCTGTATTGCATAAAGCAGTCCCTCACCTTCAGCCCTTCCTGCGCCTGAGGCAGTCCGGACCCACGATCCCTCTTTGCTCTCCTCACTTGCCTTCACTGTGAGCCCCAGGGAGGCTGCAGGAAACTCAAACTGATGCAGCAGCATTTGCTGTCTGTAATAATAACAATGTTCAGCAGTGAGACCACCTCACTGTATCTGAGTAATGAGAGATGCTCTAATATTCTACCTGATGCTGCAGGTACTTCTCTGTCCTGTAGAATCACATCAGGCTTATGCAGAGGTTCTCTGGTGAGCGTTCAATTGGCCAATTTCTGACTGTGTGACCTCACTAAATTGAAGCCTTTTGACTGTTGGAGGAATGAATCTGCCATGCTGCTAAACAGACAGAAGCTTTTTCACGAGGCATCTGCTTCCAAAGCAAATGAAATCTGCTTTGATTTTCATGGCCGGTCAAGGGATGAGAGCAGCACTGCACGGAACCATACAGGATTGACTCAGAAAGAGTTTAAAGGAGGATACAAGAGAGCCAAGGTACTGGCATTTGAGAGGAGAAAGAGAAAATGCAAGTGGCCTGTTAAAGAATATGTCCTGCTCACAAAGCCTCCAGGTCTCATGCTGCAAAGGGGTATAATTGCAGATAAAATAGGTTTAGACACAAAATAACTCTGCATTTAGTATTACTCTGACCTAACATGATTTTTTGGCAGGGAAAGGAAGGTAAGTGTCCTACTGCTGTTCATTGTTCGGTCACCTCTTTGCTGGCTGTTTGATCACCTCAACTTTGAGCTCTTCTCTGAAATGGCTCAGCTGGAAAGGGCTGGATTTATGGAGCTCTTGCAATGGTGATATAAGAAATGTTCAGCAGGGTGTTGTGGTCCTGCTGTCAAGTCCTTCACTGGAATCCCAGAGTAACTCCAGTGCAGCTGATGGGTTACTGTCGTGTAAGTGAAGGCAGCATTCATCTCTTGGACATCACCTTTTGGCCTTTTCTGTTGGCAAATGAACCTGATGTAATATTGCAAAAACACATCCTTTGAGTGAAAGTGATAAGAAAGACAAATGTTTGACTTTAGCCAGGGAATTTAAAACTCAGAGTCCTTTGAAGATTGCTGAGTTCTGCGCTGTGTTAGTCGTCCATATCTATCTAAAAAACCACTCATTTCATCACAACTGGTGACATAAATTCAGACTTGTGAGCAAATGGCTAGGTTGAGTTAAATCACCTCTCTATCTGCTAATGGCATTTTTGCTTTTGCTTCATGATGAAGGTTATCTCCCTGTTTGGAAATTATAACCTACAACTGTTAGACAGCATTATCTGCAGACTTGGGTGAGATAATTTGTATGAAAAATCCAGGGAATCTGGAGCTTATTGGCTTCCATTCACATGAAACTGCAACTCTTCAGGTCTCCAGCAGCCCTCACATATTCCTGCTGCTATACAGTGGGGAAGGAATAGCAGCTGGCAGATGATGGATAGCAATGCTGCAGCCCAAACTAAGGTTAGCAGTGACATCACTGATGGAAAGGGAAGCAGCTTGAGCTGTTTATAAAACTCCAGTTGGGAAGTTTGCCCCAGACTGCATTAGCCTCTGTTCACTGCCTACCCTGCTTTTCCCCACTCAAATTCCAAGCTCCTTCAAGGGAAACAAACATCTGCAGAGACACAATGTTAATTGTTCTACTTAGGGCTGCTGTTTACATTTTTGGTGCAAGCAAGTCAAAGCATGTCAAGGCTATCCTGATGGCTAAAACAAGCCAGAAATCTTGTTCCGGCTGAAATAACACGGGGCTGGATTCTGACCTCGCCTACCAAACCTTTTGGGATCGGCCATGGAGGGTGGAAATCAGAACCTGTACAAATCAGAGGGTGCAAAAAAAAAGTAGCAGAGAGGCTGGTGAGAGGGGGAATGTGCTGGAGCCACCAGGGAATCAGCACAAGGTTAATGCAGTTTTCCATTATCTGAAAACAGGGGGATTACTCTGCATTTGTAAGCTTAAAATTGCCAGCTTCCCTGGGTTCTGCTCCCATCACAGTCCAGCCTAATGGCTCCTTATCAGGAATGATGAATCGCTCTTGAGCCTACGCTTTGGTCCCTAATTTCCACTTTCCTTGCATCTGCTTAAAGTCCTTTTTAATTCTAACACGTACAGCAGCCGCTGAGCCAAGCGTGGCCCTGGTGCTCACAGCCATCCTGGTAATTACCGTGCTCACCAGGTCCCTTTAGGATGCAATTTCAATGGGGTGTGACTTTCACAATGTTTTTTTTCTTGTTGTTGCTCCAGCCACTCCAGGAAGGAACTGTTAAACACGAGTCTCAGCAGGATCCATCATGACTGAGGACAGAACAGAATGTAATGAAACAGGGTGAATACGTGTCTCACTGAGCAGGATATGTTCTCTTATTTATATGGTTGATAAAGCTTTGGCTGAGGTTCAAAAAGGTGTTCAGCTTTCATCTCTCTGTCTTCCTTCCTCCACTCCCCTAAATATTAATACTGCACTCATACCTCCCATATTCGTGGCTACTTTAATTGTTTACAGGTTTTTTTTTAATAAAGGCTTTGACCTTTTGCCTGTGCAGTCGCACAAACCCTTCTCTGTCCTCACACCCATGCTCCCTCCATCGCAGTTTGTCCTTGGCTTCCCTGCGGGCTCGCTCCGAGGTGCTGCAAGGGGACAGACAGTAAATCCCTGCAGTCGGGAGTTCTGGGAGCAGTTTCCTTGCTGAGCACACGGAGGGACCGCAGCGTCTCCGCTGGGGCTGGGACCTGTGGGGTGTTGGTGTCCCCTGTGCCAGGGCCTTTGGCACCCTGGGCTTGTTTGAAATCGTGCTTGTTGCTCTGATCCTCTCCTTTGGGCTTGGGGGAATGTGACAAGGCTGTGGGGGAAGCTGAGGTTGTGCAGGAAGCGTGTGGCAGCGCTGGGAACTGAAGTCGCATCTCCTGAATCCCACCTGGTCCATTAAACATAAACCCATTTCCCTCAGTGACTGAGTACAACAGTCTATTTTACGTTATTTACATGCAGGGAGAGCAGGGGCAGCTCTGTGAGAATGTAAGGTGGCAAAGAAAGGGCAGCAGGATTGTGAAGTGCCAGGTGACAGTGGGAGGAAGGTTCTGTGGTGTCGGGGTGTGCCTGTTGAACCCCGAGCTCCTCAGTCAGCACCATTTAACACCTGGGTTCCCAGGTCAGGAGGAGGTGACAGGGCATCCAGTGGTTGTCTATCCACGTGGATAGCTATGCCAGGAGCAGTGGAAGGATGTGTAGCTCCTGCAATGCTGTTTCTTCCTGGCACCAATTGCTCCCTTCATGGATCCCATGTCTCAAGACACATTTCACAAAAATTGCAGCAGCTGGGAGTAAATCAATCACACTGCTCTGCTTTGATGCTGTGCTCTGGTGTTTCTGTATCAGCCAACATACAGATCATGAAATTCTCCTTTATCACCTTTTTGGCTATGTTTGCAGTGCAAAATTATGGTACTTGAACTAGGGCCTGTGTTTCTGAAAGGAGACAAGAATGATTGATATTTATATGAGCATGAATTAAACCAGTATTTTTAATTCTATGGCAATTAATTAAATCAGGGCAGTGACAAATAAGAGCATAGGCATCCAATTAGGGGCTGTTGCACAGGCATAAGGAGAAATAAAGAAATTTTTCTGATGTAATGTGATTTGGATCAGGTCCTTAAGAAGGAATAGACTTTCTGCTCCAAATAATTATTCACTTGATTTCTATCAGAACAGGAATTTACTACCGTGTCTCTGGCCAGCCTGTCCTCTCCATCTGAAGAGGCTTGGGTTCCCATCCTCCCAGAAAAGACTGTGTATATACAACACACTAGCAAAAAGCTGTGAATGAAAAACTGTTAATAGTTGGTAGCTGGGAAGGAGTTTGTAAGTGATGCAATATAATGTTTATTTTCCCTCAGGGTTAAGCACCTTCAGGGACATCCCCAATGTGCAGGGAGATGAGCTGGCTGGCGATCTGACCCTGCTTCTGCGGGGGACCAGGCAGCACAGCGAGTTAGTGAGCAGCCTCTGCTCCTGGTCCCACAGCTCAGCTCAGAATGCACGGGCATTATTTCGCTTTCCCTTAAGTCATCTCCCAGCAGCCGGGGCTGCAGAAGGCTGCAGAAGGCGCTGCAGAGGCGGGAGGGCAGGGATGCGGTGGGGCAGATGTGGGTGAGCGGGGCCGGGCAGGAGCGGAGGGCGGGGCCCCGCGGGGGGACAGCGAGCACAGCCCGGCACAGCTCCGAGCATCCCCGCCTGCCCCACCAGCCCGGGAACGCTGACTGGACCCACAAAGTATTCAGGAAAATAAAAGGAAACCGTGCTTACGTTTGGGTTTTCGTGGCTGGCTTTTTATGGATGGCTTTTTACATCTCTCTTTCTTTTTCTTGGTCATGAAAGCAGTCGGGCTGCTCAGCAATCCAGATCTGAATTCCTTAACCTGGGAGGCATTTTGTGCAGTCTACCAGCCTAAGACCAAGTCAAGCATCATGCACCAGTGATCTTCATTTTCCAGGCTTATAATTCTGGCTTTACTGGAATGAAGGATAAAGGCACTGAATAAGTAAAGGAAATTGCGGGGGGGGGAATCCATATGGAATGGACACATTGGTTGAAACATCCCATTTCCTGAAAAATTGATTTTGAGGTATCTGTCAAAGCAATCCCTGTAGTTCTTATAATTATTATATCACATGGCCTTGGCATAGATTTTGGGTATTTTGGGAGGACCACCCAGAAGTGGGCCAGGTTTGGTTATTGGATTTACTAAACAGAACAAGAAGCACAGAGCTCCTGCCTGCTGTTCAAAAATAATATCACAAGGGAAGCAAACCACAGGGAGACCACAGGGAGGTGAAGCCCATTTTCCACTTGCTGAGGGAGCTGCCCTTGCTTGCTGCAGAATGCAGTCTCCATATGCTGGGAATGATTCCCAAAAGTACTCCATCCTTGCTGACTCTGCTTCCTTTCAGAAGCTTTCAGAAGCTGCATCCACTGGGATGTAGGGCAAGGAAGTGGCTCTGAACAGGATACTCTGGGGTGTTTTCTCTGTGCAGTGAGGTGGAGAGAACAGCCTGTAAGAGAAAACACCAAATGGTGTTGGAGTAGAACAGAGAAAGCCTGTTTCTCCCTGTCAGTGTTTCTCAAGTTATGGATCCTGGACCACCCGATGGGCAGAGAGCTTTCTGGGCACAGCACGCAGCAGAAAGGGCTGTTCCTGTGCCAGACATGCCTCAGGGCTCACTTCTCTTGGTGCCCTGCTCCCTTCCTGCCTCTGCCACTGGGATGGGGAAGAGGAAGATGATGTGCTGATGGAGAGAAGGGAGAAAATTTGCCCCTCCCTAAGAAGCCATTAAAATGGAACACAGAAAATAGGGGAGGGAAAGGATAGGTGACCTGCTGGGACTGGGAATTTAGGATAACTGTGGAAGCCAGGCTTCTCCTTGTGGTCTGCAGGAAGAAACATTGTCAGAAGGATAAGCAGTGGTGAAGTAAATATGGCAGATTGTTTCAGAAAGAGCTAACTCACTGTTCTGAGGCATTTGGATGTGAAAAGAGGGGCATTGGCTGTACATGGAGCTGTGCCTTGTAACCCAAGCACAAAGTACATCAGGATTTCCAAGCAGTAGTGGCTAAGCTGTGGCACACAGGTGGATGAGCTGTGTTGGTGGAACAAACACCAAGGGATCTGGAGGGACCAGTAGGATCTGCTGACCGTGTTGTGTGTGGGCAAGGTTTCACCACCCACTCATCTGTGTGGGTCGTTACTTAAGGCATCAGCTGAAATCAGAATTAAATCATGCATGGAGTGATAGAGGTGCAATGCTGCCACAGCTCTGCTGCAGAGTATGGCACAGGGGCAGGAGCCAAAACTCTGACCAACAGGCCAGAATATGCCAGAATCTGTGGGCACTGGCCACAGTGATCCTTGCCTACACGAAGTCACAACATGTTTTGCAGTATCAGCATTGTTAGGTGCTGGTATGGTTGGGAAGGAAAGAGGCAATGCAGATCTTTAGCTCTCTGTGCACTGAATAAGTGACTACTCTTTTCAGCTTCTCAGAAGTTAAAGGGTTAATGAGAAAAGCTCTCTCCCCTGACCTCTCTCCCCCAATGTACTTGTTGATTTCTTGTCCTCCTAGGCATGATTTTTGTTTGGGAATGAAATGTGCTTGCTCATTCATGTGCATTTATTACAAGGACGGTACATCATCCATCAGTGCAAATGTCACAGTGTGCAAAAGCCCTGTGTCCAGAGTGACAGCTGAGTTAGTGCCTGTGCTCTGGAGCAGCCCCCTCACCAAGGTTCTGCAGCTGGATGGTTTGAAACAGAACTCAGTTATGAAAAGATCCACCAGAAAAAGAATCTGGCCATGTGTTGCTCCTGGGGAAGCCGCTGGCTCCTGTGGGCCACTGGCCTCCTCGTGGGGACACTGAGGTGGCCATGGAAGGGCCACAGGACGGGTTGTGACCACAAGTGTTCTCAGCTGATCGGTTTTTGACTTCTCCTGCAAAATGACTCATCACTCTTCTTTCTGCTGAATAGATTTGAAAGGTGCTGGTGCTAATTCTGCTGCTGAGCTCAGGGCTGAGGATTAAATGGCACAAAAACCTCATCACTGTCACTTCTCTCGTTGGCTGGAGCCCAGGCTGGAGGAGCAGCCTTTGGTGCACAGCAGTGATGGCACACTTGCTTAGGCAAATTCATTTCTCAGTGTGCTACTTCCTACTTCTGCCTTTATTCTGCTGCACAGGCATCCTTTTTTTTTTTTTTTTTTTTACAACGATTTGGAGTTTTCATGGCAACAGCTGTGAAAGCCAATGGCACTCATACAAGTCAAACTTCAAGCAACACTCTGCAGAATACACTGAAATCTATTTTAGTGCACCACATCATTAATTAGGAGAGACAGACTGGGCAGGTTTGGAAAATATGATCTCTAGTGTTCAATTTTTAAATAGGATTTTGAAATGGCCATTGAGATTCTCTGCAATTTCTGCACATAGAGGAAAATTCAGCTAGAAAAATTAGGTCATATATTGATTAATCTCAGAACTGAAATAAATTATTCATATTAGTTACCAGCTGACTCTGTTTGTGATGGTTCTCCTGGCTATGGTCTTATTAACTTAATGTGGTAATAACAGGAGGAGAGAGAGGGATTGATGGCATAGGAACCCTGAAAATCTGAAGAGTTGCTAAATTTATCCCCGCAATTTTGTGCTTAGAGCAATCAGGAATTTCAATTTTCATCCCTGTAATTTATAAAACGCAGGTATTTTGCATGACAGGAATAATTCCCTTAATTCATGTGGTGAGAGAGCCACACTCGAGAACCCCAGTGTGTCAGACAGTGTCACCAATGATGGAGCTACAGTTGTACAGGTGACAACATGATGGGCTCCCACATTTAAAGGCTGATGCCTATTTAAAACCTGTGCTTTTATAAATAAAAGGTAATCCTATAATTATTAATTTAGAAGCTTATTTTTCTCCAATCGTGCTCTTTTTTTTCTATTTTTTTTAGGCTGTGATCTTTTCCTTCTAATATTTTTAACTGAACCTTTTCTGCTTACATTTTTTTCACTTGAAATGTTGGGTGGGTGATTTCTAAAGGTAACCAAATGTCAACATTATCTCTGCTTCAAGTGAAAATGCAATTAATACAAAAATCTGCAGATTTCTAATATATTTTTAATATTAAAACCCCAGCATTTTCCCAAAATTGTATTGGATCCAACTCCCATTTTGGATCTGGAAATGCTTTCAGTGAAAAGATTCTAACCAGCATGATTTATTTTTAAAGCAGCAATGATGGTTGCAGTAGGGTGTAATTATCTTTAGTTCCAAGATCTTTGATCACAGTGTGTTCACATCTAAATCTGAGTTGGGATCTAGATCTCTCTTTTTTATGCCTCAGGCTATAATTTGTGGGACTTCTTTGGCAAAAGAATCTCTTTTATGAGCTACACACAACCAGAGAAGCACTACGTTTGCCCTGGCTGTGTGGGAGTATACAAACTTACAAAAAATGGATTGTGTTGCTCTTTAGTGAGAAGGAAGAAGGGAGAAGGGGGAAGTCTCATATTCCAGCCCTGGGGTTTTGATAATGTTGGAAGCAGCATCAGGTGAGCACCAGGTATTTGAGGTTAATGACTGCCTCGTGGAAATTGGTGTGCTGCGGGATTTGACTCTTGCATAAAAGAATAATATAGATATGAAACTGGGAATTTAGAGATAGGAATGGTCTGAGAGCAGTGCTCAGGGCTGACCAGGTGGGATGGATGCCTCATGTATTTGTTTAACCATGCTGCAAAACAACTGAGGCTCTACAAGATCTGACTGAAAAATACACAGAAATAATTGCAGAAATGGTCCAGTTGTTCAGCTGCTTTTTTGCAAGAAATATCTGTGTCTGTAGGAGTATTCTCTCCTGTTTAGCTTTAATTTGAGTCCCTAAAATAGACAGCTCATCTTGCCAGACTCCCACGGAGGGAGGCTGGGGCTCCTCCACAGGCTGAGTCAGGAGGACAGAGCAGTCCCTGCCTGTTGGATCCACAGCGTGTTGTAACAGCCCCCATCCCTTCTGTCCAGCCCCTCAAAAATGGAAATAAACCTTATCTCATTCCCACTGGCATACCCATAAGATTCCCAGTGAAAACTGTTTATTTGAGTGCAGCTGGGGCTGGGATTGCTGGTCTCAGTAAGAATCCCAGATTTCTCTGAACTATCAGGTACATCTGTACTGCCACACGTCAGCTACAGAGTGTAACATGAAAACCTTTATTTATGTGTTCCCAAATTTGATTATAGGACTTCCATATTAAAATATACTTTTCCAAATAAATAATTTAAGCATGGCTAATATATCTTTTCCTGGTCATCATTATTGTGATAATGGATGATGAAAACAACTGCGTTCCTGAATTGCTAAATTTTGGGAAAATAAGGAAGCAAGTTTTAGCTGTATATGTATTTTCATGTTAAATCTGTATAATCAAGATTGCACAGCCTCAAAGCTTACCATCCTCTACCATGCAAAATGATTTAATTTCTGCTGAAATCTTAAATCATTGTCTGTTTATAGAAAAATGCCAGATGACAGGAGCAGCGAGAGGTAAATGGGAGGATGCTGGATGCTATCATTTTTGACTGAGAAGGCACAATAAATCTATTTCTAGCAAGAAGAGAACTGTGCTGCTGGTGAAATGCTATTATCCTGCCTCCTCCAATATGTTTTCACCTGATGGATCAGAGGAGAAAATATCGGTATTAGCACACAACAGATTTCCCCTCTGAGTGAAAGTGACTTTATATCAGAAGCACGTGCTAAAGATGTCTTTTGCATTCCTGCTAATTTCTCAGATCCAGCCTTGGGCATATGCTCCTTATCTAATCTTGACTGCTGCATTAAACCAATGTCTGCTATTCCACTTTATCCTTTGTGTCATTGCAGACATGGTTTCTATTTTCTTAGCACTTCACCAAGGTAACATGTAACTGCTTGGAAAATGTTAACATCTGCGAAGGAAAAAAAGAATCAAAGGAAAGGAATTAATCAAAGCCTTGAGATTTATGGGCTAAATCCTTGGACTTTGGGCCAGGTAGTAGGTTTGTTTCTCTACTGAGGCAGCTTATATGCAGATGCCTGAGCTACTTCTGGTGAGGTAAAAGGAGACTGATAAACCTGATTTGAAACCCCAAAGGCAAGGATTTCTACCAAGGGTACAATGGGTGGGTCACTTGGTGGGAAGGCAGCAACCTGGTGGTACAGAAAGAAGTGGGAAAACCTCTGGGATGTTCAAGAGCTAAAATCAAAATTTCTTTTTGATGGCATCCATGGTTTAGTCATCAAATCTTTGGTATTTTTATACAGGATGAGTTGCTGTGCCACACACAGAAATGCAGTTGGGCACTGCTGCATTACTGCAAGACACTTCACAGTTACTCTGCCATTGACCATTACTGTTACTATAATTATGATTGTTGTTATTATTATGTACTTTGGAGGAATAACAAGAAATTAAGATTTGGAATAGAAAAGCCAAAGTTCCTGGAAATGTTTCACTATTCACAGATTACCTGCATAGCTGTGGTTTCACAAGTACCACTGGTGCTTTGACAGTCGTGCTGTTAAATCTGCTGGAGACATACACTCAGACTGGATTCCCATTACTGGGAATGATAGTGGGTGTCTGGAATGGAAATTGTGTGTTCTTTTGAAAGTTTCAGTTGTCACTATACGTTACTTGCAGCATTAATATTGCAAATTGCAATCCGATGTAGAAACATAAAGGGATTTACTACTACAGAGCTGGATGTGTTATGTGATGTAGTGCTGTGATATTAGACAATGTGACATTTCATGAATAAAACAAAAGATCTTACAGCACTCCTTATTAAGGGGAAAAAGTGCTTGAAGACACTCACATTTACAGGGCAACTCTCTGAGGACTATTTCAAATGCTGGGAATTTAATGATGGCGCTTAAAAATCTAATTATATACTGATAGAAATTAATAAAATCCACAGGAACAAAGATAAGAATTAATGAAATAAGATCAGTGAAGCTATAATGCTGAACAACAGGATTTATGTTAACATCTAAAAATCATAATAAAACACCATCTAAAGGCACACAAAACCTGGTGAATGGAAGTTGAAAGAAAAATGTTGCCTCAGACTAATAAAGATACTTCTCTTCCTAAGATTAAGCGTATTCTGTCAGCCCAAACACTAGCTCAGCACAGTGAAGAGAGGGGAGGGAGCAGTAAATAGCTACTCTTGATTTTTCAGGGTGACCATTTGGCCCATAGTGGGACTGAGCACTCTCAGGGGTGGTGGCCAGAGGTGAAGCATGGCCAGCAGAGCCTCTCCTGGCCACCCTTCTCCTTCCACGTGTCCCAGCCAAGCTGCCTGGATGGTGTTTGGGAATGGTGATGTGCAAACCTTTGTGTTAACACCCTCTTCCTCGTGCTGCTGGAGGGCAGGACCTGGCCAGAGTGGCCACCACAATCCTACAGATCTAGACAGAGGTGGTCTCTGTAGCCACCTCAAAATTTAACAGTCTGGTCTGGGGTATCCCCTAAATCCCAGAACAGTGCTGATGATGTGGCCCCAGCACCCAGCAGACTGGGCTCAGGGATAGAGCTGGGATGGAGCTGTGGCCCCAAATTCACTGCAGCTGTGGGCCCTGGTTCAAAGTGTCCCTCTGGAGCTGACTCAGGCTGTGAGCCAGCAATGCACCAGGGCAAAGAGGATAAGCTACCACCACACTGACATGTGGACTGCACGGGGAAAAAGCAAAATGTACTGCTAAAAATGCATCAGAATGCATGTGCACAGGGGGGATGAATTAAAATTGCAAAAAAAATTATTCTGGAATCTTCACATTTCAGTTCTTCATGCTGCAATAAAATGTTTCTTAGAAAATGCTTGTGCTTGCTTTCAGATGCAGGTGAGCAGCAGAGCTGGCTTGGAGCCCAGCCTGGGGTTTGTTTTTCTGTAGATGCAACCACTGTCTTCATTTGCCACTTCCCACGCAGCCCTGGGCATTATCCTCCCCATTATTTTATTACCAGAGAACATGGCTCTCCATGGGGAGAGTATTCTCATGGTTGAGCTCAGACTAAAGAGGATTTTGCCCTTTTTTGCCTAAAGCTTGCAGTAGTGTTGACATAGAATAATTTTCCCCTTATGAATCTCTGGACTTTGGGATTCTGCATGTGGAAAACATTAAACAAGGCAGCCCACCTGTGCTTTCTTTTATTTATTTTTTTGTTTAGGAAAGTATTTACCCACATTCCTCTGAAGGCACCTGTTCAGCTGTGGACACAGAAATTGCACATTAAAATTTGTGTGGGCTGTCCTGAGGCACACAAGATTAGGCACACATGGTTTTGCACAACTAGTAGCTCATGGTTGATATTTGATTGATATAATAATAATAATTATTAATATTGACTAGTAAATTAATAAGTAACAACTTAAATATGACCAGCTTTCAGCATTATCAGCATTGAACCCTAATATCATGACAATGCTTTTCATCTTAAAGCTTTCAGTCATTTCAACATTTCTTTACTAATTACCTGAAGACTTTCTACACTCAGAATATTTGGCATTACCACAGGGACCATGTCCAATGCAGGCTCTAGCCCCAGATCCTGAGCTGTGCTGAGGAGGATGTATTCAAGGACACACATACCAGACCAACTCTTATGCACACCAATTGCTTGTGCTCAATTAAAAGTTGACATAATTTCATTTTCAAAGACAAAACACGTTCTGTTTTCACATCCCTGCTTTTATTATCAGCTCATAGTCCAAGATACTTGGACTGTGGTGCTTCAAGAGCATTTGTTGGGACCTGCAAATATTCCTCATGCTTGCACTGCACACCTAAAACCCTACAGTAATGAGTGTTTTCCTTCCCAGTGTAAGTGCTGCGAGCACTGGCACTGAGAATATGATTAATGTGGCACATGTTTGCAAAACTGGGATCCCTCCAGCCCCCCCTGCTCTCAGTGGGTTGTGGAGATGGAATGTGTGGAGAGTGACTACAGCAGCAAGAGCAGAGCTGGAGAAGCCCTCAGGCTTTGGCATCAGGAAAGCTCCGTATGGCCCCGGGTTCCACTTTGGAAGCTTGCTACACATTGAAATATAATTAATGGGACATCTACTCAGTCTTGATCTTGAAGTTCATTTTAACCATGTTCAGCGTTTAAGAGTCGAGACAATGAGCACTTGATGTTGCAGAACGGTGCCAAAAATGTAAGTCTGGAGCATTCCTACTCCTGATTTGTTTTGACAGACATTTCATTTTGTGAAGCTGCAGTTAGAGCAATAAAAACAAAATTCACCACAGAAAAACAAACACCAGCTCCCCTTCCAGCAAAACTGATACATTTTTCAAATCCTGGAAAATTGTGCAGCTAGAGCCCATTGAGTTTCCACAGGAGGTAAAGCTCATTAGCAAACACATGAAAGACAACAAGCAGATTATTGTGAAAAAGATATTTGTACAGTTATTTCAGCAAGAAATTTAAAGTTTCTGGTTGCTGGCACTTAGACAGTGTGTGTGACCTTGGCTAGGGAATGCTTGTTGCTGAAAAACAGGCACTCCAAGCACCCTTACAGACAGCAGGGGAGCTGGAGAGATGGAAAAGGAAAAGGAAGGAAAAAAAGTGAAAAGGAGGTAAAGCTGACATTTCTCTTTTTATTCCACCAATATAATCTGTTCAAGGAGGTGCACGGAAGAGGAAAAGCATCCCTGGAGTGGGAAAAGGGGGGATGGAATGGGGCATGGCCAGGAGTGTGTCCATGGGGGAGGATCTCCTCTTTGCCCCCAGTCAAAGGGGATTTGTGCTAAGCCGAAGGATGCCGGGCGCCGTGAGCCTCTGGAGCACAGAGGAGCTTTCTGTTAGAGCTTCCTGTGCTTTGTTCAGCAAAATACATTAACGGGAGGAAGAGAGCTCTCACTACAACCCTGATTACTATTTCCTTTAATTCCATCAAAATGACTTCTTCCCAGCACAGCCTCCCCAGCCAGATGCTCTCCCGGACTGCGGAGGGTTCGGGACCTTCATCTGCGCTGCTGGAAATGTTTTGCAGATTTCAGCAGGACTCCTGGCCTGGGTGTATGAAAGCACAGCTTAAGCAGTGACAAATAGAAAGCACATGCTTAGTAAAGCTGCATTACACAACTCCGTCCCACTTCAGTGTCATCCATCCCTAAAACAACAAACCTGTGGGGACTTGTGCCTCCGTGTGTGTCTTGGAAAAGGGAGGGAGGGCTGAGGTTATGGTCACTTGTGAGGACGAGCTGGTGGAGAGATTTGGGCCCACACAGGACCACCATTAGCTCGAGGACCCTGGGGGTTAATCACCACCTGATTAACAGACACGAGCAGCTCTTTCATGTGACAGGGCAGCCCCTGGCTCGTCTAAACACACAACAACGCCCTCACCACGAAAACTGAGGCAGAAGCACACAATCAGAGAATCAATAAGCTTGGAAAATACCTCTAAGACCACTGAGTCCAACTGCTAACCCAGCAGCATCACCACTAAACCATAGTCCCAAGTGCCACATCCCACACTTCCAGGGATGGTGACTGCACTGCTTCCCTGGGCAGCCGGTTCCAATGCCTGACCACCCTTTCAGTGAAGGTATTCTTCCTAATAACTTATCTAGACCTCCCCTTGCTCAGCCTGACTTGCTCTGCTCCAGTCGTCCAGGTCTGGCAGGGGTGCCTGAATGGTTCCTCATGCTGGAGCTGGGGGTGAAGCTGGTTCAGATCTGCCCCCCAGGCTCTGCAGTCAGGTTCACCCTTAATCAATATCTGCTTTCACAGTGAGCTGTACCCTGCTGGCTGGAGGATCCTTCCAGGATCCACTTCCAGACAGAGCAGGCAGCAGAAATTAACCCCAGGGCAGAAGATCCTCCTCTGCTTTCATCCCTGACACCATCCTCCTCACTCTGCTCCTTCCCCCAAGCTTCTCACTGGGTGCTGAGCAGTCCTTGAATCTTTTCATCCATCTAATTTTGTTTAACTCAGTCTCAGCAGCCTTCACAAGACAAAATTGTAACCTTTCCAATTTGAGCCCCTGTGTGCTCAGCAGGCCCAGCAGAGCACTGGTAGCATTTGACTAAGACCAATGTTCTCTATGTGAACTCAGAGTCTGCATCTTATTTAATTTTGTCTCTTTCAGTTAAGTTTTGCCTGTCCTTCCATTACTGTTTTGAGCCCTGTTTAGCCCACATGTTGAATATACACACATTTCTAAGTGTTTTATTTATTTCAGCTGCATATCTCACACATTCTTTCAAAGACAAAAATAACACTTGGTTTTAGGGTTTTGATTTTTTCTGTGACTTTTGTTGCTACAGAAATGTTGATGGTTTGGTTCAATTATCACCATATCAGTATTTTCATATATTTGGAATGGGAAGGGAGGAGGACAGAAAAACAGGCAGTGAAGGCACTGAACACTGCTACATGTAAAGCTAACAGAAGAAAAGTGAAATAACATGGGATATTATCACAATTTTTTTCAAAAATGCTTTCTGAAGTTATCTGTATATTTTAAGTTTCCCACAGTGATACACTTCAAGTTTTTAAAACAACACAAACATTTGCCTTGGCTAGCAGCCTAGTGTAAAGAATAAAAATTATCAACATAACTGAATGGCTTAAAAAGACAAGGTATTGTCCCTGAGGAGAAGCAGAGAATGTAAAAGTAATCTGTACAGGCACAATGCTATTCTCGTGTGGCCAGCAAAAACAAATGGGCTGAGTCAGTTGTCTCTTTAAAATGAAGATATTTTGTTCTTTACCTGTCCATCATCTCTCTAGGATGCTCACATACCATCTGACTGGACTACTTTGAGTACAATTAATATTTGCTCTGTGTCTCATACGTGCTTTTTTGGTAATGACAGGACTTTTATTTATTGCTCTTCATCAAGAATTAATAAAGAAGCCAGAGGGGCTATAGATCTCATGATTCCCTGGCAGAGAGTTGTGAGCAGGTTGTCTGAACTCTACAACCCCGAAAAGGTCATTTTTTTTTCATGATTTGGGCCCTACTGCATTCACAAGGGTCATGGAAGTCCATTTTTCCCATCTTTGTTGTTTGTTCTTCAGCCTTTTTTTTTTTTTTGGTGAAGAACAGAAATTAAGTTCAAACCTCTGCTGCACTGAATTCTTTGGCAGCTTTTTAAAACTGCCCGGAAACCATAGTGAAAACTTCTATAATCAGATAGTGACTGATATACAGTGAGTGGCAATAGAAGTGTTTGAAAATAAAATGCAGGGTGCTATAAAACAGCTTTACTAGATAGCAAATAACATCTCAAATATGCAAGGAAATCACATTCCAGCCCTGCTTTGTCTCTGCTGCTTTCTTTCCCTCCAGGATCTGTTCTTGCTGTGGGAAGTCCTCTCCATATGAGAGGTAATTTAGGCTCCATAATTTAGGGAGCATCCAGTCCCTCATGCCATGCTCTGGCCCAGGGCTTGCTGTTGTCCCCTGTGCACTCCCAGAAAATGGGACAGAGAGCCTGGCCTTGGCACCAGAGTGCTGGGAGAACCTGGTGTGTGGTGCCCAGTCCTGCTGTACCTCCTCAGCTCTTGGCTTGATAAAAACCAAGTGATCTGAGAGAGCTTAGTCCTGATGAAAGATGAGTGTGTGGACTTACTGTCAAAGGTCTTGAGAGAGGCTGCCAAAAGGGAAAAAACCCAAACCAATATACGCAATACAAAAGCAATGTCTGACCAAAATGAAGCTGTGAGAGTGACCCCGCTAATGAAAAGAAATTGTTTGCGTGGAGTTATAGATGAGTGAATGACCAGCCAGGGGAAAATATTATTTTCCTGGGAAAGCTTAACATTTGAATAAGGAAAAAAGACTGCTGCTTATCTGTGGCAGATTACTGTGCCCTATTGAAAACACTGCCCTGAATTTTTCTCTCCCTCTTTCTGGAGCTGTGCTTTTTCAGATCAGGCAAAAGGGAAACAAATGTGTAATTGTCTCATACATAATCTCTAATCTCAGTTTCGGCACAAGTGTGTAGCAGCCCTTAACAGAGGAAGAGAAAAATGTGCTTGTTTGGAATGAATGTTTGGTTGTCTCTGAGCACAGACACTGTGACATACTGTTCACATCTTGGGCAAAGGATCCTTGTGACTTTTAACTTGTTCACAAAACTGCCTGTAAATGGGTTTTAGCCAGAAATGAAAATGTGTGGGGTCATCTTAGAGACTGGAGCATTAGAAAAAGAGAACAAATGCTGTGGGATTTTTTCATGGAGATGCAGGGAGTGACTGCTAAGTGCTGGCGTAGGTATGAGTTTATCAAGGTACGGGTGCTCATTTCTGTCTATAGCACATGAAAAAATCAATTTAATTTAATGAGAATACTCTAAGCTTCAAAATGGAAACATGCTGAAGTACCTTCCTAGGGCATTAAACAGCTGCCCCAATGTCGTCTGTGTCACTAATGTCAAAGTCAGCCTATTTGATGAATTTTGCCCTCTTAGTGTGAAATCACATGTGGTTTGCAGCAGAATTTTGTGAGTGCCTTTGAATGCAAAATCCAGGCTGTAGATGTGTGGATGAAAGGCTCTGTATAAATGTCAGCCTTTATTATTGTTACAAATTTCCAGCTTCTGTTATTAAGACATTTTATATGGATCTTTGCGTGTCTCTCCGTCTGTGAGTTTGGATTAAATGCCTGCCACAAATCTCCCTGGCATCCCATGGAGGGGATTGCTTTAACTTGGTGCTCTTCTAACCTTTCCTTCTGTTCAGGGAATAAACCTGCTTTAAAAAAATGACCTCATAAAAATGGAGTAAACTCTGAGCTCTTTGTTTTTCTCAGGTCTAACCTCCAGGAAGACTATAAATTCATTTATTCTATAAAACACAAAGAAGTAAATCTTCAGCATAATGTGTGGGGAATTAGCCACTTAACTCCCATTAACATTAATGGGAACTGAATATTTATTTGCCCCACAGCACATAAATCTTTACCTTGTAACTTCTACAGTTTCTAACTAAAATGTTTCCATTGTTCTAAGGATCATGGTTATCCTGCTGGAGTGTTTACTGGGTTGTCAGGCTATGGGAGATATATTGGATGTTTCAGTCCTTTTCCTTCAAGTAAGCTGTAAAATGCATTGGGGCTCTGTAATGTGAACTTTGTGAAACCTCTGTGTGATAAGCTCAGATGATTCAAACCTCCTCTGCTTGGTGCTGGTCCCGTGGCTCCTGCTGGGAGCAGGAATCATTTGACAGCAATAAACTGCTGTGACTGATGGGCTTTTGGTCTGTGCCTGGGTGAGGGATGGATGGGGCTGAGGCTTTTGGTGCTCTGCCACGAGTCTTCACCTCTTCCACAACCTCTATTTCTTCGTTTCTTCCTCCAAGCCTGTGTTCTCATTGTAAGAGAGTTACACTCTCAGCTCTTTCTTCTCTACTTAAAGTCAGGATCAGGTAAATCAATCAAGCCCCAGATAAGCCTGCTTTGAGGAGATCTCTTGTCTCTGCCCTGGAGGGAGGTGAAGGGGCCACAGCTTAGTGAGACCTACTGGAGGCTCCACAGTTGTTGTGTGTATTTACCTGGAAGACACTGAGTCTCTCTCAGGATGGATGAGCCAGTGGAGCCTCACAAATACATGAATATGAAACCTGCCACTCACTGGCTGAAATCCAGGCTCTGTTTTACTCCATGGCAAAACTTCCCATGACTTCAGCACACCAGGTTCAAGTAGTGCATGAAACTACTTTTCCCTGAAGCATTCCATAGAAACCTATTGCTCTTCTGTGTGGTTTATTTGAATCACTCTGAGGAAGTTAATAAATCCTCCAAATTTCTGGTTAAAAGTAAATAAGTAACAATGGAAGCAGAAAACTCCGCCTTACCTCCTAGCGATTTATGAAGTATTTTACAAATAAAGCCTTCCTCTGCACCCAAGTGCATTGGGCAAAAAGCAAGAGACTTAAACTAAAGCTGGAGAGTTTTAGGCAAAACCTCAGAAAAGGCTTCCCAGGGGTGAAGGTTGGGAAGTACAGCTGCAGACTGTGCAGGCTGCTGTCTCCAGGAGCAGGCTAGACAAATTGTGAGGAGTGACCTAGGTGGTCTCCATGAAGAGGAAAAGAAGAGTTATTGCTTTATACACTCCCTTCCAGCTCTGTCACTCTGCTGAAGCAAGAGGGGATGCATTGATTTTTAAGGTTGTTGGATCTGTTTAGTTCTGTTAGTCTTTTTAGTCTGTTTAGTTCTGTTAGTCTTTTCAACAAACCAATAAAATCATCTTCTGATCTCACTTGCCCCTGCTCTGTGTCCCTGTGATCTTGGGGACTCACAGGTGGTGGAGAACCTGCCTTCCTTCCCTGCTCTCCAGCTTTTCCAGGGAGCTGAGCACACGTGAGCCCTGCACACCCCAGCAGTGCAGGGCAGTGAGACACCCAGAGAGCCCTCAGCTGAGCTCAGTGTGCAGAAAGCCTTTTTTAGCAGTGTCTGAACCTCTGGCTTTGTTACCCAGACCAGCTCTCTCTCTGCACCTGCCAGGTTCCTCCCGAGACTGAAACGAGAGCAGTCTCCACGTCTGCTTTCACAGCTCCAAAGCAGAGACAGGGATTTGTGAGGAAACCATTAAGCAACGCTACACCATTTGTTGTGGAACCATTTTCTTTCCTGAAGCCAAAGTATTTGTTTTCAAGGTTTAGGGAACAGGATTCTTGTGTGACTTAGGCCAATATAAATGCACAGGCAATGAGTACAAACACTTTTGATTCACACACTTTGCTGCACTCGAGGCACAGAGATGAGAACCACATCTGCCTCTGGAGCTCTCAAGCCACAGAGACTGGCTGCAGGGGTAGGCTCAGGGATGGGACATCTATGAAATATTAAAACATCAAGTTGTTGCTCTTATTAGGTTTTCAAAGCAGCATAATCATGAACAATGAGCAAACAGGAAACCTCACCTGCAGCATGCTACTGGAATGTTGAGCACATCCCTGGAGCCAGCTATGATTTCAGGATTAGTTCCTGTGAAAAATATTTAATCAGGAAATTTTTACTCAAGCTTTATTTAGTTTTCTGCTTTCTCAAATGTGGCACTATTAATCAAAATCTTTGAAAATATCAAACCAATTTTAGCTGTGAACACATAAGATTAATATAACCCTCACTGTACCTCACACTTAGCATATTCCTTCCTGAATGAGCCATTAGCAGAGTCTGCACTGGGTATCAGTTACTGAATGTAAATATCTGAAACAAAAGCTGCTTAACAATGTTCAGAATCTCCTCTCAAAAAAGAAGGATAGGAAATGATCAAAGAGAGTGGAAAACTAGAGAGGAATTTGCAATTACACAATCTGCAGTTAAGTGTTTCCTACGGAAAAGAACGTGGTGCCTTTAATCATGAAAGATGAAATTCCCATTAACTGTTCTCTGTCACCCACATTGCGGTGCCACAAAGCCCCATCCAGCACAGCCATCACAGGAGACACTTCCAGCTGCACTGATCAGGATCCATTGGCACCCTCCATGTCCTTGAAGAAAGGATTCTCCAGCTGCACTGAGCCACCAGAGCATCTCCCTGGAGCAGCCAGGCTCACATGGGCACCTGATTTATCTGAGCTGGATCTGTCCTGGCTGAGGGTGACATGGCCACAGCAGCTCTGTGGCACTGTAGGGGCACAGATACAGTGTTGGGCAATGCCATGGACCAGTCAGGATGATTTATGCTCAACCACATTTGGAGAAACAAATGCGTGTATCAGATAAAACCATATTTATCTCTTTTTTGCCCTCTTTTTATTCTAAAATGCTGGAGGGGTTTCCAACAATAGATAAAATCATTTTCACAAAAATGAAATGCAAAATTTGTTCCAGAGCTTGTTAGATCCTGAAATCTGTAGGTGGGGTTGGGAAAATGGCATTCCCAGCTCTTCGCCAACAACAAAGCTATTAGAGCCTTGATAAATGTTATCCAGTGCTGCTGTTTGTGCCATATTCCCAACAGCAAATGCAAGCATCTTCAGGATCCAACAGGCTCCCAAGGATAAGCCCAGCAATTCAACTAAAAATAAATATAATTAACCCATAAAAAGAAAAATGTTTGTAAGATTATCATCCTTGTAGCTGGTTGGAATGTGCTTGGGAAATATTTTTGTAGCTAGCTGCAAATCAAATATGTTTTACATGGAGACAGTGTTGCCAAAATAACACAAAATAGATTTATTAAATAGAAGATGTAAATGGAAAAAAGATAAAATAAAAAAATGGAAAAAACATTTTCACATGTTTAGACAAGTTGCTCATAAATATTCTTTCCTTCTCTTAGGATCAATGAGTTGGTTTCTGACCTAAGGTTGTGTTTTGTAACCTGTCAGACTGCAGCCTGCAAGAGTGGATAGCAAACATCAGATGAGTGATCCTCATCTGATGTTTGCTATCAGATGAGTTTAAAATGAGTAAGGGATTTACTCATTTTAAATGGCTAATCCTTCATTCTTATGATGTTTTAATCATTCATGACCTTTGTCATAATCCATCCCCTCCAAAAATTTCCATTGCTGGGAACTTGTTCAGATTAGCTATCAGATATATTGAATAAACTGCCGAAATCCTGTTGCCTTGTCTCTGTTATGTGCCTGGCTAAGGGAGGCTTTCCAATCAGGACAGTAAAGAGCATCACACAGAGAATGGTGTATCACCTCCCCAGGTTTCTTAAACAACAGATCTTGGAGAATCAGTAGTAATGGGTTTACAGCATTTCTGAAAAGTGAAAAAGTTTTCATGAATAGATCATCTAACATTGTCTGAAGAGTGATAAATTAATAATTTCATGTAAAACCCACAAATAACTTCAAAAGAAAATGAGTCAGTGCTCAAATTCTGAAGGATAGAGCCTTGTGGCAGAGCCTCTAATCTTCTTAAAGATTCCTTTCTCAGACTGCCACGTGATGCTGTCTGGACACACTCTCACTGACGTGCCCAACAGATCAGTTCCTGTCACTTCAGAACTAATTAATTCTCTTGACTTCCAGCAAAGGGAATGGTGGCACTGAACACCTCTTAAGGGCTATCAGACCCCTCACAGGTCTGGGCTCGTTAGCAGGACCTGTAATTAGCACTCCCATTGATGCATTTGTTACACTATCACCTCAAAAGGTTCCCGTATTTACCTGCCAGATAAATTTCCCAGTGTCCAGTATATTGAATTCTTAGCTTGCTAAGAGTGCAGGAATGTGGGGAAGTGAACACATCAGGCAAGGTTTGATTGCACAAAACTGCCAGAGAAAAAACAGACTATTGTCAGGTTTGCTGAGCAGCTGAATGGGAATCTGAGAGGGAATTCATTAAAAATCATGTCACATACACCTAGTGCAGAACCATGACTGGCAATTGGCTTTGCTGGAACTAAAAGGCTGAGCCCAAACTTTTCTGGAAAACTCCCTAAGGCCATTTCATTTATAAAAAAGACCAAGCTTTTGAGAGCATATAATTATCCTTCATCCCTGCCATCTTATCCTGCATTAAATTTAATTGCTCACAAAACTTGGCAACATTCTCAAATCCATTTAGAGAAATTAAGTGGTTCTGTCATTTTTTAGTACTCTTGATATGAAAGTGTTTCAACTTTCACTCTCGTGAAAGTGACAAGAACCTCTGCCTCCTCCCCTTCCCCCAAAATACACATTTTTCCTGAGAGCACTGAGCTCAGAGGGAACAGATGGGCTAAAAATAGTTGATTTTGGCCAAGACTATCAAAAGTCATCAGTGATTTTCAGTGCCTCTATTTTTAGAGGTGAGTGCTGACCACTTACTGGAAATCACATTCCTTCAAGCTTGCAGAGCTGGGCACCCCAGCCTTGCTCTGTTATTTCCAAAGTAACAGGTCATGAGCATCAGGGCTGTGATGGAATCACCCCCTGTGCCTTGTTCTGTTATCCCAGCCCAGGAGAAGCTCCCCAGTGCTGCTGTGCACAGGGCTGATCCCCTGAGCCCCTGACCATTGAGCCACTGACCCAAGGAGCCCCTGACTGTTCACTGTGAATGCACCCAATGCCATTTGAATTTCCTCTCCACCCTTCCCTGTCAGTTGGTAGAGTCAAACCTGTCATCTGCAAGTGAGACTCCCAAAAATAGGAACCAAAGGGTGCCCCCATGGCGCTTCCTATCCTTGCCCAGTCTTTGTTGCTGGCGCCTGAGGTAGTTCTTTCAATCTTACATGAAAACCTGTTTTGATATTTACCTGCCTAGTATATAAAGGCACTTTTTTTAACAGTTCATGAAGAGGACAAGGCATTTAAATATATTTCAAAGATAAAAGATGAATGCTCCTTACTCATTTCCATAAATGTGGCATGCAAAAATGATGTCAGCACAGTTAGAGATGGGATGGAAGTTTTGAGCTCACTGACTGAATATCTGTTAACATTGGCATTTTATCTACAGGTCTCTTTTCAACTGTGAAATTCTGTTAATCCATCATGAAGTCTTGTCATGTGCCTGCTAATTATATGTTTTGTTGTTCTTCAAATGAAAACAAATGAATTTGGGTTTGGGGTGGTAGGGAAAATTCCTGATGATCAAGTAAAAATATACTAATGGCACATGTGGCAATTAAAACCCCTAATTTGCTTTGTAAGAGGAGTATTTTCAAACATTCTGAGCACCTACAGCTTCTGTTGTCTGCAGTGTTATGTGCTGAACTCCGCTGGACCCAGCACAGCACTACATTAAATAAATGTCACATTTTATGTACAGTGTGAAAGACAATTATCTGTGAAGCAAAGGTCAATGAAGTCAGATTTTCTGCTGTGTTTATTGGTGATAAACATCTCGAGAGAGAATGTGAGCATCTCCAAACAGGGGGTTATAATGTTAATATAGTCCCTTATTGCTTTATAAACGATCTGTATCCTGACACGGGAAGTGAGCTTCAGTCCCAGATGAATTACAAATGAGTGACTCCCTAATATAAATAAAAGCAGGAGGATGGGCCCTGTAGAGCAGTCTGAGCACAAGAGCTTCAAATAGGAGCCAGGGATTTATCTCAGCTTTGGAGAGGGAGCTGCTTTGGAGTCTGGTCCAAAGCTCTGGTAATTAAGTGGGAGTCATTCCAGCCCTATCAGAGGACTTTATCACTCTTTATTAGGGCTACCATATGTCCACTTTTTTTCTTACATTTGTCTTCTTTTTCTGCCCCCAAGATCTTTTCCACTGGGTTTCTGAGAGGTGCAGCTCATATCCAGGTGTCCCCAAACCCTGAAGTGCACGTGTGTGTGTGTAGCTGTGGATTTGGTTTGTCACAGTGGGCAGATGCTGGACGTCAGTGGAGGAGTGGGGAGATGATGGAGGGTCAGAGTATCCTGGTCTGGCAGAAGGACCTGTGCTGGGAAGGCTGATGATGGGAGAAAAAGGGGATTTTGGAGTGAGGAAATGAGGAAGAAAAAAAGGCAGTCAGGGAGGGACAAGTGAGGAAAGAAGGTTTCTTTGGCATAGGAGGCTCTGTGATGCAAAGAAGGATATAGGGTGGGGGTTCTGGGGTCCCTGCCTTGCCATTTAACCCTTAATTGGGACTTTGAGAGTGGTTTCCCACAGACTTGTCCAAGCTGTCATGTCAACTTCTCTGCCCCTGTGTGCTGCCAGTGCCTGCTGGGCTGGGGGAGAGGGTGGCTCTACTTTTGGCCTTGGAAATGTCACAAACTTCCCTGCTACAGTGCCCCTCCTGCATGGCAGGGTGAGTGCCACAGTCATCTTCCAACAACAGAATAAATGTCTGAAGCCTTAATTTGAGGAAAAAGTTGTGGGAATAAAATAGCTTAATGAAATTATATTTGGAAGCAAAGGTCTTTCTCTTCATAGCAGTGCAGGTGGCTGAGGCAGTGATGGTTCATGTCCAGCCCCTCCTGCTCCTCAGGATGTCTGACTGGGGTGGAACACATCCACTGCACAGTGGGAGATGTCCAGGTGAGTCTTAGGTGGCTTCACCTGGTTCTGGATTCACCCCAGCTGGCTCACAGCCACTTCTCCCACTCTCTGCCACCAGATGTGTCTCTCCTCTCCTGCGCTTTGAGTCTCAGACAAGACATCCTGTGACTTCAGCCCTCCTCAAGGATTTCCCCAGTGTCCTGGTTGCAGCTGAACTCCAAATGCACACATGTCTGGAGCTGGGGCTATTCTTTCCTCTGACAAATTTTTCAGACCTCACACCTCTACAGCTAAACAAATGTAATCCAAGCATCAGATCATAAAATTTTGGAAAAAAATTATTTGAACTGCTGGCATGGCTTCTAGCAGTGCACTGGGGGCAGCTCTCCTTTCACGTGTCCCCTGAGGCAAGTAAAGCATTTCACTCCTGGTAACTGAGCTATAACTGTGGGTCTCAAGCAGCCCATGTTCCACGTTACAATGTGAAAAACTTGAGGGCTTTTGCTTTTTGTGCAGGAGATTATCAAAGCACCTTTAAAGGGAGCCAGATTTCCTGCCTCACCTTTCCTCTCCCCTTGCTCCCACATTCACTCCTCGAGAAACAAAAAGGTGTCAAACTTTCTTCCACACGTCCAAACGAGCCCCACTGCCCGGGCAAGTGGGGAGCAAAGATTTGGGCCTCTTGAAGGCTCTTTGCTGGCAGCTCACAGGCAGGTAGCAGCTCTCTGGTACAGTTGCAGTAATACAGGGACAAAGACAGCTGATAGCCACGGGCACACAGGTTTATTTCCCTAACCTGCTTACACTCCATCACTACCAAACCCAATGTGCTGCAGCAAACAAGTCCCTTCATGTTTTAGGGAAAAGAATGTGATTTTGCAACTCACTGTTCTGCTTTTTGCTCTGTGGTCCACACTTGGCTTTAAAGGAGTAAAAGCTCAGGGAAGTCAAGATAACACATACAGGGCTGATCCTCACTCCTCACCCAGGTCTCCCAATTGCCTGGACTGTTATTAATTAGCTATGAGAAACAGCTTATTAAAAGCAAACTTTTGCCTTGTCCTTGCAAATGATCTTGGGAGTTTCAGATGTGCCAGGACTGGTGGAGAGGGAGTGCTGGTGTCAGGGGGCTGGAGAAGGTGGTGGGTATGAATGTGGGTCACCAGAGGGTCACCACACCACTCAAATGCTGGGGATAACTGAAACACCAATAGTTATCTCTTGTGAAACAGGCAGGTGTCAACATTTGCTTTGTTTTGCAAAGGAATGAAATTGAAAACTTCTGGTGTTGGGGTATTTTTTCCCCCAGAAAAAAATAAGGTAATTGTTTTATTCTGGATGAATGCGAGGCACCAGGGTGGAGCATCCATCTCTCACCGTGCAGAAACCAGTGATTTATCTGCTTCCTCACCCATTATTTGGGGTACCAGGTGAAAGATTTTGCACCATTCCAAAAAAAAAAAGACTTGAAAGTAACTTTCCACAGTGCAGGTGAGGGGCCTGGACACCAGATACTCTCTCTCCCAGATGATGAGGGCAGGGGAGACAGAAAGGGGTATGCTCCTGCTCTGCCTCCTTGCTCAGTAGTTTCACACCTTGTCTGCAGTTAAATTTAGCAGAACAAATACATTTGCACAGAAAAGCTTGGTTCTAATTAACTGCCATTTTCCAACAACACAAACCCCAATTCACTGAAAACTTCCTGATGACTTGGATAGAACTGCCACTGGTTTGATGGTGCTCCTGACACAAGGCAGGATCAGCCTCGGCACTGGAAGGATAAATAATCAATTTTCACATGCTGGAGGAGCAAAACTGAAAGCTTTTGATGTGAAAAAGCACCTGAACAATCAAATGCTGACATTCATAACTCTGGAAAATTCGACTCTGAGAGTGGGCGCTGAGCTTGAAGGAGCAAAGAGAGGTCACATTTTTTTATTTTTTTGTGGGAAGACAGTGGCTGCACCTGCCAGCTCATCCTAAGAACTCTGCTGAGGCGGGAGGAAGGAGCTTAAGGATGTGCCAGTTCTTTTCTGTGAGGTGGCTCTGTGCCCACTGCAATTATGGAAGGAGGAAAACAGCAGTTTTGTGAATAAAGCTGGCAGCTGCCCAACACAGCCCGAAGAAATAACCGTACCTTGGAGAACCCTTCCTTTTTCTCTGGGCTGGGCCAAGCTCTTTAAAGGAGTTTAGCACTCATGTAAGCATCTTCATTTCAAGATGCTCATTACTGATAAAACCTATCCTGGTCCCTGAGCAGCCTCCAGCCTGTGCTGGTATGAAATGCCTGTGATGCTGGTGTGGGAGGTTTGCCTGCTTTAGACACTTCTTAATCTGTAACGAGGGAAAGTTGGTTTCAGCTCAGAAGCATTAGGTTTAAAAATACTTCTAGGGTTTAACAGTAACCATTATAGCTCTGGACAAGTTTATTATCCTATATGGTTGCTGAACAAGCTTAATTCTCAACCACAAAGGCTTCCTCTGGTACTTTTAATCAGGTTTCACATGGGAAAAAACCATCCTTGGATCAGTTCTGACCGCACTCCCTTTTGCTGTGGCTGGATGCAGCAGGACTTTGTTTTCCCACTACGAGACATCATGCACAGAGCTCCTCGGCTCTGTGGCTCATGTTGGTTTAAAAGCCCTGGTTCTGAGCCTGCCTGTGTCCTTACAATCCTTCCCAAGCCTCCCCTGGACTGCAGAGCTGTGCTCAAGTCTCTTTGCAGCCACCCTTGGGGTTACAAACTAAGCCCATACACTTTGAGCTCCTCTCCATCATGTGTTTCAGCAAGTTATTCTGCAGAGTGATGAGGCCATTTCCCACATCCCACACATCTCCTTACACTGGGGAAGTGAAGGAAAACACTGTAAAGGAGTAATAATCCCTCCTCATACTGAGGCTGGAGGGAGAGGAACAGCCCTGCAGTTATTTCTGAGTATTGGCAGCCTCCTGGTAACAGCAAAGCCTCCTCCAATGGATGTATCAATAAATCAAATGCATGAACATTAACACCATGTGGTTCTTCAAAGTGGATCTTTGTTCATATGGTGAGAAGCTGCATTACCAAAGTTTTACAAACAGAAAAGACACAAACTTAATCTTCTGGAGTACGAGCTTTGGCTCATACTGAGCAAAAGCCAACATTACTGTGCTAATCGGTCCTAGTGGTTTTATCTATTGAAAACTAACAGGAAAAAGGATTCAACAAGGGCAAAGGAGTCATCAAGAAAAGAAGATGAAATGAGAAATAATGTGGAAAATTAGAAAGAGTCTGCTGGAAACAAAAGTTGCATAAAGGTGAAAGCAGAACTGCATTCAATGAAATGTGAGCTCTTGCAAACCCTTTTATGCAATTATGGCAAAAGGGCTAACATGAAGAAGAACATAATGCAAAGAAGATAAATACCTTAGAGAAAAAGAAAGGTGAATCCAGGTTAAGGCAATGTAAATAGCTTTCTGATATACACACACCCTCCATGTCCTTCATTCCTTCCGAAGAAAAGTATTACATTTTAAAGTCAATAGATGTGTTTATCCAAGTCACTCCTAGCTCACTTCACAAGGAAGGCTTTGGGGTTTTTACTTTTTGGTTCCAGACAAAGTAATTTTTCTTTGTAATTTTTTTTCCTTTTAGAAAAATGCAATACATTTTTTATATTAACAAAACAAGAGATTGAAAGATTACTTTTGGCACTTCCATTCCATGAGCCATTTGCTGCTTATGTGAGGGAAAAAAGGCAGGACATGGTCCTTGCTGAGACTGCAGCCCCTGCAAAAACCAGGTTTTTTCCTTGGAATATCTTTCCCCATGTAATTTTTAAACCAAACTGCATCACATTGATTACAGAATTCCTGATGTGGCCAGATGAGGGGAGCAGTTATCTCCTTCCCTTTGGAACCCCAGCCCTCACCATCCCCAGCCCTGGCCGACTGCTTTGCAGTCATTGCTGCCAGCAGGACTGTTTCCCCTTTGGTTTCCTCATGAACATTTCCATCCAAAATATATTTTGCATTTTTATTGGTGGTCCCCAGACGTGTGGCCTTTCATCTCTCGACATTGGATCCATATGCTGATCTCAGTGGGGCGTGCAGGCTGCAGCAGCTTCCCATGCCACACCTTCCACGCGTCGCTGCCGACGTTCCAGGTCACATCCCATCCCCCTCCCATGTTTCACAAGCTTCAGCATCCTCTCCAGGCTCTGTCCTGCACACCATGCAGCTGCCCCAGACCTTCCCTTCCACACTCCTGCTGCCACAGCCCTGCAATCAGCCTCGCTGTGCTTTCCTTCCAGAATTTACCTCTCATTTACCTGGTGACCACTCCTGCCCAGCAACCTAAAATGTGTGTGGCCTCACTGTCACCCACAGTGGGGATGAAGCACCCTGGGGATGTTCAGTCACTGGGAAATGGTTCCAACCGTCACCAAAATCCACTGAGATTTTGTTAAACTGTGGTGTTGGTGCTCTCCATCAGCTTCTCCACTCATCAGCTGTGGGAAGGGGATCACAAGGGCTAGAGGCGATGCCCAAGAGATCCAACTTTTTCCACAGTGTGAATGAACTCTCCCAGGCTTTTTTCATTGGCCCTAAGCCAGCTCTGATGATCTATTCTGGCCAGGATTTTGGTTAAACAGTCAAAGGAAGTGAGGAGTGCTGGAGAGATGGCGGAGGTGTGGGAAGAGCTCAGCCTTGATGCGGTGCCTGGAGTGTACCTGAGGCATGACAGAGTCTGGAAACACATGGACCTGGTCCTGTGTTAGCATCTGCTCCTCCTGCCTGGCATGTGCAGCTCCAGCTGATGTTGACAGGAGTCCCATGTGTGTCTGGACAGGAGAGCTGCAGAGCCTAAAGCAGAGCCACGGTGCTCTCACCATTTCACACCTGGTTCTTCCTCATGCACTACAAAGCACTAAAACCCCTCCTGCTTGTTCTGGTTTGATCTTTTTCACAGATCCCGACGCAGCAGGCAGCCTCAGAGCTGCCCCCAGAAAGGGTTTCTGCTCGGTTGGGATCGTGAACGAGTTGTCAAAGAAAATTATGCTGTAATCCTGGGAGATCCAATAAAACTGTCCCACAGGTTAGGGCCTTGCCAGTTGGAGGCAGTTCTTAATGCAGATTTCACTCTGCATGTGTCACATTTGCTAATTTTCCATGAATGATTCCTGATTTTCAATCGACCTTGGTCTTTAGGTTCATAAAACTTTGTTCTGCGTTGAAGTCTTTTGGCAATGTGAAGTTTTGCCTGAAATAAAGCAGGAAAGAGACATCCTGAAATATAAATTCAGTCAAGTTTTGCACAGGGAGCAGCGTTACTGTCAAATGGTACATTTTGTGCTGCTTCTACTGAATGAGGAGAAGTTCCTGTAGAGAAGGTGATAGGATTTAAGGAATACAAGTTCAGCCTGTACTTGTGAAAGACTTTAGACTGAGTTTGTAAATGCTTTGGGACTCAACCTTTCCCCTGTAAATACAGTCTCTATTTTTCCTGTTGTGTTTCCTGTAGTTTTCAGAGGGACTCAGTGGAATTGCTGTACAAGTCCCATGGAATAATCCATCTGTTCCAGTTTCATTAAATGCCTCACTGATGCCCTTTCCTGGGAGAGTAGATCATTCTCCCTGATCTCCAGTCTGGCTCTATTTACGTGAGCTAACAGACTACCTGATGGAGCCATTATTCTCTTCTCACACATAGTCTAAACTATTTCCTCTTGCTGGGCACAGAGCAGTTTTAAATCAAGACATCTTAGTTCATGGAGGTTAGGAACAGTCCTATAAAATGCCTTATTTCTTCCTTGCTTCTATGTAAATCTATTTTATTGGACAATTGGAAAACATAACACTTTGCTTGTGTGGATAACCCCCTATGTGCTTCCAAATACAATATACAGGGCTTTTTTCAGAATAGGCTTTTCATGAAAGCTGCATCCAGGCAAAGCTTTTGGAGAGCAACCTGCCCTCCTGCCTGAAATAACACCCAAACCCAACCCTTGGCTGGGAACTCTGCATGAAAAGACATTTCAGGGCTGACATTCAGGTCACATCAAGGTGGTTTCTGTGTGATTTAAGCTTGAGAATATAGGTTGGAGCAGTGCTGGAATCAATGGAAAAACCTCCAAGGGGTTTTAACAATTCTCTGCCACCCGGTCTGCCTGGTAATAGAAGGTGCCCAAGCAGAAATTAACCCATTAAGCCCCTTTGCCCATTGCTCTGCCAGGCAACCTCTCATCCCTGCCATCCCTCCCAAATGTGTTCTGGCAGGCAGAGTTTGTTCTGGCCGGGAATTGGGTTTACAGAGATTAAAGAGGCGCTGTGCGGTGGGCAGCGAGCCTCGGCAGGCCGGCAGATAAAGGCGGCATTGCAGGCGGAATGGGCACGGGGTGCACGGGGGCGCTGGGGGAATGGGCCAGCCAGGGACGTGGGGGGAGGTTCCACATCCAGAATACACATGGATTAGTGATAAATACTCAGCCTCCACACTTGGAGTGAGAAGTGCTGGCCTGCTGGAAGGCTCTGTCCCTCCTATCGCAGGGCCTGGCTCCCTCTCGGCTCTGGGCTGATACAGTGCCGCCGTTATGCTCTGCAGGACTCCTTGTCAGCTGCCCAGCACTGTACAAACACGGCAGAAAAACACCAGCTGAATATTTAAAATCATCAACAGGCTCCTTTAATGCCTCTGCTTGACATTTAATGCTCTGCACTGAGGAAGAAATAGTTAACTGAAGCACCAACTTGCTTTTGCAGTCAGGAAATATCTTGCGCTTATTGTCACCGTCAAAAAATGCTTTCCCTTAAACCATGCTACTGCAGCACAGGGCACAAAAAAATGAGAGGATTTACTGCTGAATGCTAAGTCATACTTCATTTTGCTATTTAAGGAGCTAATACAGGAATGGAATAGAACACAGGCCCAAATAGAAGTTCATATGTTACTGCCAACTCCAAGCAATTTAATTTTGTGACTCAGGCGGCATAATTGTGAAATTGGCTTAGAGCTCATCACGTTGTTTTATTTTTATCTGTTTGTATGTTTAAATGCATGCTTGAGGTTCATTACGACCCAAAGGTTCATCTCAGTTACATATTGAGGATTTTCAGTGTAATTGTTTGGGTTATGAGGCTGTTATTTATGGCTGAGAGCAGAGATCCTCTCACGATTGTCCACAAGGTTTGGACTGTAAGTGAAATACAAAATGCACCAAAACACAATAAAACAAAGAGGACGTGGGAAGCCTTAGCACAGACACACTGTGGTTGTGTGCCATCTGGCCACCCACCTACCCTGCTTATCCACAGGGTGCAAGGGTACAGGGAGAAAGGGATGAACAAAATACCTTAAATGCCTTTCCTGGAAGGGCACTGAGTGTGGATTTGACTCGGTTTGTCTCCAAACCCAGAGATTAAAAAAAAAAGAGAAATTCTAAAACATTAATTATAAAGGGAGGGTGACAGCTTTGTTTTGTGTCAGGGTGCTTTTCATAAGGCAGTCTGAGGCTGTGTGCGGGTGCTGAGTGTTTTCAAATGTAAATCTGATGGCAGGCTGCAGCCCGTGGGGTAGATAAACAAGTTGTATTTTTAAACGCAGTGTGAAATGTGGGGGCTGACGTGACCATTATCAGAGCCTCACACATGACTTATGAGGCATCATAAAATACTTTCATATTGCAACAATGAAAGCTGAAGCTGCTCTGTGGTAGGCTTGTTTCATCTGATAGTTCACCCAGCTCCCCTCACCGGGGTCTAGGAGGAGGCAGAAATGTTTACCAAGAGCTGAACTTCTGAATGCCAAGCTGTTCTGTCATAGATTTTTTACAAAGAAAAAAAAGTTCTTGTTGAATGACTGATGAGGAGCTGACTATTAATACAATGCAGGTAACATTTTCAGGGACTTAGGGACATTCCAACCTGCCCATGAATCAGCTGAATTAATCACCTGGATCAGGGTTGTGATAAGAATGTAAAGAATTAGCTCGCCTCCTTGTATTAAATAGTTCATTGATGTATTTTATCTGAAAATTAGCATTCTTAAGGCTTTTTCAGGCTAGTGGTGCATAGCCAGATGGACATAACAATGCAGTCACTTCATCTTTTTACAAGTCTCCAGGCAACTTGGAGACTGATCCCCTAAAATCTTAATGCCACAAATTTCCTTTTCCTTTGATAGCCTCTTTCAGGTTAATTTATTATATTGCATTGATTACGTAAGTGATTATTCTTAGCCTTATTTGCAAAGCCGGGTGATATTTTACAGAATACCTGCCAGCTGTATATTGTTTCTGTATGTTAGTGTTAGAGTTTAGCTGCAGAGGTCTCAGGTGCTGCATTTTATTCCTCCCAGTGATGTTGGTTTCCTGCGTGATCTTGAATGAATCATCCGATTTCGCTGTGTTTCACCGCCGCTGCTGCAGTTAATCTGCAAATGCAGGAGGCACAGCTGTCTCTGAATTTTGTGAAAATCCTCCTGTGAAAATGCAAGGCCGGGTCACTCCTCCCAGCAGATGTAAATGCTTCCTTTCATCGAGCGACAAGTGGGCGACAGTCCAGCGCTGCCACAGCTGCTGCGAGCGGCGGGGCTGAGATGCCCTGGCAGCCGCAGGAGAAGGAGGGATCGTGTCCCAGCGAGTGTCCCAGGGGCACTTCCCACTCCGGCCAGCCCCGGGCAGGCCTTGCGGGCTTGGCTGGGATCCGAGCCCCGGGAGCTGCGGGGCCGCGGGGGCAGCCGAGCCCTCCCGGACAGCGAGTCCGGCCCTGCGGCTCCTGGCACGGCAGGAATGGCTCCAATGGCACGAGCCCACGGGAAGAGCTGGACCTTGGAGAGTATTGCAGGGAGTCTAATTTGTCTTCCTGTCATGGCCATGAGGTTCAATTACCTTTTCCCCTCTCGTTCTGTTTATTGAAGAATACGATGAAAATGTATGTAAGCAGTCAAATATTCAGAACGGGTTCAGCTTGGCAGAATACCCTTCTCTTCTTGTTTTTACACCGTTTTACTTTGGGGACACTCAGGCACTCTGAATTCATGTCTGTGGTGCTTTTGCACTGAGCTGATTCCAGTCAGCCTAATCACAAAGCCGGGCAAAGGAAAAACTGAATTTCCAAACTGATGACACATTTATACCAGAATTGTAACTTTATGATATTAATGTATCATTTAACTTACATGTATGCTTTGGAATGTTTATAACTACTGTAAATCACAGGCGAGAGGGGCCAAGAGAGTGCCACGCAGCAATCCTAGTGCAACTTGTAAAATAAATACAACAATTGCAGGAGAACAACATTCCCTGTTTCAAAGGAGAAACCCTAGTTGCTCTGCTGCAGATGGGAAATGTGCTTGGTTAAATCTTCATCAGGAAGAAGCAGAGGCAGTGCTGTGGCCTTTTCTCTGTGACTGTACTGGCATCGGGCAGGGATTTCTAAGGATGAAGTGCCACCGAGCCAGCACCAACCAGGAGCTGTGTCCCTGCAGAAGGACACCAGGCAGTTGCTGCTGGCATCGTTCTCTTCAGTATGACAGCCCACATTTTGGGATCTTCCTCCCTTTCCTGCATGGTGACTGCACAAGAGCCGTCCCCACGTTTCAGTGTGAAACTCTCTGACCTCCATCCACCTTGTCTTGCAGGGCACCTTGAAAAGAATAAAACCTGCTGTTCCCTGACCTGTAAAATTCTGTGGCTGATTTTTGACCTAGTAACCTTCAGTTTTTCCTTTAAGATTTAACTGTAATTTTATTACTTGACCAGTGGACTGTAAAATACACATTTAAATGCATTCAACTCAGATAAGGATCTCATCATTAACTAACTTCTTTGTTTCAAGTTAATCACTCTCAGAGTCTTCTGGATTCATCAGCACAATTACCAATACCTGGTTTTTCTCCCTGCAGTTGGAAAAGTAACTGGACACAAAGGCCTTCATTTTTTAAAAGACAGTAAAAAATATGGCAAATTGTATTGAAAATCCCCCTCAACTTAAGAGACAAATCTACAGAAAACCCAAATGCCAGTCCGAATCCAGGAGAGCTTTAAATATTAAAAATGAATTCGTTTGTGCAATTTAGGTGAAAGGCTGACTTTTTTCCTAGCTTTATTATGCTAAAAACACTGTTGAGCAGCAAGCACAATGTAACATTGCACAGGCAGCAAAATACCAAAATAACACCAAGGACAGGAGACTGTTTTAATGTACTTTCTGGTAAGTTATTTAACATGCTTTTGTTGGCAGGGCAGATGGTTTGGGGCTTTGGATCAGGCCTGGATTACTTAGAACAGGCAGTAGGCAGTGCCTCTCACGTAATGGTTGTTCCCAAATACAGCAGAAAGCCGGTGTAATGGGACACTCAGTTCTGTTTCTCTTCCCTAACACTGACACCACAAGTATCCCAGCATGTCCTTAGGTTTGAAAGGAAAAAAGCCTCTCCATTTCACTGCGTCTGCAGATGCTGGACTGGGCTCCTCAGCTTACCAAGAAGTCCTGACTGCCCCTTCCTGGCAGGAAGGACAGGACCCAGAGCTCTCCCCTGGGCTGCACAGGCCAAGTGAGTTATGTGGAGAGCAAAGCTGATGTCAGAAATGGGTTGGCAGAGCCCAGGGCAGGTTTTTGGCACTGCTGTCTGCCAAGGGCAGGTGGAGAAGAAGAGCTGTGTACAGCAGAGTCAGCCCCTCTGCCTGTTTGATGTTTCTGCACAGTAACTTCACCCTGGAAACATTCTGACAGGTTAACGATCCAATAAAAGTGTTTCCTTTTCTCCCCTATTGGATAATTTCTTGTTACGGTCAACAATTAAAAGTTTTATTTTAATACATTGCCTAATTTATAATGGGTTCTGTCCATCATACACAGAAACGACCATTTCTTGAGTCAAATATAACTGTGCCCGTGTTCATCCACTTTCTCCATGCAATCCTTGGCCTCTGCACTTCAGAAATGTGACCCTGTGAGGTGTTTATAGAAGGCTAAATATAGGTTTATCTGTTCTAGTCTTTCCATGAAAGATCTTTTTCCTTCAACACATGGAGATTAAACACACGGAGCAATATTAGTTAACACTTAAGTAATGCCATGCTGCGAAAAACACCAGGAAATTCCATTTTGAAGTTGACGTTCCAGCCTGAACTTCTGTTGATTTTATATTTCTTTTCTCCCAGAGGCATGAACTGAGGATAGGGTGTTGCTGGAAGCTGAGTGATGCTGCTGAACACGGGTGTTTGGAGACACACCTCACATTAAGCTCTCTAGGTGCACTCTGAGGGTTCATTAGGGCCATGGTGGGAAGCAAGAGCAAAAATCCCACTGTTCTCAGCAGCCCAGAACCTATTGAAAGCAATATCTGGAAGTCCAGTGTATTAACTCTGAGTCAAATAAAAGAAAATGAACCAAACTTGAGGGAATTTGTGTCAGGGCAGCTGTCTGTGTGCATCTTCTGCTGGTCTTAACCCTCACACACTGGGCTTTCCTGTTAGCGTTTACAATAACATCATTGCATCACACTCCTAGTGTTTAATATTCCCTCTTTCAAAATATGAAGTTGCAGCTGACTCCTTGTATCCTTCTGGGATAAACGCAGAAAAAGCTTTCCTTAACAGCTGCTATATATTATTATTATTACCTATTACATCATATCTTATTACAGCTCTATTACAAGTTTCCCTTAAAATCTAATCACATTCTGAAATTGTTTACAGCAAAGCTAGAAATGGGCTTGAGACAGAAAGTTCACATCCCAGCATGGGCCTGAACTTTCTTGCAGTTCATATTTGTTCAGACACAGCATTTAACTCTCTTGCTCCTGAAAGATGGAGCAACTGCAGAGTCTGGATGAGCAGAACCACGGCCAGGAGTGTATGTTGGGACACCTGAGAGGTGTCTGGAGTGGTGGCAGCTGAGACAGGGTTTTACCTTCTGGTGTGTCAGACTGAAAAGCAGAGAGATGAGGAGTGAAATTTTGCTCCCATATGTGTGAATGGCAAAACATCCATTGATTTCAGCAGAGCCAGAGTTTCACTCCAGCTGAAGAGATGGGTGACAGACAGACAGACAGATATTAATTAATCAGCTCATTTGAGCTAAGATAAGCTTATTTCTCTGCCAGTGAGCTCTGACAGAAGTGTGTCATGGTCCCCACCCTGAGCTCCTTATGGCACATGTCTGGGAGTCCAGCATGGGGAAGGACAGAGGATTGGGAGTGGCTTGAGGCTCCCAAGATGTAGAGAAAAGCTGTTCTGCACTCAGGGCTCCCTGATGAAAAGGACCCAGAGCCCACCTGAACCTCCAGGGACCTGGTCCAGCCCCTCAGGAGCTTCACCATGATGCCCCAACCTCTCTTGCCTCCACCTCCCACCCTCCAGTCTCATGCAGAGCATGAAGCAGCCCCTTGGCAAGGGAGCAATGGTGCTGCTGCAGGGAAACACCTCCAGCAGCTCCTGCTACTGTGGGCAAAGCTTCCCAGGATGGTCCCTCAGCAGAAGTGCAGGCTCATAACAGTGGAATAAAGCCAGGTCACCAGTCTCATCCACACTCTGACATTTCCATAGGTCTTTGCTTTACAGCTCTGATATTAAGTAGTTTGGCTAACTTTGTAGAAATGTTACTATTTTCTCGACAAAATGTCAAGTAAGTTTTCAGGGGGGAATACTTCATAACTGAAGTATGTTTTCCTAAGGGCAATAAACCACTAAGAAATGTACTTTTTTCCCACCCAGCCTTTGAGCCAAAAGTTTCACATGTTTTTCAAAGAAATAAAATTATAGGTGTTTTTCTGTAGTAAGGTGAAGTACCACCTGGGTGGCAGTGGTAGAAAGCTGGGCAAACTTTATAAATCTAGAAGGGGGGAGATTGTTTTGGCATGACTTAGGGTTACAGCCTGGGTTTCCTATGCATAATTTTAAAAGGAATTGCTCAAAGCATCAGGAAACTATGCCCAGTGTACAATTCCTACCTCTTCAGACTCATGGAAGATAGCCACGGCCAGAGAGGACCTTTTCAGTGAAATGAGCAGTGGTGTCAAGAGGCAGATGTTTATTTCTTTATCTGACAAGCCCACACCCCTGTACATGCTGGTTTAAGAATGTAGAGCCACTTGAAAATAAAGAGTTGGTCAACAGGGTTTAATTTGGTTCCTCTTTCAGGGTCATGGTGGGTTCCCATCATCTGCTGGCCATGAGGACAGCACTGAACTGGTGTCTGGGACACCTCCAGTCTAATCTCAGTTCCACAAGAATGTGGGGGATTTATAGTTGCTGGTAAAGAACTGAGGGACCAGAAATGCACTTTGGGTTTGGTCATTTTAATCTCTGGCATCAGAGAGCTCAGAATGTGATGAATGTACCGAGAATGTAGCTTTTCTGATCTGAATAATAGAGAAAATGAGCATCAGTTAATCCATGATCACTTTACATTAGATAGGGAAGGTGAAGAAAGATAAAGGACAAAGAAACTTTTCCTGAGCTCTGACAGTAGTGCAAGAGCTCTAAGGGTTAAGAAGTGTCTTGCAGGGCTGTCGGGCACCCTGAGTAATTTTTTTTAAATCAGGCAACATAAAATCCCTCTCCTGGAAATCAAACAGAAGGAAAAGTAAAGTAAAGCTACAAAGGAGCTCTCGCTCTCTGGCCTGCTCTGCATGCTGGCTTCCTACGTGCTGGGCTGAGGAAACTCTGAATCCTGGGGAAGAAATCCGTGGAGAGGAAGCAACAGCCATCGCACAGTATAAAAGATGTGGCTGGTTTTAATCAGGGCTGAGTCTTCACAAATAACAAATGGGAATGAGAGGTCAAAATGGGGCATAAGGCTAAGCCAATAAAGCCTTTTCTGAGACAAAATAAGAAGGGTGTATCTCAATATGCCACTGAGGGGAGACTGAACAAAGTAATGTGTCCAGGAGGTACAAACCCTGTCTGACTCCAGGCTCATGCTGCTGCCCAGCTCATGGCCAGCAGCAGGCTCCTAATTTAGGAGTTCTGAGTAACCCCCGTTGGAAGTCGAGTCTTTTTGACTGCGTAACCAGGCCAGACCTTAATTGAATTAGACATCTAAAATTAGACAGTGTGAACATCCACACTCTCCCATCCCCTCCCCAACCCCTCAGCATGCACATGAATCACTTGCCTGGGAGCGTCCTGGCATTTTTCAAACTTTATTGCGGGAAAAAATACCGTTTTTGGAACGTCAAGTTAGTGAGAAATGTGTGAACAAGAGCAGCGTTTGGCTCTGCCTGCATCCGGGATGCAGAGAGCTTTCCTGCCCGGGTGGGAGCCCAGGATGGGATGGAGTGGGGAAAGGGGTTACTGGTGCTGCTGGGGAACACACTGAGCATTTCCAGTGGGACATGCACCCAGTGCACAGTTTTGAACAGTTCTCCTGCAGACCACATCTAACACCAGCCCTTAAATTGTCATGCTCCTTTTCCTGGAATTCTGGTGAGACTGGATAACTCAGCTGGAATCAGGAGAGTGCTGGTGGCAGAAAGCAGCATTTCAGAAGATCTTGGTCTGGTGGCCATGTGGGGTGTTGGCACCAAACCATTTAGTGCTGCAGCACTGAGGTTAAATGACAATTCCATCCTTGGGTACCAGCTGATGTGAGGGCCAAGGGAAAAAACAGCTTTCTGGATTTCTGGGGCAGATATCGGCAACACCTTGGAGCAGAATCTTCCAAGACCACAACAAAATTTTCACTGCTTACTGGATTTTTTTCAGCATAAAGCTGTGGTTTGTGTGGGTTGCTCCTTAGTGTCTTTCAAGTAACCAGCCTGGTGCTATGCAAACATTCGGGGTATGCAGTGGCCTGTGTGGATGCTGTCTTGATTTATAGTAAACCTTGGGAAGAACTCCTACAGCACCTGAAAGCAATCTTTCAGCAGCTCAAGGAAGCAGAGTTGACTTTTAATTCCCCAGCGTTCAGTAAGAAAGCAGGAAACCATTTATAAATATATATATATATTCTATCTCATACATATAAACAAATATATATATGAGATATAGAAGAGAAGGGAAGAGAAGTTATGAAACCAGAGGTACATAAAATGTAAGCTATTCAAATGCACCTATTACTGACTGCTAAATTGCAGGTGAGATATTTTCTGGGTATTGCGGTATAGTATTGGAAATTTATTCCACATTTTGCAACACCGGCTGCTCCATCAACTGATCTCACTAGGAAAAAATCATCTCATAAAATAAATATGACCCCATGGCGTGTGCTAGCCTTTCAAGGACTGAAATCAGTTCCTAGAGATCAAATAGTTTTCATGAGCCTGGAATTTTAACGTCCATGGAGGGCAAATCTCAATGTTAATAATCTTAAATCAGGGTCAAAATTAACACAAAATTTAAAAGGAGGAGAAAAAAAATTCCACATTTGCTTGATAAATTATCTGAAAGAAGATGAATTCCCTAGGTATGCAGAAATTTTAATGAAGTGGATCACTTTGTTTCCCTGCAATTAATTACATGCCACACTAAGGCATAGGTGGTTAAACAACAAGAAATTCATCACGCCAAGCAGAAACTTAGTGATCACGCAACGTTGCATGATCAGTTTAGTAACTTCCGTTTGTGTTGGACCAAATCTACCAAAGAACATATTTTTCCCAGAGGGACTGAGAATAGAGGGATCAGTTTCTCATAATGGAATTGCACTTTGCTGAGGTGATTTGGAACAGGTCTTCCCAAGTATAAATCTTTTACTGAAAAAAATAAATAATTTAAAAATGATCAAATACGAACTAGGATCCTTGCAGTAAGGCAGTGTTGCCCGTGATTCCCAGGATACCAGAGATCACCCTGGCCTCCTTCTCTCCAGTTTGTCTGGCTTGACTCAGAGAGCAACAAATGTGGGATGCAAACAAATGTTCATGCAGAAAACTCACTGGTGTAAGATTGTTTCCTTCAAAGAAAATAACTTTTCTGGGTCTGGGTTTCGTGATTCTTCACTCCTGGAGCAAACAATGTTCAGCAATAAAGGAAGGGAAAACCCAGTGGGTCTGGAATATAATTTTCATTCCTAGGAGTGAAGGATGGTCTTGGCCAAAAGAAAAAAGACTAAATCTGTCCTGAAGGTGGGAGGAAAGTGTGCAAGTGACACAAGCCAGTGCCTGACCTGCTCTCTGGCAGCGTGTGCATGTGCTGTGGAGAGAGGAACTGCAGACACGCTGAGAGCCCACCCTGTGCACCCAGAGCCCTCCAGGACACCTCTGAGCCTGTGCTTCAGTGCAGCTGAACCAAGCCATGTCCTCAGTCTGAGAAACTGCACTCTATCCATTCCTCTCATTAATCTTTCTCTACATCTCATGTCTTAAGTGGTTTCTGAGGAGGTTTGAGTTGTTTTCTTTTTCCCAAAGAATACAACTTTGCACAGCGTGAAGGGAAACATCCATCCAGCAACACCAGTAATTGCAATAGTGGCTCATACAACTCCAATCCTTCCAGCCCTGCTGCTACACAGAGGGAAGTGATATTCCCCTGGAGGCAGTGGCTCTCCACAGTGTTACAGGTGCTCCTCTTCACCTGGCTGAGAAACCTGCAGCACAGGCACTGAGGCATGGGTAACAAATTAAGTCTTTGAGTTTTTGTGAGCTCAGGTGTTCAGCTCACACGTGAGCCCAGGTTCTCTCCATGGAGAGTTGACTGGGGTCTGCAAGAGGGAGAGGAAGGAAATGGAAGTGCAGGGGATTGACCCCATGCTTTGCCCATTTATTTACCAAGTAGCTCCCTGCAGCTCTGAAGACTCCCTGTAGGACAGCAGTGCTTCAGATAAGGTGCTGTTGAAGAAGGGACACTATTTGCTTTTACCCTTTGGGTATTTGCACTTAAAGGATTTATTGGAAACGCCAGGGAAAACAGCTAATCTCTACACCCTGAATAAAAAATCTTCACACTGCTTCCCTCTGTGAAACACGACATGTGCCCCGGTCATTTGATTTTCCATCCAAAAACCCTGACCTTGGGTTCTATTTTCTTAGGCAGGCTTGCATTTAATTGAAAGGAAACTATCAGGCGTAAAAGTCCCTCTTAGATATGCTGCATCCAGTCTCAGGTTAGGCCTGCTCATGACTTCTCCATGTACAATTTCCTCCAGGATTCCAACCTATCCCAGGACCCAGTGTGATGCAACAGCACTTTCAGCACAGCAGATAGGGTAATGCTGGCCTGACAAGTGAAATTAATTATTGCATTCCATTAATTTTGAGTCATGCGCCCAGCCCATGGAAGCTGGGAGAACCTTGTGAAAAACAAACTCACTACATTGTGCTCTGATGTTATTCTTGGCTGGAGTTTGAGGCAGCCTGCTGGGGTCCTCCAGAGCGGCTGAGCATCCGTAGAGCAGCTGCTGTCTTCAGAGAGAGGAATAGAGGCTCATTCTTCATCTGGGACTACAATAGGGACAGCAAGGGCCTCCCTGGGATCTTTAAGTGCAGGCATGACTTGGGAGGGTGGTGACGTTGGCTCCTGACACTTTTGAGCGTTAAGCTCCAATTACATATTTACTTGCAATTGCTGAGTGACTGCTTTGAGCGTTTCCTGTGCAAAGCTGAGCCCCTGGAGCATGCTGTAGGAACGGCTGTGGCAGGGAAGGGACTTTGATACTCCTGAGAACAATGTGACCTCCATAAAGGCCCTGTGACAACTGCATGAAATCCTCTGCACCTCAGCTCTGGGCTGGGACCCTGCAGCAGCATCCTCCCAGCAGTAAAGAACAGCTCAGTGTGACTCAGAGCAGAAACACTGCCCATCCCAAATGTATGAAAATTCTGAGCGTGAGTCAGCCCAGTCCCCTCTGGGGAATACAATTACTGTCAGCGAGTGCCTACTAAGCAAGGCCCTGCTCAGGGATCACATCCAGGGGTTTCTCCCATGGGAACCTGTGCTGGAGGCACCTGGGCATGGTGCTGGGCTGGCACCATGTCAAGCAGTCTGTGACTCATGGCAATGTCTGCCTTGCAATACTGACTCCATCAAACCTGGAGTGCTGATGGGCAACTACCAGCTGCAGGAGAATGGGATAAAGCTTCCCAGCTCCATAGGCTGACCTGGTCCCACGATGAAAAGACAGTTTGACCCCTTCCTCTTCAGTAAGGACGGTGGCCAAGGCCTGAGGGGACAAAACTAATGGACAAGCCTTTTGCACTGCCCCAGCAGGGAGCAGACATCAGGTCCACAGCCTGCAGGCCAGGGCAACAGTCCCCATCCCAATCCCAGCTCTTTTCTCTTTTTTCCTGGCAGACTGAACTGGGCTGAGTCTCTGTATTAAATGACTTCTCTCACTTTGGTAAATAAAATAAACCTTTCTCCCTGGCTGCACGATGGCTTGTGCTCAGCATTGCTGGGGGTCACTTCTGTATGTGCTGCTGGGCTGAGGAGGCACAAGCCTTGCCCCTCTCAGAGAGCCTGGGCCTGCCACCACGGCTTCTCCAAGGCCACCCAGGAGCCTCCACACTCACTTCTTCCCTACCAATGTCAACAGAGTGCTTCCCACCCCACCTCTTTTATTTATCACCCCTTTTCCATCTGTCTGACAGATAATGAAGTGTATAAGTGCTGTCTTGTCTCAGGTATCTGTCTGGGGCATCAAAAGATGTGCCCTGCAGTGAGGGGAGGTGTTGTGACCCAGTTCAGGCGGTGCTGTTCGCACGCACCGCTGCTCCCCACGAGCTGCTGCTGTCAGGCTGCTCGTTTGGTGTGGCAGAGAAGTGAGGAGGTGAAATTACCTGTGCAGGCAACCTGAAAAGCCTTCTGCTGAGCACAAGGACAAAGTGAGGGTGTATCAAGTAGAAGGCAGAAAGTCAGGAGAGACAGCAGAGTGACAGAGCATCTCCTTGTGCCCCAGAGCAGCCTCTTTGCATGTGCCCCTGCTCTGAGTTTTTGGGATGAGAGGAGGGGATGAGGAAGAGCTCCATCGACCCCGCACAGCCTGGTCTTGCCACCACTGTGCCTTCACTCCAGGGGTTCCTCAAGCCAGGAAAAAAGAGGTGCTGACCCAGGATGTGGGCAGTTTGGAAGGGATCCTGTTGGCATTGGTTTTCAGTGGAGAAATTTTCAGTTAGTAGAATAATCTTGAGGAGAAAAACTCTCTTCTCAACAGAGTCCCACCTTTTCAAGAGCTGAAAGATCTTGAGTTGCGCTTCTTCATTTTTGAGTATGAAAATTCTCTGCAAAAATATTCCTTGGAAATCACTGGTTTTTGTGACTTTGTCTGCTTTCATCAGCTTGTCCTTGGAGGAAGAAGGAACAGAAGAACAACTACCAGAAAAAGAGCTTCCCTTCAGGAGAGCACAGGAGGTTCTTTTTGCTTTCAGTATCCCAACAGTTCTGTCTGTAGAAGATGCTATATTTTCATGCTGGCTCTCGCCCTGCTGCTCAGGAACAGCTGGAGAACCACGGTAAAGACAATTCTTTAGTGCACCCAGATGTCAATGCCACACCAGCAGGATGCACAGCCAAGCAGACTCTATCCCTTGCAGACAAACCTCTTATTGTACGAGAGCAATTGTACCGAAGTTATCCTAATTTCTTGACTTTTCATCTGAACATCTCAAAGGAAATTTCCCTTGTGGATGAGTAAAATGACACACATTGGCTCTCACTTCACAGACAGGAATCTGAAGATGATGAACCCAAACCATGTGGAAGACTAAAGCCTGACTGTTCCCATTCCTGTGCTAACCATGATAGGAAATTCAAAGTTACAGTAGCTCACTAATAGTAGGGAGCAACTTAGTCCTCCAGGTGTGAAAATATGGGCAATAAATATTAATAGAGCAAGGCTCTGAAAATAGCCAGGGAAAACAAGTCAGAAGCACTTTGTAGAATTTCACAGATTAAAGTGAAATCTCATTTAAAATTGTCAAAAGCATCAGTTCTGCCTTTACCATTTCTTTTTTGTCACATCCAAATGTTTCAGTTTGGTAAGAAAAAGCAGCTTTGTTTTAAAGTCTCAGTTGGAGTACTTCTGATTTATGTGGCACATCAATCTTAGAATAGGTGGTTTGTTGGGGTTTTTTTAGGAAGAATTGCAGTTTTCAATATCACAACAAAAATGTGATTTTTGACCCAGGACGTTGCAAGCTCCTGCTTTGTCCAGGGAGGAGCCAGGACCACATTGGTAATTACAGCCCCACGACCGTCCTGGCTGGGGCTGGAGTGGGGTTTTGCAGAATGTGCTGATAGATTTGGGAGACATTTCCCCGCATTCTGTGCAAACCGCTGCGGAAAACAAACCCGGGGAACAACTGTGATGGAGTGACTGCCTGTCCTTTGAGGACTCCATATAAATCTCTGCAGCCCCAGTAACCACTGACCCAGATGGTGCCCAGCTCTAATTTAGGCCTTGGAAGCCTTCTTGGGGTGTACAGTGGGATGTCCCTTAATGGTTCCTGCAGCAAAACCCCAGCTCTGTCTTGCCAACCTCCCATGCCCAGCTGCCCGCTGGAGCCAGTGGGAGTTTAGAATACAGAGGTCTTTTAAGGTCAAGCCTTATATGGATTTTGATCCAGTTTTCAGGATGGAGGAGTCCAGCACTAATTCACTGTCTGGACTGTTGAACACACAGGTATGAGAAGCTGCTTTAACCCGAAAGGTTCAAAGATGCACCCACAGTGGTTTGCTGCTGACTCTTTTATGGAATATAATCACATTGCCCTGTAGTTCAGCTGCAACTGATGGCAATAAAACTTGATGTATTGGAAAGACAAACAATTTTGCAACAGGCCATGAAAAATCAGTTTTAGAACGACACAGATTTTACCAAAAGACTCATTCCTGCTAAATAATGCAGAGCTAAATGAGTGGTTACAAAGGCTCTGAAATGGATGGTGCATCCTGGTTAATTTTATAAAGGAAGACAGTAATAAACTACATTTTTAAACTTATCACTTCAACATCATCCTTGGTGCCAAATGCCATGTTCTATTCATTAGCAGGTAGCTCCTGGGATCACTCACACAGGGACTGGGCATTTGATGCAGTTCCTTGGCTGTAACAGACTGTCTCTCAGACTCCTTCCTTATGTATAGCAAGCTTGAAACAGAGCTAATGAAGGCCAGATGGCTGCAGGCTCCTTCTCACACCCATAATATTGATGGGAACATTCTGGAGGGAGTGGATTCTGCCCGAGTCTTTTCCTTGTGCCTGACATGATGATAACCACATTGCAGCCTCTGTACTGTTTGGTCCTAACTTGATTCAAATGTTTCCTGGATTTCCAGCAAATGAATGAAGTGCAGCTCAAAAGGAAATATATGCAGGCCTTATTAGAAAAGGTTGTACTCATCACGAATCAGCTAAATACCTCATTTCTGACAGCGGGGAAATCCTTTTATAACTGAGTTTGTTTGGAAAGATTTTGAATAGTTCATTATAAAAATGCATTCATCTCTGCCAGAATATACAGAAGCAGCCAAAGTACAAAATCTGGCCCCACTCAAGTCCATGGGATTTGGCATAAACTGGCAGAACTACTGGGCAGGATACTTTGTTCTGGTTAAAGTCGTACATCTTATGTGCTAACGGAACCCGCTGGAGTGTGCTCACCAACCTGAGAAGGCCTTGCAGTTAGGTTCTGTCTGACTACACTAATTAAGAAGAATAATTAATGCCCAAATATAATTCTCTGGAATGCTGCAGATATCCCAGATATTTCACGATTGCACAGGATATTGCACAGGATTAGATACTGTCTCTGTTGGTAAATTCCTCGTGGTTAGTTATCTCGTCTTTTATATTTAGTTTTTAATAAGGAGCTGCCTTCATGCTGAAGCCAGCTCTGTTTAAAGCTGCAAGAAAAAAGTAATTAAATCTGACAGGACTTGCTTTCATGACATATATTGCAGGCTATCTCATGACACACAGACCTGGTCATATTTTTGTTATAAGGAGTTGATTTATTTTCAGCAAGTATCTCTTTTAGAATCAGAGTTTTCCTGAACTCTGTATTTCTTTGGCTAAACAAGCCCTGCTGCCTGTCTGTGGCTCTGTGCTTTGCAGCAGTGCTGGCTGCACACCCTGGCTATGTTGACATGTAATGGTTTGAACATTTGACATTTATATGTGGCTGGCATTCGTTTTGTTGCCTTGCAACCATCTGGTTCCAGAAGAAACTCATAAACTGATCCTGAATCATGCAACCACCAGACAGCAAACAGATAGAGCTGTAGGACTCTGACAGCACATTTATCACCCTCCTGTGATAGCTGACACAAACTGCACTGCACTGTCTTCCCCGCTCTCCGTCACACAGAGCAGCCAGGGCAGCATTTGAAAAAGAGGATTTGATTCTTCCCAGCAGTGGGAGTTTATGGCTCACCCTGCCTGTGGCCCATGCTGTGTGCAGGCTCTCTGTGTGCCCCCCAAATCTCTGCATGCAGCAGCATGTGCCACTGGGTCCCTGCATCCGACAGATGGGAACAAACCACCCCGAGCTGGAGGGAGCCGCTCCAAAGCCTGGATTTTGGGTTGAATTTTCCAACCTTCAGAAATACCAGGGGACACGTTTCAAGTCAGAGCCTTTCATGCTTGTGCATGAAAAGAAAATTACAAATGTACAGCCTGTGCTGATCCTGGTGATGTTGGCACAGCTGAGGACAGGGGACTGGCAGTGAAGTGCTGTCCTTTTCTGGCTCCATCACCCAGGCCAGCAGCAGCAGGGAACAAGCCAGCCTGTTCTAACAGAGAGAATTTTGTACCAAATATTCTTGCCACAAAAGCTATATTCTTTATTGTCAAGTGTTTTTCTCAGTGGATTAACTGATACGGGAATGAAAAGTTTCTAGGAACAAAGTGCATTCTTTAAAATAGAGCAAGGGGAGTGTAGCTGCATTTTTCTTGGCTGTGGTCTATTTAGGAGGACAGCAGCTCCCCTGTCATTTCATTTGATTGTCGTCTCCTTTTTCCTTTCCTTTTCTAAATCTCTGACACTGGTTTCATGTCCATGAAGCAAAGAGATTGCTTTTCTCAATAAATAGGAAAACTGAAAAATGCAGGAAGATCAAGTTATTAAACCCAAAGAGCTCTCACTCACACATTATGTAATACTAATTTAACAAGAATTATGCTCTGTAATCAAATCCGCATAACTTATTCTATAACTGGAACCATCTCTTTCCAAATTAAACAGTGGTTTTTTTTAAATAATTGGATAATGTGAGAGTACTACAGCAATTTGGGTTAAGATTTCATTACTTAAATCCGTTTTTATTTTCAGCTTCCATAGATGTGTACACAAACACACACTACACACTGATCCAAAAGAATGACTTTTACATCACAAAATTCAGCAAATAATAGTAGCAGACACTGGAGGGCACCTGCCTCAAATTCTCACCTACTTAAATATGCCAGAAAGGAAAAGTAAGTACTTATGGTGACTGGAATGGCTTCCTTTTCAATTTCAATTCAAAGGGGCTGTAAAAATGTTTTATTAGGTTCACACTGGTTTTCTGAATCTTTAAGATATATATGTGTATCAGAGATGGAACCAAACAGCTGAGTGTGCAGCTGGGAAACCAGGTACAGACCTGACCAAAGTCAGCCAGGTCAGCACCAAAGTTAGTATTTGCTCTGTTCATAATTCTGACCTTACCAAAAAACCCCAAATATGGGCCATATAGATGCCATTCCTGTGCCTGGGATCCTTATATGTCTATGGACAAGACAGCAAAGGCAGGGAGGGAGGCTCAGGCAGTTAGGGATGCAAAGCAGGAGCAGAACTTTGTTATCAAGACTGGTCTGAACTTGTCAGAGGCAGGGACTCCCAGTGCCCTTTAATGGTATTGGCTCTTCAGGGATGGCTTAAAATCGTATTCTTGAAAACTGCATCTCCGTAAGTGGCAGATAAAAAGTGAGGCTTTGCAAAGAGCCAGAGAGCTGCATCTAAATCCTTTGCATTATTTTCAACAGCCCACAGGAATGTTTTTGCACTCCTTCAGGGCATCTGCCTCCTGCTCGGGCCAGCAGATTGAACAGATTTTTGTGTTTTTACCCTTTTACATTCTATATTAAAGCAGTGCAGGTCACAGCATCAGTTACTGGTGTTCAGATTGAAAGGTGTGGAAGAGTGATCTGTGTAAATGTTGGACATGGAAACTCTCCCAAGCTCAAATCTTGTCTGATACACCCTGTCTCCAGAAACCTGAGTTCATTGCACTGAGCATCAGTACACTTCAATAAACAGATAAAAGAGGTCACAAGGATTTTACAGAAAATATTTTTGCAGGAAAAGAAAGACTACTTCAACTGAAAGAAAGACTACTTCAACTCAATTCAAATAGAGTTATTTGAATTTTATTTAAAACTATTGATTGATTATTCAAGTTCTTCCAGTGCAGCAAAAAGTGCACTTTGTTCTGTGCACATTGGAACAGAAACCTTATTAAAAAGCCAGTGGAGATTTCCAGCAAGCAGGGCCATTTGACAGACTAAGCTATCTTTAGAGAAAAACAAGTTTGCTGTGTTAAGATTAAAAGTCCTGTGTTAGTGTCTGGGATATTGTGCAGAAGGCATTGCACACAGAAGTGCTCTTTAGGCAGAGTTCTGCCTGAACTGAGACTGGACTTAGCATAAGTTTAAGACAGAAAAGCACTGAGAAACAGAGTGGGCAAGTAAATTAGGACAATATCTGAGTGTCTGCTTCCACATGAGCATAGCTGCTGGTGTCTATATTGCACCTATGGACATTAAAGCAACAGGAGATTTGAGCCTGGCTTTTCCCAAAACCAAACCAAAGCCTGGATTCCTCTTGCACCACAGTTAGGTGCTTCTGTCTTTTTACCTTTTTCTTCTTCAGATGGTGTTGTACACCTTGATTGCACAACTTCAGTTTTCCCATGTAAGAGAGCACACAGCTGAACCTCCCTCCACTGCCTCATGGGCCTCAGTTGTTTTCCCACTTAGACTGCACTGAATATCCTGACACCAGGTGTATTGTTTTTTTTTTTTTCCTGGCCTCTCAATTTACTGAAAAGCACGAAGAAATGCAATGAAATTCCTCTCCACAGAGAAATTCTTCCTCTTTATAAAACAAACTGAAAGGAAGAAGCTTTGTGAAATTAAGCTCTGGGAACTATTCACACACTACAGCTTCCTGGGGCTGGTGTGTTGAAATATTTGTGAGTGACATGGCAGGTAAGAGCAACCAGGATAGAGGAGAATTACCCTGGCCCATTTTCCTCTGCTTGCTGAAACTCAGTTGCTCACTAGGAGGAAACCACAGAAATGGCCACGTTTTAGAGTGCCGTGTATTGGAAACCTACACAAACGGGCACGTTGTGTAAGCTTTGCTCTGAGAGCCACTATTGTCACTGCCAATACGTCTTAGGAGCCGGGACAGCCCTGGAATGACGGCAGATGATGATTTAAGGCACAGCAGGAGGGATCCTGCATCTGGTGGCAGCAGCAGCCTCAAAAACGCAGGACAGGCTGCGACAGCAGCGTGTGCCAAGGGCAGGCGGGGCAGGGCAAGAGAGGGGGGGTGGCTGCGAGCCTCCTGCCCGGAGCGAGCCCCGGCACGGCGGCTCTGGCAGCGGTGCCCATTGCTCGGTACCTCCCGGTCGCGGACGGATTTCAGTGATCCCCCTGGGAATCGCCGAGGGGTTTTCCAGCGGAGCCTGGCACCGGGGTGTTTCGGCAGCAGCCCAGCGTGGCTGGCATTTAGAAGCACAAATGGTGCGAGAGGGTTCCTTGCTGTTCGCTCCCATGACATGGCACAAACCCCGAGGTCCTTTTCCAAACAGGATGGAGCATTTCCAAGCTATTTAAATCTAGTGGAAAACCTCTCTGCCCTGACTCTCCTGCTGCAAATGCCTCTCTGAGGGTATGCAGGCAGCAAACCAGAGCCGGAGGGGAGCACTGGGGGTGAGGAGAGAAAAATGGAATGTTTTGCGGGATGTGGTGCAGGGAGGCTCTGGTCAGAGGGGCAGGACCGCTCTAGATGTGCCAAGCAGAGGGACAGGACTACTCCAGATGTGCTGGGGGGGGCAGGATCACTCCAGATGTGCTGAGCAGAGGGACAGGATCACTCCAGATGTGCCCCACGGGCTGGGCAGAGGGACAGGATCACTCCTGTGCTCGGGTGCCTGTCCCCCGCCCAGGACGGGGCAGGTCCCGCAGGACCACGCTCCAAGGAGGAGCCGGGAGACGCAGGTGGCACCTGGTGACAATTCCCGAGCTCAGGCTGTGTGTGTGTGGTCCCTGTGCCTGCCGAGGCAGGTGGGTGTGGAAGTGCTGAAGTACAGTGTGCCCGTCCGGCCACGCCTGTCACACGATCCCCCAGTCCCTGTCCCCAAGGATGGATCCTGTGATACCTGAGCAGTAGAACAAGGAACAGCCTGCCCCAGTTGCAGCCAGTTCAAAGGGAAAGTGGGATACCAGTTGCCAACTGGGACAGAACTTTTACGTATGCATCTTTATATATGCCTCATCTCTTACTCTTTGTGCAAGAAGATTTAAAGATATTTATGGATAATTTGTGTTGACCCTTCCAACACAGCTTTGTTACTGCTGGGGCCTTGCTATGGCCATGTATCTTTGGTATCAGAAGCATTTTGTTTTATTATTATCTCTGAGAAACTACTTTGTCTTATCAGTTTTCCCTCCAGCACTTTTGCTCATTTTCCCAATTGTTTTTCTGGTTTTATACTGAAGGTGAAAAGCTGAATGTCTGTTTAATATCCAGAATAAAATACCTATCAATGCAAACAAAGGAAAAGTGAATTCCAGACTTTTTTCACCATCCTTGGAAAAGGCAAGACTGCAGTAACTTATAGAAAGGGGGTTTTTTGCTGAATTTTTGAGATTTTTTTGCATTTGAACCAGACAACACAAAAGTCATTCTTAGGCAATATTTAGGGAGATATTTCACTCAAGTTCTGAACACTCTGGAATGTTTTCAAAAGAGAAAATGAAGGAAAGTCCACTATTAACAGGCAGTTAGAGAAAATTTCAGATTACTTTCAGTTTCTTACTTATCTTGGCACTCCATTAAAATAATTGCACTTGCTGTAGTACTAGAGAGATTGATTAGACTGAAAATTTTATTGTTAGCCTGTTTAACATTATATTTACCCCTTTTAGCAGCTCTTGATTCAGAGTGAGACACTAAGAATAAAAAATGGAAAGTAACGTCTCTGAAGAAGCTTCCATTTTAGTAGCTTTAGTTTAATAACTATAAAGGGAGCTCTGGTTTAATCTGGTTTTGTTGGGATTAGAAGACTTTTAATTATTGCTTGCAATCAAGCTTTCTAGCCTTGCGTGAAGCAACACATTAAAGCTGGGATTTTGAAAGAGCCTAAGGAACACATTCATCATTAAAATTCAATGACACTGGCAGCTTAGCTCCCTGCCTCCTTTGAACATCTCAGGATTTCCTTTTAATAAAGTAACATCTATGAAATTTAGAAAATAATATTAATTTTGACCCCCTCTGGATTTTTAATGGGTCTGTTAACCCAATGCAAGGTGATCCTCCCCTCCTGCAAGCCCTTCCTGCACATTTCCTGGGAGCAGTTTTTAGTCCCAGCACCTTTTTGTAAGAATATGATGTTTCTTCAAAGTAGGGAACCTTCAGGACCATAATGAGTGGATTCTCTAAGCATTTCCTGAAGGCAGAGAGCATCAGCTCTGGTCATGGACTGGATGAGGGAGTAGCTGCAGAGCATCCCTGAAATGTCTGGTGCAGAACGTGGCCAAGGTGGTGTCAGTGCATGTGTGTGTGAGTGTGAGTGTGCCTGGAGGGCCTGACCTGTATTTTCACTGAAGTCTTAACTGATAATGATAATCTTACACTCTAGAAAGTGACCCTGGTTCTCTGGCACAGGCTCCCAAAAGCAAACCAGCACACTCTGCTGCTGACCTGAGACCAGTTCCTAAGTCTGTGCTCTGCCAGCACCACCAAATATCCTTAGACAAAGCTCCTGCACTGAAAGTGGCATTTATCTTTAATTCTTTCTCCTTCCCGAGTTTCCACTGGATTCCCATTACAGACAGAAAATTGGCAACTATTCAGATTAAACACCAGAGTGAATTTGCTTGGCTCCAAGGAAGACATTTCTGTGTCGAAAGGTAAATTACATTGCTGTTTTTCCACCTGTTAATGTGCAGATTATATAATGGAGACATTTTTCGATTTACTTTTTTCTTCTTATGATTGCAATGATGTAGAAGATTTGACCTTCACAGCTTCTTCTTTGCTTCATAGAATAATGCCAACACTTTTGTGGAAAAGATCAAAAAGTAGGATTTGAAACCATAAGGATTTTGCTTGCTGCTTACAGAGATGATTTTAGTGGTAAATCTTACCAAAACTTTAGTCCAAAGCCATTTTTTTAGGTTTAAATCTTTGGCAATGCAAGAGCTCAGTCCTTAAAATTTAGATGGTTGTGGGTAACGCTGCTGGAAACGCAGATGTGCGGGTCCCAATTTGGGTGTGCTTTGGGATGTCTTGATTTCAGGGTAGCCAGGCTGTAACATCTTTTGAAACTCCCAGCTTCCTGGGATGGTGTAGCCAGGACACTGGAAGAGCAGTCCCAAGACATAATGAAAGGGCGAGTACAAGTGGTGAGAGCCCCAAATCAATGGCCTTGACTTGGAAGTTGAACACAGGCTGAGCTCTAACCAGAGCTGATTTCCCCCAAAGGATTCAAGCTGCACACCCAGCAGCAGCAGGGATGGCACACACGAGCTCACTAAAGCAGCTGGACTTTATATTTTCCGATTGCTGTTGAATATGCAATGGCAATTTCTCTCTACTCTTTAATCTCTCCTTAAACAAAGTCATAGTTCTTCCACAGTCACCTCGGAGACAGGGAGAGAAATATTTTCCTAACAATTACTGCAGTCAGCTTAGCTGGGCATTTGAAAGTAACAGACATTTAAAAATATACAATAACAGTAATCTTTAAAAATACTTTATTTTAGAAATGTTATTTGGGGAAAAAAGTCCTTGCTCCCTTTATTCAACAGGAAATGCCTCACAATTATCTTTATTTTCTTACTGTTTGTGAGATGAATTGAAAATCAGTGTTTTAGATAAATTTACCTAGCAGCAATTAACATTTAATTTCCTTTAAAAATATAGAAACAAGATTAAAATGCCCATTGGGGGTGATTTATCCTTGATTAAAGTTTAGAAGTGACTGAGAAAAGTTGATGCTCAATGCATTAATCAAGAAATAAGAGAATGAAAACTTATGTTTGATATTCCAGAAGCAAACTTGGAAGTGGCTTGAAAACTGGCTAAGTTTATTTTTATTATGAGGGAAATAAGTGTCTTGCAGGCTCACAGGGGTGACCACAGCCCAGTGAAGCAGAAGAGCAGGTTTTTCACTGAGCCCAGTGATTTGGCACTCTCAGAAAGATGGGCTAATATTTGCACAGCCAGTATTTTCTGTTTCCTTAGATGTTAAAGGACAGAAGGAATTCAAAAGTGATAACCTATGACAACTTACAATGATCTGCAGTAATATATTATTTATTACTATGATTATCTCAGTGGAGAATGAGTGGCTCTATGATTTAGACCTGCCCATCTCTACAGAAACCCAGAGGTGTGCAACTACTCCCTGTTTCTCCTTTGCAGGGACCTTGTCCAGCTCCCTGCATGAAGGGCTGGGACCTCTGTGTACACAGCAATAATGGAGTGGACACATAAAGATGGAGACAAAATCCTGACATTTTTATGGCATTTTGACTCTTTGCAGAATGTCTGAATAATTCGGAATCTGGTCCATAAAAAATAATATTCCAGATTGTTCAAAATGCATATGTGGTTGAATAATCAGTTTATATGTCCAATTATTTGACTTGTGAGTAGATTGGGTAAAACTTGGCATATTTTTAAACCATATGGTTGTACTAAGTTGTTTGAAAGAAAAAACTACCCAAAATTCACATAAATAACTGTCCTATAGTTTTCCCTGTCTGCCTAATTTTGTCTATTTTCCCCACTAGCAACCAGAGATCTAATAAACTATTGAAGGCTAAAGGCTGATGTAAGTCCTTTTTTAGAGCAGTGATTTCAACAAGAGTGTATGAAGACCTTTTTTTAAACCAGAGAAGAAGAGCAAACAGCTAGAAAAACAAAAAATGTAAAGTGCTTATGCAAAAATCTGTCATGGACATCTGGACCACCCTTGTCCAGCTCAGGAAATGTAACACCAGTCATGCTTCTAAGTGAAGAGAATCAATTGCACTTTCAGTTTGCAGAGGATCAAAGGTCCCCTGGCAGCTCTGCTTTCAGGCTGGGCAGTCACTTGGGGGCTGGTGCAGTCCCTGTCTCCCCTCAGTCCTGCAGCACATTCAGGGCTGGTTCCAGCCCTGGTGGAGCTGTGACCCCTCAGCATCCCTGAAATCAGGCAGCTGTGCTCTGTGGTGCTGCAGTGGTGATGCAGAAGAAGGGAGAGGCAGGTCTGAAAGTCACAGAAGTCACCTCTTTTTGTGAACACTTGACTCTTGAGCCCGACTCGAGATGATCATTGTTGCTGTAGCACACATGCAGCTCATTGGGATACTGAGGTTTAAATCTTCCTTCTGTAAATGCAGAGTATCTCTGCTTTGTCCCTAAGATTTTGGGATGCAGGGGTACAGAGCACAGATTTATAACCATCTTATTTTTGGAACACCTAAACTGTTGCTGACGTGATAGACGGTATTGGCTCCAAAGGACTGGTATACGCAAACAGACACAGTTTGATTTAAGATTGGATATTTTTGCAAAAACAAAGCTTTACAAAATATAAGATGAGGGGAAGTTTGCCATATTTATAGTTCAAATACCAAAGAAATCTCTCTTCCCAACACTAATGGGTCTAGACATCTGTTTTTCATGCCTAAAATACAAATACCGTAACAGCAAACCAGTTCACAACTGCAGGAGTTGAAGCTGTCTAGAAACAAGAATAAAAATGACTGGTCCTCCACAGCAAGCAAAAAGCAGGAGGAAAAAAACCTCTTGCAATTAGTAGTGGAAAATAAAATTAGGTTTTCAAAATTATTGCAGCCATAATAGACTCCCCTCACCACTGAAACCACGGGCAAAGCACAGCTTGGAGCTCTCTTTATATATGATCCCCAAATAGCTGGGAGCCATTGGGATGTTCTGGGTCCAAGCTATCCCATACAACCACATCAGAAAATACCAGAAAATTTTTTTTCCTCATGCTCCCCCTCACCCCCCGCAATCCTCATTCCCACAGCAAAAGGTTGTACATCCAGTCAGAAAAGCAGTCCCAATCCATCATCAGCTATCCAAGGTCACATCCATCTTCTCTCAGGTCTTTTCTTTTAATAATGATCTCTGCTCTCTGCTGACTTAACCCTCATGAGAGCCATTGATTCACAGTTTCAAATGGAACATGGATAACATGAAAAGAATCATCTATAAAAAAATACAGATGGCCAAATTCACTGGCTAACCTGGACAATGTTCCTTTAAGTCCAAAGCCTCTGTTGTGCTAACTACCCAGCTGTTAACAATCTCTTCTAGAGGCTATTGAGTGCAGGAAGGACATGTTTTTAGCAATTAGAAAAATAATAGTACACTTACACATGGCAATATTTAGCAGAGTTTGTTTGGTTAATAGGTCAGCAGTTTGGGACAGTTGGTGGTTGTTATGGGGCAGCAAGGAGGGTTTGTGCAATAAGATTTTGTGGCAAGAATGCTGAATCCTCAGGTACCCGTGGGGCACCCTCAGATGAACGTGTGCTATATAATCCAAAGCCCTCAAAAGACATCCCTCATTCCACAGCTTCCTTATATATTTTAAAAAAAGCTTTGAAAACATTTTTGATAGGTTTGTACAGTGTCAGGGAAAATGCACATACATAAACCAGGAAAAATGCACACAGTGGAATGATGTTGGGCATATAAGGGTATTACACACGCAAGGCTCGAACCCAAGTTCATATCCTTAAATACTTTTTAGATAGAGCAAGAATTTAATGAGTGATTGAGTGCTTTCCTCGTGCCTTGCAGGAATATGCCATGCAAGGGGCTGGCCTGAGGCGTGAGCAGGTGCATGGTGACCCTGCTGCCAGGGCAGACGCGTGTCTGCTGCAGCAATTTATGGTGCAGCCCTCACAGCAGCTTGAGTTTGGCTTTGTAATTTATCTCTGCTGATATCATTATGTGCCTCAAGAACATTTATCTTCCTCTAAGCAAAGAGTAAATGATTGTTTTAACAAGGAGAAAACAAGACTTATTACAACAGCCCTGGACTAGGGACCACAGAAAGGCTTGGGTTTTTAACACACTCCAAAATCTGTTTTAACAACTGCTTATGGTTACTATAGTCACTGAACAAAGATATGGTTATTTTACCTTTCCTCACTGATGGCCCAAGTTCCCTCTTATTTTCTCTGTCTTTGCAGAATGGCAGAGGCCATGCTTGGAGCTGCTGGGGTCAGATAGGTCTGTGCAGTTTTCTGCCTGCAGTGGTGCATCTGGCACGCTGAAATCTCACCCTGAAAATTGCATTACATAAAAGGATGTGAAAAAAGAGGCCATATCCAATCTAAATAATCCATTCATTGACCTTGGTGGTGGTTTCCAGTCTTTTTGGATTCATGGACCCCCATGGAGTCTCTGACAATAGACCTGCTTTTCTTGGATATGTATTTTGCAGAACCTTAGAATTAGTTCAGAGTCGCCACAAGGTCCATGGAAAACATGCATAAAATCACATGTCTAAGGTATTTATAATACACTAGCACCTAAGTTCCTCCTAATGGGTGAGCATTAAAAAACTTTGAGGAGATTTTATTACTTGCCCAACAATCAGACTTGGTATATGATTATGCTTTCTTGTTGTTTCTAAGACACATGTTGCCCTAAAAAATCAGTTTCAGTACAGACTATGTCTGTATCTATAGTAGGTTCTCCTCTAGCCAAAGAGAGAGCTAGTGGTGATTTTGCAATTCATCAGAATAAAAGTAATTTCTTTCCAGATTTGTTATTCTTCTCCCTTCCTGGGTATGGGCAGAAACATAAAAGAATAGGACCTCCCACTAATCTGAAAAAACTAAAGCTAGAGAGAAGTAAAATGAGATTTTCATAAGGAATCAGGGCTTTGGAGGTGTCAAGTGTTGGAATATGACTGTCCCCGTCCTCATGCCACTAGAAGGGAAAATGGAAATTAATGCTGGACTGCTGGGGTTGTGAAGGAAGCAGCATAACCACAGAATCAGCACCAATTTTTTTTGAAAACAGGCCCAGTTTTTACTTTGGAACGAGAACTTGGACTCACATGAGTTGTGTGAGGGCCTGGCCTTGGATAATCAGTGGGTGCTCAGTATCTGGCAGGATCAAGTCCATGGTGAACAAGAATCTTGGCCCAGATTTGAAACACCACTTCTTCTGCTTTCCAACCCCATGGTGTAACCACCAGACCACAAACGTCTTTCCCACTTTTTGCTGTTAAGAAGGAAGCGTCAGTTTTCAGGCTTGGAGAAATGTGGTGGACTGAGGGCAGGAAGGATCTGTCATTCATAAGAAAATGTGGGCTAGAATTTCAAGATTTATTTAAATTTTAAATTTCCTCAATGCTGATAGAGTCAGGGGGCAGAAGAAGGTTCCTTGCCCATGGCTCTCACTGCAGCATGCAGCGAGCTCTCTCCTCTAGCTGCCTTTTAACGTGTCTGCAAACACTAATGACACATTTAATTCCTTCACACTTTGGAAAACAGTGGCACCTTGCACAAAATAGAAATCTGGCTCATTTCTGATTCTTCCTTCTTCCCAAGGCCCCAGAAGGGACCTGAATTAATGTGTATTCCTGATTAGCATGATGATATAAATCACAGCAAGCTGCTTTCATGTGGAGATGTGAAGCCAGGCTCCAGAGTGCCCTGCAGTGCACACACTCTCACCAATGTGTAGTGCGGTGACACCAAACAGAGCTGCTGCTGCTGTCACCAGCTACACAAACTGTTGCAATTATCTCCAAGGATGTGGGAACTTTATCTGTTTCAACCTTTTGCTCTCAGACATTATAAAGTTAATTATAAAATGTGCCAAGGGGGAGGCAAGGAGAAACCTTGTTAACCTTTTCTTTCTGCTGTTTTCCCCCCTCATTGCATTTACATTGGCCTTGAAGAGCTGGGACATTTTGCAGATGGTTTTGGGTCTATAAATTCTTATTTAAATCATCGTGAGCCAAGTATAACAGGTAGCAGCCCAGACTTCTCTAGAAAGGACAAACTCCAGCTAAGCAGGTAAATAATACTCCAGTGCTTTTTAATATATAAATACATACACTGAGCCAGGTGCTCTGCAAGGTTTATTCACATTTTCCTATTGTTGCTCTGTAAAATGCACTGGGTATGCATTGCATGACTCTGCAATATTTTTTTTTTAAATACTGTTTCTTAGTGAATAGTGCAAAGTAACAGGCTAAAGGAAGGTGCTACTTCCTTCACTGCTCATCTCAAGTGGCTGGTAAAGACAACCAAAACTCTGTATTTATCCACCAAACCTCAAATGGCCAAGTCCAAACAGGCTGCTGCCAATCATGGAAAAGTGAGAGGGAATTACCTGCTCAAGATCAGGCTGGTGTAAGAAATGATGGGTGATAAGGAGGACAGTGTTTTGTTTTCCTTACCAATGGTGAGAAGTGTGGCAATAATCCAGCAGGGGAGTATTGCTCTGTGCTGAGTTGAGAGAAACAGGGTACTCATTTCTACTCATTTGTGCCCATTCCAGCTGGGAAATGCCCTGAGACAGGCCCTGATGGCACCTTTCACATGTCTGAGCAAGACATCCTCCATGGCTCCAGTGTCCCTGTGGGGAAGATGCCACTATCTTCCCCTAAATGTTTTGAGTTAATTAATAAAGACTCTGCACATTGTATTTCTCCTGAAGAATCTCTGCACATTTTAACCATTTTTACTTAGGAGTGAAAGGAATAGCATCCCCACCTTATTTTTTCCCCTTGAGAAATTTAAGAATTTTTTCCAGGTTTGTTTATTTTTATACCTTTTTTTATAACTTTTTGTTTCAGTGCCCACCTTCCAACTGTGCATTATGGTCCATCTGTTGGTGAGCCTAAGAGTGCTAAATGTATATAGCTCCCTCCAGAGTTTCCCAATGAGATTCAGTGAAGTTCTGTGAGGGACACCTAGCTCTTCTCCCACAAGTGCCCCAGAAAAGGGATTTATTATTCAATTCCATCTATTCTGGGCTGAGACCAGATAAGATAAAAGGCTGTAGATTAGAAGACATTTACAGACATTAAGAAAGATGTTGGCTGTGCCTTTAAAGTCTATTCTGAAGCAGAACAACATTTTACAGGTGACCATCCACGGCAGCTGAAGTCACCTGTGTGAAAACAGAGTCTGATTTTCAGGAAAGATCTTCTTTAATATTGCACCTTCACTGATACTTTGTAGTAGTCTTGCACCTAAACCTAAAGGCCATCCTAGAAAGCTGCTAGGGCACGCTGATTTCCACCCCCCCATAATATACACCCCTGAAACTGAAATAGAACACAAGTGGTTCTAAAGGGAATATATTAGTTGTAAATGCACATACTCAGCACTTCCAGGTCACCCAGTACATCCCTTGGTATTCCCTCTTTGAGACAGAACTCCAGAAGCAGCATTGCTGTGGCTTATGGATAGGGCTTTTTGGGGACCCGAGTCTCTACTCAGAGGATCCTTCTTTTCAGACAACAGTGTTTTCAGAGATGTTGGCTGATCAATCTTTGGTTTCCTGGCCTGCTGCCTTCACGTGTGGTTGCCTATCCTTGCTGTTCTGGCAAGGGGAAGAGAAAATATTTGGCCTTTGGGAACTGGACAACTCAATGCCCTGTATAGCTAACAAGAGTGCACGATCCTGAGTTCAAATATTCTGTACCTGTTTTGCACAGGAATGAATATTACACAAGGTGCCAGGCAAGTGAAGCATAGCTAATGTAAAAACACCTTGGTCTGGTTCCCAGTTACCCTGCAGCTGTGTTAGTATTTACAGCACTGCGAGTAAAGTGCCCCTGAATCAGAATAGGAACAGCTTTTATTCTCTTTGCATGCATAAATCAGGCCACATAGTTCTGCTGGAATTACAGGCTATTTGCCCTCATTTGTCTCCCTCCACATGCTTTGCCCAGCAGGTAGCCCGTAATTATTTGATAATAAAAATTATAGGCATTTTTACATTGCTGGTCCTCTGCAGGAGCCGAAGATTACCCAGCCATTTTTACACGAGCTGAGAATGCAAGCCCGATGTCCTGGCAGACTTCCAGGTTGGAAGACTCCATCGCCTGTCTAAATCCTCCTGGTATTTCCAGCAGGCTGTGGCACTCCTCTCATCCTCCCGGGGCAGTGCGGCCCAACAGCTGCATCGCCGAGCTCGGGCAGCTCCGCAGCACCGGCGGGCCGGGAGGAATTCTTCCCAAAAAAAAAGAGAAATGCTCACGGCTCGGTTACTTTGATAAGGACCCTTGGGAGCCGCAGGGATGAAAGAGGCCAGATGAATGAAATCTATCGCTATGCCCTGCGGGTCTGATATGTGATAAAAGCTCACGATGGTTTACATATGATTATTGAAATTTTCAGACACCTGCGTGAAAACTACTCTGCTTCGGTTTTATTCCTTCCCTCCAAAAAAATGGTTTTAAAACACTCTGAAAGAAATGAAGGAGATTAGTGTTAGAGGCTGGAAGTGTCATATGAGGGGTGTGTAGCCAAAATAAAAGTTTGCTAGTGGTAAAAGATTACCTGTTCCATTGTTTTTCTCACTTAAGTTGGCTATGCCTGAAAAGAGTAAGTGCTGGTTCTTGCAAAATTATTTCTTTCCCTCTATTATAATTCTAAAGGACAACTTTTTTTGCTTATGCATTTGAGAATTTATGTATTTGTAAATATAATAAAACCGCAGTGGTTTGGACATTTACTGAGAATGACTGGTTTGGGGAATTTGAGAAACAAAAAGAGATAAAAACATCAGCTAGAAAAAGGAGTGCCTGCATTACAAATGGACTTTGTTATTTTTTATCTTGGCAAGTTTCATTAAACTTTAATTCTTTATACACCCATGGCAGATAAGTTTGTCCCACTTCACATTAAAGATGTTATGCATTATTTTTGACAAAGTCATTAAACCCATTGCAGTGAGACCTCACCCCAGCACGCTGAAGGTCCTGCCTAGCAAATATGGGACTGTGGAATCAGGCCTCAACTTCTCCCCGCTGCAACCAGCAGGAATACTGCTGTGAACTTGGAGACGAGCTTCCTTATTTTCCCCTAAAGTTTCCTTTTATTTGGTGAAACAGCCAGTTTCACCAGGAAAAGTGAGTGTGCAGGGTCCTGGGGTTCTGCCGGGGGCATACATGTGTTTTGATTTCTTTGCCTCATTTGCAAAAACTGAAACTACTTTTTCAGTCTGGAAAAATGGATTAAACTTCAGCCTTTAGTGCCAGCACCATAAATGCTGACCTGGCAGAGCCATGGCAGCTCAGCCTCATCCCTCACTGCTTCCAAAGGCAGCCGAGCCCTCACACCATGGGGCACACGCGTTGTTTTATGTGTTCAGAGGGAGAGAACAAGATGGTTCATCGATACTCACCAAACAAAGAAAAGTGTTCTTCTGTCCCAGACACATCTAAGTTCAGATTTGTGCTTTGCTTCCTGCCAAGAGCTGATTCTGAGCCCTGTATCAGTCACAGCTCTGTCCCATAGGCCTGGTTTGGGGGATGGAGAGGGAATGGCTGGCATGGGCAGGCCCCACCTGAGGTGGGCATTCTGACTTGCCCTCAAAAGGTCCCATTTTTTTCTGTGTTGAGAGGGTTTTTAAGGGATTTACCCCATTCCTTTGATGGCCCTGGTGATAATGGAGGCTCTGTGGTGCCAGGGACACAGTGGGCAGGAGGACCAGGCTGTGGGGATGTGGGGACAAGCCCCTCACGGCCTGGGGATAGAGATAGACTCCCTCATGGTGTGGGGATGGGGGATGATCCCCTCATGGCATGGGGATGACGAGACGATCCTCTCATGGCGTGGGGATGACAAGTCGATCCTCTCATGGCATGGGGATGGAGGAATGATCCCCTCATGGCGTCCCACAGCGCAGACCTGGCCCGAGCCCCCCAACGGCCTCCAAGACCTCGGGGGCCAGGGCAGCCCCACGGCCGCAGGTGGGGCGAGGTGGGGCCGGTCCCTGAGGGAGAAGCGCCAGTCCTGAGGCGGGTGCCGACCTCGGTCTGTGGTGCTGGGCCGGGGCTGCCCTCCTC
>VXAX01001129.1:0-47164 GCA_013399835.1 Leptocoma aspasia | reverse complement strand
CTCTTGGGAATGCCTTTTTCTGAGTGAATTAAAAGCACCACTAACTTAATCTTCACACAAATGCAAGAAAAATTGATTTGCTAAATACAACCATTTTGTTTGCTTCTAAAAGAATGCTTACTCCTTTAGTGGCTAACCCAAAATCCCTTCTGTGTGTTCTCAGGAGAGAAAAATGCTAAAGAAACACTGTTCTGCTGTGTTAATGAAGTCTGTGTGGAAAAGTATAATTCACTTATGCAAAATATATTGATACATTTCTTGTAGTTTATTTCTTTCCAGTCTGAACATTCCTCAGAAAATATCAAAGGTTTTATGTCATTTCTAAATGAAGAAATGTCTAATGCTCCGTGACTTCAAGCCCTGATCTTATCCCTGTGAATGGGTGACTAACTGAAACATTAGAATTATAAATGGGAGTGATAAATTCTGGCCATAGGAGGCAATAACATGTAACAGATTAAACAATCTAGCTCTGGAGAAGAGCTGATCCAAAGTAACTAATTTGTTGCAAACTGTAATATATGCATTTTCTCCTCCATTTATGAAGAAACAGATGTGTGACTCAACTTTGCTTTTTTCCAGAGTCACTCTGCTTGGGGGAGCACAAACAAGATTTGTTTCCAAGGAGGAATATGACAGCATTTCTCTCTGGGTTGATGGTTTTTTCCTTTAGAAGTGAGAAGTGGCTCTGCATCTGGAGCACACAGCACTTGTGTAGCACAAGGCTCTCATTTCCAGGCTTGGCCGTTGCCTCGGAATCTTTCACCTTAATTTTACCAACAATTTACTGTGGGGAGAATTTGAGAAATTCCAGTTCTGCCCTTCTTATCATTTGATGCCGTGGATCTGATCTTCCTGGAAGTGGTTTATACAAATGGATCTGATCTTCCTGGAAGTGGTTTATACAAATAAACCACTGGAATAGCTGGTCAGCAGTTGCTGCTGGTGCTGTTTGCTCGAGGCTTGATGTGGTTTGTGCTGATTGTGGTGATCAGCAGCTCCCAGCTCTGCCTCTTCTGACTGCCTGAGTGCTTGTGCAGCCCCTTGCTCCGAGGCTTTGGGCTGGTCTTTGGGATGCAGCATGCCCTGGAATATGGGAAAAGCCCCTGTTTTGTCTGAGTGCTGTGCTGGGGAGCTCTCTGGAATCGCTCGTGGTTAATCAATACAGACGGACGGCAGAGCGAGTGAGGGGAAGAGATCACAGTTAGGCATTTTTTTAGATTTTCCTATGAATGAGGATTTTTGTCTTGAAGATGAATTGTGAATAATCCCTTCCTCCTGCCCAAGAACTCTATAGAGCAGTTAATTTGTGTCTCTCTTAAGAAAGAGGAGCTGCTCTGATGTGCCTTACCAGGGGCTGAGTAACAGAGTGACATATGAGTGACAGCTGCTTTATGCTGCTCTTGAAACAGAGAGGTGCTCTAACTACAGATTTTAGGTCTGGGGCTGAGCTTTTCCAGCTTGAAAGGATGTTTGGATCTGGTGGGGCTGGAGTGTTTGAGAGAAAAAAGCAGCCACAAAATTTGGACACAAGCCAATAGCTTTTGGTTTGAGGATGCATCCAGCTTGGAGTCTTGTGCACAATTAAGTAAGACAAAATCCCTAGGAATTCCCATCATGTCAAATATTTACATTCTGGAGCCTTTTTTTTCTTTTATTTTTTTTCTTTCCCCATGAAGTTTGACGCCAATTATAAAAATTCCCTTTTGTACTGAATGTGTCAAAATGCAGTGATTGCATTGCCAAAGTGTCTTTGCTCCCAAACAATGTAGACTGTTAGTGTTTCTGCCAAGAGCAGCATGAAGGGTTCAGTGAGATATTGAAGCTTCTGCTGCAATAAACACATGCAGAGCTCAGATTGTGAGTTGACTGGGTTATATTGTGTATATTTTATAGCTGCATTCTATGCATCTACAGACTGCACTGATACCTCTGGAGTCTTTCTGTGGTTATGGGCAAGAGCAAATCTGACCCTTATGTCCATTATTACCTCTAATACAAATACAGTTATTTTTTAGTTTACTGTATTCTCTAGGATAATAATTTTGTATTTGTTTGAAGTGTGGTTCAGTTTGCACTGCCCTTGTTCTGATGACTCTCCAGTATTTAGGCCTCTTAGGGCAGACAAATTAATCTTGGCATATTCTGCATGTGAGTTTAAAAAAAAGCCCTGGGAGTAGGGAGCACACAGAACCACAGAGCAAAGTCATGGCAGAGCTGGGATGAGGATACAGATCCCCAGCTCCTAATGGCTCTCCTAAACAGGCACCCATGGGGCAGCCTCACACATGCTGCAGCTGCCAAATTAGAGGTTTAACTAATAGCAGTGGGTTTTGTCATCCCATATTTTCCCATTTTCACATGAAGAATCACAGGAACTGCATTTCAGCAGTTGTGCAGGAGTTGGCTGTGCCTGCTCACCTCGTCCAGCCCTTAAGGATGGTAAGAGAAGTGCAGTTGTGAGTCTGCTCCCAAAAGATCCCTGAACCCTAATAATCTGTCTTTCCAGCTGTTTCAGTGCAGGGCAAGGTACCATAAAATGCAAGGCTGGTTTCCCTGGCCTTTGGGTACTGCTCTCCTGCTTCGCTAGGGGCTTCCCCTTCCATCTGTTTATTCCTTTTGTGGTAGTTCAGGCTTTGTGTGCTCAAGTCTACACAAGTACATTTCAAGTGACCTGTAAAACCTTCACAAATGAAGTGGTAGTGTTCAGCACTGTAGTGAAGTGGCTGAATTTGTCCATCAGATAGAAGTCTGAAGTTATTGAGTGGAGATCCCTCTCCTTTTAGAGGGGATTTAATGGGGCTCTCTCTCCAAGAGCCTCTGACTTGCATAGCAGACATTTAATTACCAGATTTCCACTTGACTTGGTCCAGAGCTCGTATACTGTGACTCTGTGTCTTCATGTCCTTGACTGAGACATGGGGTGTGCAAACCTTTCACATCCTCATTCTGTGGGAACACGACACATGCTGCTGGATCTTTTGTTCCAGCTGATAGGCAGGCTGGAAAGCAACCTGTGTTCTAACATTGGAATGGAGTGAATAAAAGTTGGCTTCAAAATGTCCAGCACACTCCTGGGTAAAATGCAAAGCACAGCTGGAGCAAACGAACCCCATCTGGGCTCATAAAGCCCTGGCTGGGCTGAGCTCCACCAGGACTAGGATCTGTTGTACCACAGAGAATCAGTGGGGTTTCAGGAGGAGCTTCACTGAGAGCTCATTCCACGGTGCCATGAAGAGGGAAATCCCAGGGTTCTTAGAGAAGCAAGCCTGCAATGAGTGCCACAGAGTGCTTAAGTAGAGAGTGAATAATGTATAGGGATATATATACATATGTGTGCGTGCATGCAAAGGTCTTCAGGATTTAGCTGAGTGTTCACACATTCCCTAAGCCAATAACATCCGTTGTTATGGGAAATGAGGTAAGTGACAGAATTACTGTCCTTATGGCGGGCGACAGGCGAGGCCAGCATTCCCATGCTGTAATTCCCCGTTCCAGCCACTGCCTCAACAATAGCACGAGAGGGGGAGAACACGAGCAAAGCGCGCTGAGTTTTATTTGAAGATTTCATCTAAAAACCAGTTGGATTCAGATGAAACTCAAGTCGGAGAACTTGAGCGAAATAAAAAGCCCTGTGTCCTTAGCTAAGGGTGTGCTGCCGAGCGAGCCTGCCGGGGGTCCGTTCGTTCTGTGGCGGGNCCCGGGCAAGGCACCCCCAGACCCTGGGAACGCGCCCCTCTCCCCTGACAATGCGCCCCTAAGTCCACGGGGAAGACACCCCATACCCTGAGAAGGAACACTCATCTCAACGCGCCCCAGATCCCCGGGAACGCGCCCTTTGCACCCCGGGTAAGCCACCTCGTTCTTCTGGGAAGGCACCCCCATCCACTGGGAACGCATCCCTAGACCCCCGCAGGACCTCAGAGAGGCCCCAGCCCCTCAGCGCAGCTCCTGCCCACCCCCGGTACAGAAAACTGCCAGGCAATAAGAAGAGAGTTTCCTTCTCCCATTCCCCAAGCCCTCATTCCCATCTGAGTGTCCCTAGAGCCTCCTGCTATTTCCCCATCGAGGTGCAGCTCGAACGGGCAGAGCAGCCCCGATTCCTGCTGCCCTCCGCACTCCTCCTGTGGACGTGCCTGAAGTGTGAGATCTCTGTCCATCACTTTCAGATTTTAGTAGCAGATGTCCAGACTGTAAAACCACCCAAGGGTGGCCCCCATGTGCGGGAGACTCTTGCCCAGGAAGCTGCCCCCGCCTGTGCTCGCCCCTCTCCTGTGGCACCCCGGCTGCCCTGGGAGGGATTTCTCCCCGTTCCGCCGTGGCTCAGCACTGCCTTCCCCGCAGGTGTGAGGTGCGGCCGGGACCCGAGTTCCTGACCCGGTCCTACCTCTTCTACTCCAACCGGCTCTTCAAGGCTCTCCAGTTCTACTACTGGGACCCGTCCTGCCGCGACCCCTCCTACTCGCTGGTCATCAAGGGCAAGCTCCGGCTGCGCCAGGCCTCCTGGATCACCCGCGGGGCCACCGAGGCCGACTACCACCTCCACAAAGTGGGCATCGTGTTCCACAGCCAGAAGGCCATGCGGGAGGTGGCCTCCTGGATCAACCAGACCTCTGGCGAGGGCTGCCGCGGGTTCCTGCCCCCGGGGCGCTCCTGGTTGCCCGGAGCCCTGTACGAGGTGCTGAGCGCCAAGACGGAGCGCGACTGCACCGCGGCCCTGGGCTTCGCCATGCACGAGCTGAGCCTGGTGCGGGTGGAGAGGCACTTCCAGCCCCTGCTGCAGCCGCAGCAGAGCGGGAGCCGGCTGGTGGAGGAGCTGTACCTGGGGGACATCCACACCGACTGGGGGGAGAGGCTGCACTACCGCCCCACCGGCTACCAGCGTCCCATGCAGAGCGCCCTGGTAAGGATGAGGCCTTTGCACGGTGCCCTCCCTGCGGCAGGGCCTTGCCAGGCATTGCCCGGCTGTTGGAGCAGCGCCCTGCAGCGCTTGGCCCCCTCAGCCCTAAGGGGACGCGGCTGAGGCGGTGCGGGGCTGCAGGGGCGATCCCGGGTGCTCCGGGCCGTGTGGGGCTCACCCTCCGCCTTCCTGAGAGAACGGGACCGGGCTGGGTGAGAGCTCAGCAAAACCGACATGGGAAACAAGCCTGCACTGACACGGGCCTGGAGTTACCAGCTTTTGTCTGGCCGTGTTTTCCTAGGAAATGCAGTTTCCTTGTTTCCCGCAGCAAAGTCGGTGAAGGCTTCAAGCTGCACATTGTCAGAGCCCGTCCGCTGTGCCCTTCATCTGCTCTGCCCTTGCTCCTTGGGGTGTGCTCCAGGCTGAGGGGAACAAAGGGTCTGCCATTAACTCTTCAGCCCTTGGTGCAATGCCACGAGCACAGGAACTTGCCCCCAATACAATAATGTTATTACACAGAAATCAGACTTCCATTTTGACATACATAAAACTGAGCAGCGGACTTGGTTGCCTTTTATTCTATTTTATTTTCTGTTTTATAGCAACTTAGTTTATTCCCAGGAAAGCAGCTTTCCATCCAAATCAAAGCTGATCAAATCAGAAATGGTGGAGCAGTGAGATGGGGTGAAAAAACCTCTCTGAACTTTGCCAGATAGAAGGGAAATAAATGAAAAATATTATTTTGGGGTAACATTTCCCCACACCTTGAACTACACCAACTGACCTTCGAAAAACACAGAGCAACACCCCTCTCCCTCTCAAAAGTAACATTCTCAAATTGGTTAAAATTGTGTTATCTTGGGCCAAAACCATATATATGAGCAAAACCAGATGGTAAACATAAACACTTTTAAAAGTTAATTTAAAACCAAACCTAAAGATACTGAAATTCTCTCTCTGAATGCAGCCCTGTAATTAATCAGCCAACAGCTCTCCAATGGACCCGCACATGATGTCACCACTTGGCGATAATTAGAAGCTGCCATACATTAGAAATAACTTCACACGACTGGTTTAAGCAAGTAAGGGTTTTGGCTCCATGTCCACAGTGATAATTTTATTGGGCACAGGATTTTTCTTCTTTTATTTTTTTTTAAATTTTATTTTCTGTGAACTGACATCCATTTGCCTGTGCTGGTGAGCTACACAGCTATGTCAGGAATTACTTTTAACTCTCTTTATGAAAATATCACTCTTTTTCCCTAAATTTATATCTGTTTTAAAGAAACCCATTCTCCCCAAATTACCTTTCATTATCAAAGAATTTCCTGCCTAAGGAGAGCATATATATTTGCCAACTTCTGGGATTATTTAGCCATAATGTACTGTGTACTGTCAGCACTCATTACTGTGACAGTAGCAGTAAAGCAAGCTGAAAATGACTAAATTACAGTAGACTCCAATCAACTTGCATGTAAATTACCCACCCTACAGTTAACTACTGAGTTATTTAACCTTCTTGCCTATGACAGTTCAGTAAAGATTAGCTCGTGTTCTAGAAAATTATATAATGTTCCAACCCTGCTTATTTAAAAATAAATCAGTTGTGATATATGAAGTACAAGAAAAATTTCCAAGCTACACAAAACCCGTGCTGGCACCGGATCAGGGCAGGGCTGCTTTGACTCAGAGCTCTGCAGCGAAGGTCAGAGGATCCTTTTCTTCTCCCGTTCTGGCTGCCGGGAAAACCCCACGTCCCCCTCCCTCCCCTCCCGGCTTATCCCGGTCCTCCCCCGCATCCCTGGATGTGGGAACACGGGGGAGGCAGAACACCTTGGGCTGTCCTGGAGATGCTGCAGCCCCAGGAGCTCCCCACGGCCGGGTGTCACAGCCTCCTTCGTTCCCAAAAACTGCGGCGTCCTTCTGTTCTGGCAGCACCCTCATCCTCACCCAGCTCTCCAAGGAAAACTGATGGGAGCACCCTGCATGTCCCGAGGGAGCGCTCCCCGTCCTGGCAGCGGCTGTGCCCTTGCCCTGGGCTCCTCCTCGGGCTGTCCTCAGCAGCCCCAGCACGGGGCGGCCGCAGGGCACAGCCCGGTGTCCTTCGGCTACCAGAATAGCAAAGAGCAGGGCAGCGCTTTATCCCCCTTAATCTGCTCGGCAGCCTCTGCCAAGCTCCCCGCAGCTCCGCGCCCTGCTGTGGGCGAGGGGAGTCGCAGCTTTTGAAATATTCTGGAAGGGTTTGTTTTNTTTTTTTTTTGTGGCTTCCCCGTTGGCAGAACCGTTATTTTGTGTCTCCTGCAGCACCACGTGCACCCTTGCCCGGCGTGTGGGATTATCTCCAGGGCCGATGAGCACCACCCGCCCGTCCTGCCCGCCAGAGCCGCGCCGCCGATGCAGCTCAGCGGCAGCTGGGTCAGCACCCACTGCGAGGTCCGCCCGGCCGTGCTCTTCCTCACCAGGTACTTCACCTTCCACGGCAACAACCACACCTGGGAAGGGCATTACTATCACTACTCCGACCCGCTCTGCAGGCAGCCCACCTTCACCATCTACGCCTCCGGGCACTACAGCCAGGGCATCCCCTCCTCCAAGGTGCGGGGCGGCACCGAGCTGGCGTTTAAAGTCACCCAGGCCCGGGTGACGCCGATGGACCAGGTGACGGTGGTGATGCTCAACTCCTCGGAGCCGGGAAGCTGTGGGCTGGCGGGCTCCTGGAGCGCCGGGGTGGAGCAGGATATAACACCCACGAACGGATGTTTGGCTCTGGGCATCAAGCTGCCGCACACCGAGTACGAGCTGTTCAAAACGGAGCAGGACACGCAGGAGCGCAGCCTCCTCTACATCGGGGAGCGGCCCACGGATGGCTCCAGCCCCGACAGCCCCGACAAGCGACCCACGTCCTACCAGGCCCCTCTGATCCAGTGTGCTGCAGCCCCAGAGGAATTCTCCAACTACATTAGTCTGAAATACGTGGGAAGAAAGGATGCTAATGGCATCGAAGCACTAAAACCTTTGCCTGTGGCCTTTTTATTGTTTATAGCACTTCTGTTTTTAAGATGGGACTAGTTATCTCTTCAGGTACAGTGCACAATTCAGATTAATCTTGGTGCTAGCGTGATTTTTATATCCTTCAAATGAGCACATCTGGAATCAGTTTTAGTCTGATTTGGAAACACTTTTTAAAAACACCCAATAGTGAATGAAGCCAAGGAGATATGCCTGACTCCACACTGTTTGTCCTGTGGCTTTATTGCCTAATCTCCCCTCTTTGCGTGCAAATTTAATGTAGTGACAAGGATGCACTGCACATTGCAACAGATAATTTAGCAACGTGAGGGGGGAAAAAGGTGACATCAATTAAAATTGCTGCTTTGAGCTTTTGACATTGCTAAGATTTAATCAAGAGCTTGATTCAGATGTAATTCAAACATCCAAAGTGTTGGCTGCTGAGTTTCTTTGAGGTTAAGTTCCCTCCCATCACACTCCTTTTTGCTGTTCATGCAAATTTAATCTGCAGAGTCAGTCAGCAATAAACAGTCAGCAAGTGTTCTTGAGAAGGGCACAGTTCACATGCCTCTTGCAGTTTACAGACATTTTCTGCACTTTGCCTGTGTATGTCACACACAGGGACCCACAAACAATCTTTGCACTCAGAGATGCCCAGAACAGCCCTCACAGAGGGCTCGACTTTTCCACCTGACCCTGGGCATCGATTACAGTAGATGGAAAACACTCCTGTGCACAACAGCTCCAAGCCTCAGCATTCCCTGGCTGCAGCACTGCATCCCTGCTGTGTTAGCCCAGCTCTCCAGGGCAGGGCTGGCCTGGCTGTGAGACACCAGCAGTGTCCCCGTGTCACTGCTGCCATGCCTGGCACAGGCACTGTCCCCGTGTGCCGTGGGAAGGGAAAGATCCCTCACCAGCCTTCTCAGGCCATGTATTCTCTCTGCCTCCTTTTCAGTTCCTGGCACAGCAGTTGTTAATCCAGCTCTCCTCTCAAACTGTCATATCCAGCCTCATTCCTGTACAGATGTTTTATAAATCTGCCTCTGGTGAACAATGAGCTGAAGAGATGCTCAGATCAGACAGCACAGTCAGGTCAAACTGATTCCTACTGACAAGCAGGACAAACTATGAAATTATATCCCTGTCTGCTGCAGCTAAGCATCATATAACTTCCTCAAGAAGCCCTTCTCCAGCAGCTAAATCCTCTCCAAATAAGCCTATATATCTTACCCACAAAAGATATTTTGTTAAAGCAGCTATGCAATAGCCACCTTCTTAATGCTGTATTTACGAACTTGCAGCTTGTACTTAGATAAATTATGGGGTTTATAACACAAAAGTACTTTGGGGGGATCCGTACATTAATAATTCAAATGAGATGCTTATTAAATGCATTACAGTTGTGACATAAATGTTGTCAGCATGTTCACATGTTCCAGGCATGACCATAATTAGTCATGCACATAAACAGTGATACACAAAAGGGCCAGGCTTGGCTGCCTTGCCCTGGGTTCCCTCCCTAATCCCTGGGGAGTTCAGCAGGCAAATCTTATTTCCAGTCTTGTTGGTTGTGCTTTGTTCCCTGCTGCTGCAGGGAGATCCATGGGCAACTGGAAGTGATCTCAGAGAAGGTGGTGTCTCCTTGGGGATGTTCCCACTAGGATGCTGTGAACTGGGGCAAGTCCTGGGCAGCTCAGCTGCACCTCCTGTCAGCCATACACCGGCAGAACCTTTCCTTCAGGAGTTTCCATCCCTGAGCTCACCACAGCCCAGGGAAAGGCTCCCATCAGCACAGGTTCCTGTTCTGCAGGACACAGATGCCCATGGCAGGAATAGGGAACAGCCTTGTGCTGCCTTTGGAGCCTGGGTGGAAGAGGGACAAGGCAATTCCTGCCCTACATTTACCCCATGAATCAGAATTGTGTGCAGATACCTTTTTTTTCATTTACATGGCACTGAAATGGACTAAACTAAACAAGTGTCCAGGTCCTGCACGGTGCAAAAGCTCTTACAAGGCCACAGGTGGGGATGGGATCACCATGATGTCAAACACCATCACACATTATCAATGCCAACGTTATCAATGTTTGCAACAAGCTCCTGGGAAGGCTCTGCCCTGCAGCAGCTCAGGCACCCCTGGCTCCAGCAGCACCAGTGCCCCACTGCTCTGCTGGCTGAACTGCCCTGTGAAACCTCATTAGGAGCCTCCTCATCCTCTTCCCCCCTCTAAGAACACCTCTGAGAAGAAAAAAACCCACGAAAGAGCTATTTGCATAAATATCATAACTTTTATTGTTCTGTTCACAGTTTTTGAAGACACATTCCTAAATTACACAGTTATTCTCTCTTAAGAATTTGTGCCTTTTTCCAATTTGAATTTGCCTGGCTCTGACTGCCAGTCAGTGATTCTTGTGTTGCTTTTTAAGACCACAGAGCTGCAGTGTGCAGTATTTTCTGCCTGTGAAGGTACTAGTGCACTGTAATCAAGACAGTCTCAATTCTGGTAGAAAAACTCAGCCAACTGAGTTTTCTCTCACCCTCTCTAAGGCATTTTCACACTCCACCAGTAATTTCTGAATCATATTTTTTGCATCCATTGCAATTACTCAGCTTCTCTTGTAGAATGTAAATATCCAAATTGCATCCAAAATTCCCAACTCTCCCAGCTGAGACATACAGAAGGATAATCACTTACAGCTAACAGTAATTAAAAACAAGAACACATTCGTATTCATTAGGTTTTTACCCTGGGACTGCACTGGGAATGTACATGGAGCTGTTATTCATTCTGGTCCTGGCTATGGATATTTTTGTTATGTTTTATCAGTAGTGATTTTTTATCTGTGCTCCTCAGTGATCTGGAACCACAGAATCTGCCAGGTCCCTGCAGAACCCTTCTTTGGGCATCCCCATTTCGTTGTGGTTCTCTCTGAACTGCAGCAGTGTGTGATTGTCAGGGAACACGGAGCTTTGCAGGGCCCTGACAGACCCAGCTCACTCTGATCCCAAAGAGAACTGAAACCCAAAAGACAGAATGAAAGGACTTGTTCTGTCAGGAACATCCACCTCCTTTTCCATCCCTTTCCAGGGTGTCCCACTGGCCTGACCCACTGACCACCCCCAGCAGCAGCTCACACACTGCCCCAGGCTCCTCCCTTGCACTGATCAAGGTTTCCAGGCCTACTGAATTAAAAACTACTCATTTTTGATCCTGAGCATTGCTAAGGAATCACCTTTCCAGTTCTCTTACATCATCCCTAGGTTTTATCTCCTGCATCTACTTCTGAACAGTTTTATCCTATCACAGATTTCCTCTGAACTTCAGCTCCTCATCACGCTCTCCAAGCTCTCCAACCCACATTTTTCTTTTCCTTTGGGTTGTGCTTTCCTTATTTTCTACATTTCCTAACTCCCATTTTGAATGGATTGCTGTCTGCTTCCCTTTTTCTTACTTGTTTTATATTACTTTCCATCTAATTTTTCCCTTCATTTCACCACTGAAGTAGGATGGGCAGTTAGCCAAAGTTGTCCCCCTTCTCAATTGCAAATTTTTTTTTGGCTATTTAATACCTTTCACTTAGAAAACTGTCAATTCTACTTCAGTTTTTCATCTAATTTCCTCCCCACTCCCAGATCTAATATGAAATTTGCTCAGCTATGCCCTTTTGAAGCACCAATTACATTTATTAGCAGCTCATGTGGCTGTTTGCTGAGCTCCTCTGCAATCAGGATCCCAACCTCAGTTCTGACATTCATTTGTCTTTGTCTGGCATAAACAAGACAAACCCAAATAATTTCATCTTTCATGTCTAACACTGTTTCAGAAAAACAGGTCTAGGACATAGACCAGGAGCTCTAATCCTGACTACTGGATTCCTTTCTACCACAAAACAAATAAATACATTTTTACTGTCCCTGCAAAGAAAACCCAAGCCAGCGTGTGCTGGAAGTTGATGGTAACAGGCACATGTGTCTTAGTAAACTCTTCCACATTCACTTCTCTTAGAATACTTTCCTAAAAGATTAATAATTTTTTAACCACTCCAAAAAGCAAAAATAAAATAATTTCCTCAAACAATTTTCTAGCTTTCTGCACTGAGACTGAGCCTTCAATACCTTCTTTAATATCACAAGCTCCTCAGCCAAGCTGCCTTTCCAATTTTCTGCTTCTTTAGCAGGTGCAGAGGTTTAAAGCGTGAGCCAAGTCTGCCAGACAAACAGTCCTGGGTTTGACACACAGCTCAATTAACAGTAACTTATTTTTCCAATTAACCACCTTCATGCCTCCCTGTTTAAAATCCCTTGGAATGCATTTATGCATTCTAGATTTCCCAGATAAAATGACACAAAAAAAAATTTGAAGCACTTTCAGATACATTAAGAGCATTGTGCTACTGCTTTGTTTGAGAAACAATGCACATGGAATATAAAAGTCTGTCCCACACTATAAATAAATCCACTGCACTGGAACAGCAGGAGGAAGCTGGAGACAGAAAGGAGATGGGTGACAAGACTTGTTGCTCCAAACTCCACAAGGAGTGAAGAGGAAGAAAAAACAGAGAGGAAGCAGGAGGTGAGTGGCTGCGTGGGATGGGGAAAGGCACCAGGAGCAGTCAGAGCTCCGTGCCAAGGGAGAGCCCAGCCAGGCAGCCCAGGGCTACCAGGGCCAGAGGCTGGGACAGGAGGCAGGGAAGAGCAAGCCTGGAAGGCTGATGGGAAGAAGGAGACCCAGATGGAAAACAGGCAGCAGGGAAGCAGGGAAGAAAAGCCATTAAAGATGCTCGGCTGAACATGGGTTTCTTTGCCAAGGAGCAGGGAAGGAACAAGGATGACTTGGCCTGGACCAAAGAGGGAGGGAGGGAATGGAGTGAGGTTTGACAGCTCAGGCAGAACAGAGCAGGAGGGAGATTGGGCAGCAGAGACTCCAGCCCCCACAGAAATGCTCCTTTGGGCTCAGCACTGAGGCAGAGATTCCTGGCTCCAATCACACTCGTGTGTGGCCTCCCAGTGAAATGTGGAAACAGAAATTCCTGCTTCAGCCCCGAGTTCCTCCCCAGCCCGCCAGGAGCTCAGGTCAGGAACGGGGACCCACACACGGAACACAAAGAATTCCCCCCTGAAACACACGTGGGTTACACCCCACACCACAGTGCCTCATTGGAAGTTCAACTTTTAAAAACCTGTTTATACGTAACTTAAGAGAAATTAGGGTTCTGCAAGTCCAGGCACACAAAGCTGGGCAGTTTTGCACAATTTCTGAGCAGTGTCAGCTCAGCTTTTGATCACTGAAATGATCAGACATTGAAATGTACTCCCCAAACTCACAGTGCACAAACCTGGTTCTGCCATTTCCTAACTCCTGAGTGCTTGACTTTGTACAGCCTTAATAAAGGTCTTTTAAAAGTAGCTCTCTGTGGGTAATTGTGTGTGGGACATTTGCCAAACTAAACATGAGGGAGTTCAAGAGGCTTTTCTAATCTTGTGAGTTTATCCACTAAAGAAAAAGATTTGATTAAAAAAATGAAGTACAGCTAAACTGGGAACAATACTTTACTACGGGCTGTTCTTCATAGGCACTTCAGATTCTTGAAAAAAACCCCACAAAATTAGGAACTTATTAAATCAGAATGAAATGTACCAATGCAGAAACATAAACAGAAATGCCAGATGTATAATGTCAACTTGTAATACACAGCTTCAATTAATTCTTCTTAATTCATTTGTTTTCTTAACTTATTTTGTTTTGCTCTGGAAAAAGCCATTTTCTAATGACAGATCACAGGAGAAAAGATCCAAAGTTCAAGTTTACTCCAAGGAAAAGCAGCCTCGTTTCTGTGCTCACAGACCCCGCGTTCCTTTTGTACTTTTCACTCTCGCAGAGCCTTCAGGACAAACTCAGGCCTGGACTGGGAGGCAAAGAGATCTACGTGGAAATTTAGTAAAGGTTGCAAAGTTTTGCTCTCCAAGTACAAATGTGAAATTAGTTCTTGAACAGGAACTGAAGCCACAGGACATGGCAGAGTGAACAACAGGCACACAGTCACTCGGCAAGTGTGCTCACTGGAGTATCACGTGCAAGATTCCTAGCTGGCTCTCACTTGTGTTATTTTAAAAAGGATCTTCATTTATCCAGTAAAAAACCCCAACCCATTAATCAACCAACTTTTATAGTTAAGCAGATTTGAGCAGTGGAAATACAATTACTTTGTTCTGTGAAGCTGATCTTCTCAAAATCCCTAACACATAAACTGAATTTCACTCACCACCTGTCACTTCTCAGCTTGCTCACTCGAGGACTTGGGCCATGGATGCTCCCCCATTCCCAAACCATGCCCCACTGGCTCTCCAGGCCCTGTGCAGCACCAATGCAGCACCAGTGCAGCTGTGACCCAGCCACAACAAACAGGAGCTTCAGAGTGCTATTTTACAGGGGCTTTAATTTCAAACAGAGGGATTTTGGGCAGTGCTTTTTTCCTCACTTTATCTAGAAAACAGAACTCAGGGTGTGGAATTTCAGGACATCACATAGGGCAAGAGAAATATAGTTTCAAACTTAAGAGCACTACAGTGAAGTCATTATTGTGCCTGAAAATTAAGGACATTCCACTGAAGCGACAGAAGTGCCATTTTCTGAACAAAAGGGATGACAGTTTTCTTCCACTGGGCAATGCAACATCAAGTATGTCAAGACATAAATGATCCATTCCTTGTGCACACCGCGATGTAAAATTGCTTACAAGAATTGCGAATTCACATGTGCAGCAGATACAAACCCTTCATAGTTTATTGATGAAAAGAAATTGTAGTGAATTGCAAAGTGAAGTTCCAACTTTATCCCACTAACAGCATTTCAGGAGGAAAAAGTAACACCACCATCGAGCTTTACAATCCTGTATTTTTAGAAAATGACATTATGGTACATCAATCCCCCTCAACATAACAACATGACATGATCTTGCTCTTCAGCCCCCAGGCTACTCCCCAGTAACCTGAGCTGGTCCTGGCTTGCACATGCAGCTGTTCCAGCTGTGCATTCCCAGCTGACAACTGCCAATGCACAGCAATAGTTATGATCATTCATGCACGGAGTATTTGCTTTGAGATGTGGAGAACTACATAAAAATAGAAGAAACCATTTTCCATTAGTTTCCCAGCACTAGGCTTCAAGACTTTTCAGGTACCTGTTTATCCCAAATTCGCCCAAAGAGTGCACCAAGCAGCCTCTACTGGGTGTTACAAAAATCAACAATAAATGTGCAAGTGGTCATCTTAAAGTAACAGCAAGGACAATAATTAGATTAGTAATAACTTGATTTCTACTACCATGAATCAATCACAGGTTTCTAATATCTGATGTTGTGTGAGGACCCCAGACAATAATCTTATTTAGAAACTACATTTTGTGCACAACTTCCTAAGATGTACAATGTCCTTCAGAATAATTCACTTTCTGTGAATACTTCATGAGAACATTTGCTCTTGTGTTGCCAAGAGAGGAACAACTTACAAAAAGAGCCATGTGGCTTAAGAATATCCATCCAATCTATATTTGCACTCTATCTACAAACTGGCCTTTTAGGAACCTTGGAGGAAAAAATATCCTTAAGATTTCTCTCTACTGCCTATGAAAGAAGGGTTTGGTCAAACAGGGAGTGAGAATTTCCCCGATCAGTCACTTTATTTCAAGCTCAGCAAAGCAAAGCATTACCCAGACAATTCAGGGCTACTGTGTTCAGGCTCTTGTCAAAAATGGTGAGGGAAAACCACAGGATTTTGTTAAATTCCAGAATACAAGCAGTTAATTTAAGAGTCTTGCTTAGGACTGATGGTGTGGTCAGCCCAGCTGCAGGTTACAGATGTTACCAACACTGAAATCCTCTCCTGGTCTCCTTGATCAGTGTTTGAAGGGACTCTGGAAAAGCATGAGAGGGTTTTCTGGGACCTCTTTATGAACTCTGGGAACTCTTCATGAACTTTGCTCATGAACCATCTACAGTCCCAGGCTGGCACAGATCACCAAGAAGTGACTGCTGAGCACTGGGGGAGGACAGAGCTGCTGCTGCCTTTGCCCTGGGCCAGCAAAGGCAGCTGTGGTAGCTTACACTGGGTGTAAAACCTGCCTGGAACATTACTCCAGATAACCTCACAGGAGACCAGTTCAAACCTTCAATCCTCCCTCTTTATCCTGCAAAGATAGCAATATTTTTTAAAACCAAGCACTTTTAGGCTGTTTTTAAGCAGAACAAAAGACTCTCAAAAAACCTTATTTTTTTCCAAGTGAATCAGAAGTTCTGATAAGAGAGCAAGATATTTACAGCCACTTCAAAAAATCTTCATATCCCAGTCGCCCTTCAGCAAAGGTTTTCTCAAATATATTCTTCAAAGCCATGAAAATTAATTTTGTAGTATCACTCACAACCTTGTCTTTCTGAAAAGAATGCTTCATTAGAAAGTTTTCTTCAGCTTCTACTGCCCAGGCAGTATCTTATTCTTTATCAATTCTGCCCAATTTGTTCCATAAACTCCCTGCTTTGTCCTTTCCAGCTCATCTCCCACCTGGCCCTGCCCTTTGCAGCCAGGCTGCAGTGGCTCTGTCCCTTCCCTCTGAGCAGACAAGGCACCAGCACTTTAAAATGCTAAAAATACACCTCTCCTTTCTATTGAATCTCCTAGAAATACTTCCAGACTCATGTTCATAAGCTGAACACACCAGTTACGGGGTTTTTTCCACCTATTTTCTTATTAAGCCTCACATAAAATGTCACTTATTTGCACTTGCAGAGGAGGAAGCCCTTGAGACACAAGTGGGACAAACATAAAGGTCAAGGAGTGCAGCAGACAGGCTGCAGCCCCAACAGCTTTCTCACAGAATCCCAGGAATAGGGAAGGAATGAAGAAGTCATTTTCAAAAGACTCAGCTTCATCTTGTAATATGCTACAACAAATTTTGTCACTGAATGTTTTTGGGTATACCATTTAAGAATAGATGTGAATTTACCTGCTCAATAACTGTTTAATCTACTGAACCCATCATGTTAAAACACACTGAGTTTGTTTATACACTTTGTGGTAAAAGGAAACTTAGAAACAAAATTACCTTATTCTAAAGGTGCTGTCAAGTGTCTGAACTCCTGAACCCAACTAACCTGGAAAGTGGGATGTTACCTTGTACCTCAGTATGGTTACTCTGAGTAACTTTTATGTGTCAGGCTCACAATGGGGTGGTTTGGTTTGATTTTAAAATTAGCCTAGAAAACAAGAAATTCACCTTGAAATGAGACTGCAAGTTTCCTTATGCCATGAACAAAGCTGACAAGAGAACACTGTTTCCTCCCCACCTCTAAAACTGTGAGAACAGGACAAAAGTAACAAAGGAAACATTAATTTGGGGGCTTTATTTAATTTTTCTTTTCTTTCTTTTTTTTCTTTTTTTTTTTTTTTTTTAAGATGCTACATAGTCAAACAAGATTGGTCTTTTTACGGCATAGGACTAGTTTACTACTAATATTTTTGCTTCTCCCCTAGATAGACTTATTTACATACAAAAACAGTTTCCTGACCACTGTCTCCCCAATGCTCAGATGATCAAAACTCCCAACAATTGTGTAGTGCCCAAGACACCAGGAGGCAGAAGAACCTTGCACCACTACAGCAGCAAATTTTTAGTTCTCATCACTGGCTTTGAACAGGCGCCTTCTCATACCACAGAGTATCAGTCAGTTTCGTGACAATAAGGAAACATGAGATGAAATACATTAAATAAGTCAAATATGCATTAAACATCTCTGAATAACATTTTAATTCAACTAAATGAACCAACAGCAATGTAGCTTGGTCCCTTGGTGAGAACAAGGCATTGACCTTTATTCTGAATGAGCCCCTCGTGCTGCCCAGCTCCCTCAGTGTTGCCACAGACAAGTCTTTGCAGCTTCTCACTACTCATTTAAGTGCCAAGAAATTGGTAACTTGCACAGAGTTGAAGACACTGACAGAAACTGTTAAATTCATGAGCAGAATGGTGGATTAATGTATTTTACAGAAGTTATCAACACCTCCTGCCTAACCCAGCTCCAAACATCCCTAGGGCCAGCTCCAGCAGTGGAGGAAGAGGTTTTTCTAGTTTTCCTTTTTTTTTTCTTTTTTTTTTTTAAAAAGAGGTAATCCAGCAACATGTACCAGGGTCTAAGAATGTTTAAAATGACATATACAATATTCCATTGTAGTGTTAAATCAGGATTTTCTCCCCCCCTCATCACTGAAGCATATTCTCTTTCATTCATTCCCTCACCGTACATTTTGAACTTTCTAGATTATGTTACATAGTATTTGTGCAGGGGTAATTTAAAGGCAAGACCTGTGAGATGTCATACATTAATTTTTTTTTAAACATTGTTATGAATAAATTTAATCCAATGATATGGCAGAACCATCAAACCAATTTACAATTTCCAGCATGCTGCCTCTACAAGGCTATTTTTCCTATAATTACACCAAAGACAAAGAACAAAACCACCAAAGCAAGTAGTCTGGAGCTGAGCCCTTCGTCCTTGACAGCAGCTGCAGAAGGAGATATTGGGTTGTTTGTCTGGGGTACCTTCCTCATCCGCAGTCCATCTTCTTCCTAAAGGAAGAGATATTGATTATTTCTACAAAAAAAAAAGGCTTTAAATATTCACCCTTCTAATATTTATTAGGTGGGTGTTACAGAATAGGTGAAAGCAAATTTACAGCTAAGTTAGAGCTCTGTTTCCTAAATAATCCTGAGAAGGAAGGGTAGTGAGGCAGGAGGGGAAAGCCACATGCTCTTGGAACTTTTGTCCTGCTAAGGGAGTGGGGAAGCCCTGAGGAACCCTGCAAGAACTCCTGTCCAAAGCCTAGAGACAGCTCCAGAACTCCAGAAAAATGATGGAGGAAATGCCATGAAGGTGCTTTTCTTGCTCTGTAAGCAAGTAAGGTGCTGTTGGGGAAAATGTTTCTCAATATAACTAGGATGAAGTTGCATGTTCTTCACAAGCCAAGGCAATTACACTCCTCACTCCCCATGTCAGATGTCACAAGCAGACCTTCCCAGCCCTTGAAGGGAAATCAGTTTCCCCATCATATTAATGCTGACATTTTGACACAAACCTTATGGCAATAATTAGGATATTTTCTTGATAGGACTTTGGCAGCTCACCTGATTTAAAGATGAGACAACATATAAAGCAATGTAACACCAGCAGATACTCTCATTCCAAGTGGGAATGATGCTCCCCTCAGCTCTCCCTGAGCTGCTGTGCAGCACAGCTGTGTGTTAGCACACTCCAGTCACACACACACATGCTCAGAGCACTTCAGGAGAGGGGCAAACCAGTCTTTTGTGACTTAATTTGTGTCCAGCTGAAGCAACAGTGTTAGACTTTTTAATGTGATAAAGTATTGTAGTGCAAAAGTATAAGGTTCCAAAGCAAAAGTCTCCAGTCCATACTTAAAAAAATACTCAAGAAACAAAATTGTAATGAAAGTTACTGCAGTCTTAAAAATTGTCAGATAAGTGAATTTCAAAGGGCTCAGGGTATGTCAGTGTTTCTCACTTTTGAATTTAAAGGGGCACCTACATGATCTGAAGGTGAACTTATTTTTCTATTAAATAATTTATGTATTTACTGATTGAAAGCCACAGGCTACCCAATACCTCACTGCTGCTCTGATTCTGAATGGGGACAACTGACTTTTGTAAACAATAAAATGTTGTTTACATACAACACACCTTGTATAGAAACAACAAATTTTCATTTTAAGTATCTTAATTTCCTTCTGACAGTGACTCCAGCCTGACACTGACAGCACCTGGTAGCAGGCAGTGATTTAGCATTGCTTTCTGATGTTTTACAGGTGTTTTTTTAACACTCCACAAAGGGAACAAGGAGCTCACCCATGGAGGACTTTACTGTAAGACATCAGCTCAATTCTAGATAGCTCCTGTAGAGTGTTTATTCAAGACCAATTTGCAAAAAAATTAAATAAAATCTTACAGAACTTAAGAGTACTGAGTCACTGGCAAAACAAGAACACCAGGAGAAGTTAGGGCCATGTCTGTTATGTACACATATTATTTCTGTGCAAAACAAAACTGTTTTCAAGAATTCCTTCATGCATCAGCCAGCCAAGCAGCATCAGAGCTGAGAGAACAGAGCTCCTTTCACTGGGCTGCACGAGTCACAGCATCCACACTTTCCTTGGTGCTGATATCTATGGAAGCAGACACTTACAGCAAATCAAACTACTGTAAGAATAATTTTTCAGCAGAGTGATAAAGGCTTCTCAATTAGTGGATTTCCCAGCCATGTGCTGGATATGACAGGAAGCCCATTTCCCATTCATCTGTCTTAATTTGGCCATTTCAGCAGCACATTACAGGTGCAATTACTGAAACACTCAGTATTTGCACAACACTGCCCTCAAGCTCCCATCGGTTTGGGAGAACGGGGCCAAGTCCAACACTGAATGTTTAATTCAGACTGAGAAATTAGGTGGGAAAAGAAAAAAAGAGGGGGAATTCACTCCTCTGGCTTGCTACCCAATCACCTTCTGTGACTGCATGACTTGTGCCTCCTTTCAAAGGAACCATTGATTTCAGCACCTTCTCGGAGTTTACAGAGAAACCTGAATTATCTTTTACTTTACAGACAGTATTAAAATATTGTGCTAAGGTCATGTAACCAAACCTTTAAGATGGAAGCTTCTTTTTCAGGAAAGGGGTAAATCTGAAAAGAAAACAACAGCAATCTTTACCTTAAACTGTTTATTCTCCTCCCGTAACCTCTGAACTTCTACTTGAAGCCTCTTATAGTCTTCCATTACTTTCTTAACTTCAGTGTCATCCAAAGAAGAACTTATTGATTTAGACATTACAGAGGAATCTGTCTTTGTTGCAGTTGTGGATACAATTTTATTTATTTCTATGTCATGCTGTTAAAAAAGGATAGAGTGATTTTTGGTTAGTTATTAACACCACACCACACACCTGATATATAGGAGGAGAATCAGGTAAAATTGTCTGTGCACACCTGACACATGCCTGTATCAAAAGAAATAAAAAACATTTTGCTTTCTGTAACTTTAGTGCTATCCCAGAAAACACCAGATCAGCAGCAGTAAGTGAAGACAGAATGACCTTGACCGTTCAGACCCTGTATATACAGGAATGTCCCTAAACCAGGCCTCAGTCAATGGTCTCCTGTCCCTTCCCTCCCCAGGCACAGCACAAGCAGCTGCTGCAGGAGCCAGGACAGTGCTGCAGCTCCCTCCCCCTTCACTCCCCACTCCTGCCTGACCCCTCTCTCTGTGTTTCTGTGGGGATGGGGGAATTTGCAACCCAAGCTGGGAAACGAAGTTCAGATCTCCCAACCCTGTTCTCTCTCCTGCCTTTGGATCTTCTCCATGCTCTGCGCTTTAGAAAGGGTCTCTCATAAAACCAAACCTCTCCCCAGCCAAACAATTACATAATCCTAATTACAGACTGTTCAGTGCAAGGTAGAAGAACTGTGCCTTTAGTACCTGCACATCAGGAAGTATTTTTTAGTTTATTCAATCCATGATCAGTTTTACACTGGACAATACATATTTGCATTACAAATTATTATGTCTATTACCCTAAAAAGAAAGGATCCTGCAATATTATAGCTGATAATTTCAATATAATTCCTAACTGCATTTGCATCTTCCTCACCAGTTTTCTATCAATTTACCTGACAAAATCAGAGTTGTACTAAGGAAGTGTTGGACAGGCAAATTTATATTGCTGATGGTAAGTGCTTCAGTATAAACTCTGAGCTTCACAACCAGCAATCAGCATCTTTAATTTTTTGAAGCATTCTTTATCCTGTGACCTTTCACTAAATGAAAACAGATCAACTCAAAAATTGCTTTGTGCTACTGTTGCACTTATCAAGTTCAAACTGGCTGTTAGTTACACCAAGGACTACCAAGATTTTAAATAGTTTACACTGTGTTTTTAAAGGGTGATGCCATCCAGGCAGTGAAACAGAGGGCTCTGTCTTGTGCTTATGTAGCTGTCTGTACAAACATGCCATTTTACTGTGGATTTACTGTGGTATTAAGTTAAATCACTCAATATGCATCTGAAAATACTCACAGGCTTATCATTTTCTGCTGGTAGCTCAAACACACACCTAAGTTTCGAATCCATGAGTTCTTCCGGTTTTGCTTCTTTCCACTGGAATAAGTTAATATTAATTTCATATTAAACATATTAGTACAATCAGGCAGATTGGAAATGCAGTGCCTTATGTAAACAAATCACATCATTTCACTCAGAAAGAACCCACAGGTGTTTATCACACTGCCATTACTCACATACAGGATGAAAAATGAGATCAAAACCAAAACTGAGTGGTATCATAAAGACCAGATACTATGAAGCAAATCATTCTAAATAGTTTGAAACTTCCACAGGTAATTTATGAGAGAACTGGGAGCTGTGTCAGAGTAATTAGCAGAGACAGGGGGAGTTATAAGCCTGCTTAAAAAAAAGAAGAAAAAAAAAAGTAAAAGGAGGGGTGAATTCAAGGGAAGGGAAAGGTAACAAGCACCTAAATGAATCACAGAGTGAATTCTCAACTCTCTGGCCAGTGGAGTTCCTACTCAAACTTTTCAAATTGCACATGAGCTTTTCTTCCCGACTGGAATGAACTACAGGACTGTTCTTCCCCCTCCTTGTTTTCCACATCCTTATTTTTCAGCATCAACATCTGAACAGCACCAGATGTGCTACATACAGAGGGATGACTTCCCCTCACACCTTCTCTTCCCCTCAGCTGGGGAGTTTCCTACCATATTCTGCCATAAACAAGATTCCTTGCAACCTTTTTAATAGGGATCAGCAGTAATAAATCTTTGCTCAGTATCAGCCATAACCCTGAAGTGAAAAGATTTATTCTCAGTGATAATAAACAGCAAGGAGTGTCCACACTTATATCCTGGAGTTCTCATGTGCTCCTCTTCACTTTGACCATCCTCCTGGTAGCCTGGTATTCCTCAGCATACCTCAAGTAGGTGACAAATTATGGCTAAGCCCGTGCAACCTGGAGTAGTATTTAACTCATCCTAAATAGCTGAATCGTAGTTCAGCTCTTCTGGGGCTGAAGTCAGTTCTATTTCCAGCTCCTTGGCTGCCTGTGAAGTGTTGAAAGCTTTACAGTGCTCCCATAACTGGTCTCACCTGTTCATCCAGAATAGGAAGAGATCTGGAGAGTGGTAACAAAACTGAGAACTGATCAAAGTGTTACAGGAAAAGGAATTGTATCGGTCTGGAGAGCTCTGGAAAACTGCAAGGCCCATCTAGGTACTAAAAAACATTCTCTGCCAGCAGAATAACATTTGTCATGGTATAAAGTAACTCATAAAAATTAAAGAGCTTGAAAGAAAGGCAGACTGACTTATCTTTCTAGTGATGCAGACATTTTATTACTATTGCTGTTTCTCCCACTGGATCTTATTTTGAGCCCATTAAACAAATATAGTTCCATAAATCAGTTTCAGAAGGGAAATTATTAACCTGCAGAGTGTCCCAGCTTTAAGAAGCTATTCAGAATAAGACACATATTGTAAAGACTACTGTAGAGTATTTTTGGGTTGGCTTTTTTGTTTTTAAGTAGCACACACAAGCCACACACTTTTAGAGTAATGGTCTTTTTCCTTTTTACATTGTGTCCTCAACAGCCACTGAGTGTTCTCTCAAGCTAACAAAGCTAGGCTACAGAGAGCTTCCTTGTGCCTTCTTCTGGGGGCAAATCTTGCTGTCAGAGGAAAGCCAGCAGTTGTCATAATGGTTTACTCCTTTGCAGGTTGTCTTACTGTAGCCTGACATCTTATTTTTATGTCTCTTGTCCTTCTCTGCTCCTACATATTTCTACTGCTTTCATTTGTAATCCACAGGACAGAATCTATGAGGGCCTTTCATTTACAAAGCCACAGCAGACACAGGTAGGGATAAAGAAAAATACAATACTTGTAAATCCTCTTGCATCTTACAAAAGGAACTGCTCAAGAGAAAACTCAAAACTGAGAGTACATGCATAAAATATAAATGATGCCACAGACTTAGAACATATTCTGTATATCCTTAGAATATATGGTTCAAGCTGGCCTTTCTAAAGAAGGATATATTGCAAAAAACTACAACTACTTGTTTCATGGCTTGGCATCCCATTACTGACAGCAGCTTCCTAAAGAAGCAACCACAGACAACAACTCAGTGCAAGATTCCTGGGGCTCAAAATAACAGAAACCTCCTTGCCATGCAGAGATGGAAATCTGGAAAAGCTTTCCAGGACCGTTTCAGCGTGGTTTGACAACAGCCCTTAAACAACACAGTCAAAGGACTTACAAAATTCTACAATTAGAAAGAAATCCATTTTAATTAATTTCAATACTTACTACTGCTTCCATATCTGAAGTATCAGCTGGAGCAAACATAGACTGAACCATAAACTTGTGTTTACTTTTCTCATTAGGGTCATAGTCAAAAGGCTGTAGCATCACTGGAAGAAAAAACCCAGAACACTTTCCATTAACATTGCTCTGGTGCAGAGTCATGCACTGATGACACAATTACCAGATTTCAGAAAAACAAACATTAAAATGGTTTCAAGTTGTCTGTTGTTAAGACCAAAGCAGCAGCTGAGATCAGGAACCTCACTTTAAACCAGAATTTTGAAATGAGGCAAGAGAAACAGATTTCCTCAGTCTGTCTAGACTTTGGTCTGAGAACTTTGGAAATGCTGATCACTCTGTAATATTTGGTATACAGCTATGGCAAGATAACAATAGTAATTTATAGGAAATAGGATCATTTACATATCTTCTGGGACAGATGGAAAAATTTTCCAAGACAGCATCTTTTTGTCTTGCTCTATCCTTGGGGCAGAAGTAAGAAGCATTTTAATGAGCTGTACACACAATATTGCTGATGGTGCCCAAGAAAAGCTACAGAGGCAAAGTCAAACATTGTAAACCTTGAGGTTCAAGTCTCAGGATGGAAATTTCCTCTACAAAGTTTAAGAGTCTCATGGTATTTGATTTATCAAGTACAAGTATTTTGCTTCCACAAATAAGTAACTGAAAGTTTGTTACCAATTTATAGCTGGAAGTTTATCGTTAAATGTGATGCAAACTTTACCTATGAAAGGTATTTCTCTTCATTCAAAAAATAAAAAGCATTCCAAAGTTTACTTATGCAGAAAATGACTCTGTTTAGGGGGCAGAGAGGAAGGAACAGCAGATTTAGGGTGTGTGTGAGCTTTAATTTAGTTTTTTAAGCAGTACTGGGAATTTCCATGTCTTTGCCCTTGGGTTAAAGCAACCTGAAGAGGGACAGTTTCCATTTACACAGAATAATCTTTAATCACAGTGGTCACTTGGAACCCTCACATTTGCAAATGACACCAGGATATTCAGCTATTGGGACATTAAAAAACATGAGCTTGGCTTCACCATGAGACAGAACACGTGGAAATAAGCCACACAGTTTACACAAACATGTTATTAGACGCTGCAAAAAGCCACCACCTCCTCAAACTGAAAACAAAGCTTGCAAATACTGCCATTACTGCTAACAGAAAAAAATGGTGTAAGGTTTAAAAATTCACATTTTATGAACGTGAATTACTGTCTTACTTCAGCCCCTCAATTCAATCAATAAGAAGAGAAGCAGTTCAAGAATCAGGGCCATTTTCAAGTACTGGTGCTATTAACATGATGTGCCCAAATTCATATGCACTAATTGCAGGGGTTTGTCATATAAAAGCAATATCCAAAGATCCCATTTGTTGCAAATGAAGGCAAGTCAAACCAATCTGCCTCCCTTAATGAGCAGGGTATGTTAAGGCTGTGCCATCTTTACTGTGCACACAATCTGTGGCCATCAACAACTACATGCCTTTTAATGCTCAGAGAGAAGGCAGGCAATAAATTCTCTCAGATGAGGTGCTTTAAAAATTATTATACATTTTTAACTCACCTTGCAGTAGTTGGATATTAGTCCAAAAAAAAGTGTTTGCAAATTAACTGGCTACTTTAAAAACTATTTTCCAAACAGGAGTGACTGCACTGTGAAAGCACAACTATTTCAACACTGCCTGACACATCACTGAAAAGCAGCAGCATTGTTTCTTCTCCTCTGTAGTAGACACCTAAATAATTTCAATGTCTAAGATCCAACTGGATAACCAGAACTATTCAGCATTTATGGAACTTCTACAGATTGTGGTTCTTCCAGCTCGCTTTGCTGAGTGCAACTATCAGCTCATTTGAAAATCCTCATTTCCCAAGGGACAGTGCTGAATTCATCCTGGAATGCCAAATGATTGCTGCTCCAAGCTCTATTCACTGAACCACAAGAGCCAGAGAGGGCTTGACAGCACAGAGTTGTTAGCACTTGTATATTTAGATCAATACATGAAAGCCACGTTGACACAAATTATTCAGAAAATGTCTTGTAAGCCAGATGGGAAGCTCAAAAATATGTACTTTTTTCAAGAGGAAACCAAGCCATTTTAATATTTATCCACATACTGTTGGGGTTTCTGTGAAAGATTAGTTCCATAAAACTGCCCTAATTGCTGGAGAAATTGCTACTGGGAACGTGGTTCCTTTGGTCTGAATGGAAATCACAAACCTTATGCAAAAATTATGTGAGAAGTATGTTCCTACAGAATGCCTTATCACATCAGTTGTCCCATCTGGTCAGAAGTTTCAGCTTTCATCAGTAATCAGAGTTTTAAGGAACAAAATTATTAATTTGATCTTCAAATTTACTGTCAGCAGCATCCATCAGGCAGTGCATCCATCTCCACCACTTCCCAAGCTGCTCACCCCACAGCTCAAGCACCAGCACTGTTTTACCACAAGCAAAAACTGCAGAGTCACTGAGAGATCAATGGACATTGGTTTTCTCACACATTCCTGCAATATCCCCAGCATTTTATGCTCAGTAGAGAGCTAAGGAGAGGCACTGACCACCCAATACACTCCTTCTTTTCCACGGAACAGTTCACTGGCAAAGTTGGTTACAATGACAGAAACATTAAACTCCTCTGGTTTTCCTAGAATAAACCAGCTTTCTCAAGGAACAGACGAAATCTGAAGCAGGGAACACCTTTAACACCTGCTAGGATCTAGCTGTCCTTTCCAAGAGCAGAAGGAACAGAAAAGTCTCTCAGCTCAGATAGTCACAACCTTCCTCTAGTTTCCATCTAAATTTATTAATGACCTGTTTACTTGGTCCTGGACCAACACTGCCCTTATGTTGAAATATCAGAGAAGGGGAAGAGTCATTTACTTCTGGTGCCCTCCAAGACATCAATCACAGTAACTCTTGGCCTCCTGGTAAACTTAAGCCAGACTTGGTGGGTTCTCTCTAGGCCAGGCTTCCCATTCATCCTCTGCACCTGTTTTGGTTTGAGCTCCTCTAATTACACATGCAGGAAACTTTACTAGTGCCTTGACCCACAGCATTTATGCCCTCTCACCTCTTCCCTTATCCAGATGTACGATGCTACATCTGCCTTACTCACGGCCACATTATGTCTTATTATTCTTATTATTGTCTATTGTCTTGCTCACCCCAATCAGGCCCCTTCATTTAGCAAGCTTGCAATTGTAGCCAGATTATTTTATTTTCCAAATATGTGATTTTGCAGTTTTTCTAATGAAACTCATCCCACTTCTCTTACTGTAGCCTTCAAGGACACCTAATTCTGCTGCATATCTTCAATCTCCCAACTTTACAACATCATCAGAGTTTTTAGTGTACTCTTTGTTCCAGAATTGCTTGTAAAAGCATTAAACAAGATTAGGACCAAGAATCACTCTCAAGCAACATCACCAGTAGCTCCCTGCTATCATTTCCATCCACATCACTGTTCAACTCTTAAACAGACTGTCCATCTATTTTTTCTTTTCTGGCTTTATCAATCATTTTCCCAAATGTCACTGCACGGAATTCTTCATGGTCTGGATGGATCAAACCCACCACACTTATGTCACATAAAATACCCCAACCAGAAACAGGGGCAAGCCTCAAGATCCTTGTGGAATTCCATCAGCTCTGGTAGAGGCGAGCAAAGGACACTCACATCAACAGAAAAGAGCAGAATCCACTGCACCATCCCACCTTTGTTTCATGTTTACATAAATAAACATAAAATTTCTGTAAATACTTCAATAATACTACTAAGTGTTGAATTTGTGAAGATCAAGATAGAATTTGAAAGCAGGCAGGCAAGACCAACCCAAAACTTGGTAGTTTCTGCAGAGTCCTGGGAGGTCTGTGGGAACAGGGCACAGGAGTGACACTGCCCAGGAAAGTTTGGGAATGCAGCAGTGGATGGGACACAATCAGTGCCTGAGGGAATGGGGCAGACCCTGTGTGACTGCAGAGCACAGGGCTGCAGCTCCACTCCTGCCTTTTCAAAGTCAGGAAAGCTCAGGAAAGACTAAAAATCTCCCCCCCCTTCCAGATATTCGACAGCAACCCAAGGATAATGTCAGCTCCTCCTCCCTTCTAGGAGGCATGTTCAGACTGCTCTCTTCAGTGGGACACTGTGCACAGATGGTACCATCTGCAATTCCTCTCTCCTCCTGATACATCTACTGCAGACTCACCAGCATCTGCTGGTATTCCTTCACTTTTCCTTTGTAATCCATCCATGGCTTTTATTTAGGTTTCAAAGCCACAAAACCAGCAATGTTTGCTGAAATCAGAGGTGTTTAACAGCAGTGGAACGTGTGCAAATATTCCTTTCCCAAGTATTGCAGCCCCAATGCAATGGAATCAGATGACAGTGCACACACGCTTCCTGACAGTTACATAAACTCAGCTGTTAAAATTACATGCCATTATATAACAGGTGAAAACACGGGCTCCAAACCTGACATCCCAGCAGGCAGCACATGCTGACAAGGCCTCAAATGCTGGTATTTAGCAAAAGCTGTGATATGGCATAAGAAGGCAGCATTTGAGACTCCACTAGATTAAAGTGAGCTTTATTTTTCTAGCATTTTGTGAGTTTTTAAATGAGCCATCGTATTAGTGTGAAATAAAGTGGAACTGCTGCCTCTTAGAGCAAAATATCTTCTCATGTACTTACAGCAAAATAGTACAGACACAGTTTCACAGGAGTATAACAAAGCATCTGGTTACTACAGAGCAGAAAGGAAGAGGCTGTCCCAAATTCAGCTTCAGGCAATAATATTCTCTGAGACTAACAAATGCTGAGGCACTGGTTTTTGGAGACAAGGTGCAGCACCAATGCAGTGCTATCAGTGGCTGTGGTAAAGCCAGTCAGCAATTGTGAAGGGAACAGATTGTATATAGTAAACACAGCCCAATTAGCTTAAGTGTCCAGAAGTTACTGTATTAACTATATTTTAATAATTGCTCATCATTAGTATTTTCACTAGGTTTGGAGGAATTCAAGTCCTATTTACTCAAGTCCTATTTTTATGCCCTGTGCAAGACTTGAATTAAATGACTGAAAAGGTAACTGATTTAGAGGCAAAGAAACAAATTCTATTTATTTTTCACTTCATTAACTCCAAAATCAGTCTTCTGTTCACAAGCAATATTACTCCAAAGCAAAGGTTAAAGACACCTTCCCCCCTTTCTGTGAATCTGAAAACAATTTTATTTTGCAAGTTAATGACAGTCCCCTCTTTGATTCCTCTCATACACAGGATCCCATCTGCTTATCAAAACCAAAGACACCTCAAGCCCAAAATCAGGTCCATTGCATGATTTGAAGGAGCTTAATATATTACCTAAGGAACAATGAAAGTGTGCTACTTGCATTTTAAAATATAATGTTAATGTAAGGTCTGGCAATTTAAGATTGTTATTTATTACTACTGTTAATATCAGCATGGAAATATTAGAACACACATGTGAGCTTGTGATTAAATATACCACAACCATTTTCCACACTAACCAAATCATAAATCACTACAAATAAGGTTATCAGAAAAGGGAAATTCTTAAAGCTGTGTAAGCAAGAGCAAAGCACAGCCCAGGGTTAGCACAGCAGTCACATAAGGGGACACTTTAGCCCTGGACTAGATCCATACTCTACCTGGTGTGCCCCTGGGAAGGGTCAGGCTGGAAAAGCAAGCTGCTGGTAGCATAACAAGAGATGGTTCTACAACACTTGCCTGCACTCTATTTGCTCAGGGTGGAGCTAAGGGGCACTTGTGAGCAGAACCTTAGGAAAGCACTCAACACTGAGATCAAGACAACATTTCAAGAAGCCTGGTAAGAGCCTGCAAAGGAAGCAGGCTTTAATTTTCAAAGTTCATCTGCAAGATGAAAAGCATCCACATCTTTATAGCATGAAGATAATTTGTAGCTAGAAACCATGCTAATTTTCATTATCATTTCATTGATTTCAATGCATTTGATATGCTTGCCTGCAGCTAGTATAGATGACAGACAGCTTTACTTGGGAATTGTTCAGACTTTTAAAAATCTCAATTTCTCTCCAGAGAGCTTTTTCATTTACATATTAGTCATTTCAGAGCTCACTGGCTACGTGCTGGCCCTCTCCTGAAGCAGAAGTGCTTTGCCTGCCCCACCTGGAGCTCCCACACTTCCCTGGTTACCTCCTCACTGTGACATTCCCCTGGGATTACCTGCAAGGGAGGCACAATGCTGCAGCCCTTTGTACACTCAATTTGACAACACAGAAACCCCAAAGACAACAGATCAATGAGTGTGCAAATATGGGCATGTATAAGCAGACTTACAGGATTAGAGTTGCTTAATTTTACAGTGCAAAGTGGTTTTGGGATCAATTTTTATTTTGTTGAAGCAAGCTCTCCCCAAGGGTGAGGTGTTTAAATATTTTACATTTTATTAAGTAAGAAACTGAACTCTTAATTTTTACATGTTGACTTCAAATAAAAAGCAGTGGTTTTAGCTTCCCAAATTTTTTATCCCAGGCTAAAAGAGGTTGGTAGGAGCAAACTGTATAACCTATCCATAATATTTATCATGCCAATATTAATTTTTTAGGAATAGCAAAGCAAATCTGCATGTTTAGAGAAATTATTTTCTTAACTGTGACCTCATTCATCCAATATGCCACAACTACATGCTTTGATAGAATTCTTTATTAAGAACATGGATCAGAGAAGTCAATGAGAGAATATAAGCAGATTAATAATATACAGATATTCTGTTTGTGAGAATACTCAGCTCTTTATGCTTTCAAAGTAAGCCACTCCTTTGCTTTTCCATTACCAAACTTAGGCAAGTCAAGAGCTACTGACTCATTAAAGAAAATCATTAACTTTTCCCATGTAACAGCAAAGATTTAGTCACTTGACATTTTTAACACCAAAGGATACTGAATCTTCAAGACACACAAAACAAGCATGGTTTGAAAATAAATGTTTTCATTGTTGGTTAAATCAAAGGCAATTTGGCATCAGCCCACACCAGTCTAAACCAGTGGCTACTAGAAGAAAACCAGTTTTATTCTTCCTCCAATGTGCTCATCCAAGCACTTGTTTGACCCCGTGGTGAGCTGGTTCAGGAGGTTAAGCTGGCAAAAAACTAAGTGTACAAAAATAATCCCAGAGGGAGGGCAGGGCTGCAGCAGGACTGGTTTGGATACGCTGGCTGAGGCTGTTAATGAACCATATCAATCATTTATGTATTTCCACCTTCCTCCTCTCCAAAACAAGATATAAGACCAAACCTATTACTGCTAAACCAGGAGTAAGGGAAGTAAGGATACATGAAATGGCTGTTTCTGCATGAAAACACAACCTCTTGGATTCACCAAACTACTTTCAGGCTGCAAGGCATTCCAAGAAATAACTGATTATAAGAAGCTATTTTCAATCACCAAAGAACTGCTTGAGTGGCTTACCAGAAACATTAATTGATGTTCCTGCATCGATAATTCCACTGTTGGGCCTTACACAGTATCTACGTGGTGCTGTGGTCTTAACTTTGAAGCACACATTTCTGTCCGTGGGATTGCCGAGCTTCAGGTTTGTAGTGACCACATCTGTGAAAGGACCTGAGGAGGAGAGCAAAAGCAGACTTGAAATCACACAGAAAGCACTTTTCAAGCAGAGGCTAAGCAGGCTCTAAATCTCTGTTCACAAATCTTATAAAGTAATTAGATGTTCAATTTCCATCTGCAGCACCTACAGATAATCGTGCACGCGAAGCCGAGGCTGCAGCCAGGCCCCAGCCCAAGAGCTCATCATTAACAGCAAAACAAAAGGGGGAAATCACTCACACATTGTGCCAACACCACAACATGGCATTCAAAGGATGCCAAATTCCCTGCTGTGTCACAGTTGCTCCATTCTAGTCACTGAAACCCAGGCTAGCAGAGATACCACATACACCTATGCTGTAGATGGTAAGTAGTGAGTACAGTTCAGTTTGTTAACCAGGCAAGGAATGGGAACCAAGGACTACCACACATCCACCTGCACATGAAGCTGGACCTCTACAGAACCAGGATTCCAACAGGTATTCAGGAATGCCATACCAAAAACAGCAAGACAAGCATGCAGGGTACATCTCCTTTTGCCTAACAGGTTTTTTTACTTCTTTTTTTTTTTATAAACTGTCTTGGCAACTAGAAATTATAAACTAAAAGAAATAAAGTAGCCTACCTCACCCAGGACAGGAAATAACCATGTGGAAATAGGAAAATTTTTAGACACTGAGAGCACTGGCAAAGATTTCAGTATTCGCAAAGCCAAAATCAAACCATTGTCAAGTTCTGCAAAACCAAGTGCAAGCAAATCCATTTCTCTCAGGCTTACTACCTAATTGAAACTCCCAAATCCCTCAGGCAGAAGAAAGGCTGATTTCCTACAAGACACTGATAAATCAGACAGGTAGCACACAACTACAGCGCTTCACAGATGGTAAAGAAGTAAAATTAAAAGAAATACAACCACACTTTGATCAACTGTCTTCTCCATTGAAGTGATTAATTTGATGCCTGAATGGAATACCTTCATCTGTCCTCAGGAATAAAGGCAAATTAGTCAAAAAAAAGCATCAAACTTTTCCTTGCAGAAATGGCAGCCCTAAAATTGAAAAAGGGTGAATGATGATGATAATAAAAATACTGGCAGGCAGCATTCCACCACCCTCCTCTCCCAGCGTGGATGCCTTAATGTAATTTAACATTGCTTCTTATACGCAAATTTGCTTATACGCAAATTTGTCTCCTAAGACAATATTTAATCCAGCTGTAACAGTACCACGGTCCTGCAACCTCTATCCTTGATCCAATTTGTTTAAAGTAATTAGAAGGGAAAAGCCTCAAAACAATCACACACACAATAACCCCAACCAGAAATGGTAGCACCATTTCTGTCTGCACCCTGAGCAAACCAACTTTGCAATGCAACACGGGGGCTAAAAAAAAAATTGAAGAAATAAAATTTTCATATACCATGGCAAAGGTTTCACTAGACCTGTGCCTGGTGAAACACTGAGATGTGAAAGAGAATGAAACACAGCTGTAAAGTTTTCTCTGTGTTCTGCACACAGGGAGAGACTTTAATCTAATGGAAAATAACTGGCCAGAAGCAGCCATGAGCTGTTAAAGAAGTTAAACAAGCTAAACCACCAGCAAAATCCAGCAAACATTTAGGTGTGTAAGGACAGTAGCAGATCTTCAAAACAGCTCTCACTGGGAGAAATCTAACATTTCAGAAGAAATTACAGGATGCCTATGCAATAAGGATGTGTCTTTACCAAAAAATTACAGCTTGAGCTGTTCCAGCACAGGGGGAGGGTTGGCTGTACAAAGCCCTTCATCTGCAGCTGCATCCTCAGTGGTGCTTTACTGGCCTGCATGCTGGGATAGATTTCCTGGGGGAAATACCATCTTTTTACTTGGCTGATCCATGAATGTGTGCGGGATTTGTGTGCCCCAGCACAGAGCTGCTGTTTGAAATAGTAATATGACAACAATTCTGTGTGGAAAATAATTTCCAAATGCAGTTACTTATTGCTAACATAGCTCATACCAAGATATTTGGCAGCAAAACCTTTCAGCAGACGGAACTAATTTCTTCTTGTCTGCTTGGTGTTTCCTCTTCTGTTCTGTCCACTAAACCCTAAACAGTTTCTTTAGCTACATTTCCCTCAAATTACAGGTTTTACAGCCACCACAACTGTACTAGAAGGCTGACATCTGCTTCTAGCAAGCCTGTATGCAGGCACAATCCTTCTTATGGCACTGCTGTTCAAACTCTGCAGCAAAGCATAACACAGCAGACAAATGCAGGATTAACGTGCCAATTAAGGTATCCTGAAGTGTGTAAAAAAATAAACAGACCACAGGGTATTACTCAGGGGTAACTGGGGCAGGGCAATGAAATATTATCACTTGGCTGGCCTGCCTTTTAAGAGCAAGGCCCAGGGACTGCCAACTCAGGCCGAAATGCAACTTTGGTCGCCTGTTGTTGGATTACTACAGCCAAGGTTTTTTGGGGAGGTTGGGGAATGTGGGAGAACTTATCTCATGACAGACACAAGCTAATTCTGCACTGGAGATACACCTCTGCTTTCCAACATCTGGATTTGAGCACTGCAGATAAATCTGGTGTGGATATTAACAGTCATACGAGATGCACATCAACCCTGGAGCTTCATTTTCCAACGCAAGGCATTGGGACTTACGGAATTGCACCCAAATACAGTAAGAGAAAACACTCTACACTTCTTTCTGGTAACTTTGTCCTCATTACAAGTGGATTTTCTATTTATACAAGCTTATGCAACACCTGGACAATGCTTGTACTCCCAAGGTGGGCTGAGAGCACAGTTAAGCCAGAGTGGTGCATCTGGATGGTCCTTGGGTCAAAGCAGCAAGTGAAGACTGACTCTTAAAACCCACAACCCTTATTATTTTGTTTTGAATGGTTTTTTGATTGCTCATAATATTTCTAGATAAGTGGAACTCAGACTAAGGCAGGGTGCTTTCCAAATGACAATTTGCTCTTTAAAATCATCCCAACTGTTTTCCTCATGTTTTTTAAAGATCATGAGAAGAATGCTACTGGTATCATCCCAAGGACAAAGTTATGGGAAACAGGGTCTGTACATGCATCATCTGACACGGGGTTGTCATGGGAGCAAGCTGTCTAAAAGGAAGAATGTAGTAAATTGAATTTGGTGCTGAATGTTTGAAATACACCACAAGGGCTTTGTGACTTTCTCCTGCCAAAATAAAATCAACTCACGTTAATGCAAAGTGGGCATCTAGTGATACACAAACTAGCAGTATTACTGAAAGGAAAGGAAACATCACCTCCTATACTCATAAAACAACAAACAGTAAGAGGTATCCTGGTTTATCATAGGACTATTTTTCAGCAGGGTTATTTCTGAACTGTGGCTTTTCACCCACAAATCCAACCCTTCACATCTGAAGATCACAAGTGTTATCTCAGAATTTTCCACAGTCCATTTCCTATTCAAACACAAGTGCTGTATCAACCTTTCCTCAGAGAGCTATTCTGCAGCATTGTAATATCCCACATAATTTTAGTAATGATAAAAAAGTCTGAGAATTAGGTCAAAAGAACATGATGTCAACTCTATTTAAATTTTAAATAACTCTCACTGCAATAGAAATTGCCCATAATTGTTTCAGCACATCCAGGCTGATAACTTTTTGATGAGCACAGTACTCACTGTGAGTTCCTTGCCACTCGCTCCTCAAAGAAAGCACGTTACACAGCCACATCATTTGTACTACATCTTAATACAACCATCCTCACCTTAACCAAAATTCCATGCTTTGGCATGGCAAATAATCAGTCCTCATGCTGTTTGGCACATGAAGAATTTAGCATAAGTGCCAGCAGAGAAAAAGCTTTGATGGCACAAGTTTGGACAGGAACGTTCAAACCCAGCAGGGACAGTCCTCTGCAAATCTGTACCTGCAATTATCACTACATCTTTATAATTAACTACACACATCAGGTGGGCCACAGGGTTGCTTAATTCCTGCATGAGTCCATCTCACTGCTGAAAGGGGAGGGGGTCTGGCCTCTCATCTCCACCAGCTGCCTGTGCAAGTTGCACTGTGTTCCTCTGCATGGGCCAAGAGCAGAGCCAGGGAGCTGCTGGGGCTGGAAATTAATCCACTTACCAGGCAGGGAGAGAGGGAGGAGGCAGTGGGGAAGAAAAATGAGAATCAGTTTTCAGCCAGAATGAGCAGCACTCAGACCTGGCATCAGAGAAACTGCACCTTCCTGCACAGCATTCTGCCAATTTAAGGTCTCACAGTTGCACGTAAAAGCTTGCAAGCACATCTGGGCATACATGCTGCAGTCCCACTTGTAGTGTTGGCATAGCTGCTGAAAGTAATTAAAGCACATGCATCATTTTTTTCTGTACTTAAATTTAATGCAAATTCTCATCTGCTAAAAGCCAGGCATTCCTAAAAAATGTAGTGAACTTTTCCAAGAAAAGCACTGCAGGAATACTTGATACAACTGGCAATCATCGATCAACATGAGTAAGAATAAATTCTTATCAAGTTGCCCATGTTATTCCCAGTGTGTTGTAGATGCACTTTCAGCATCTTCCCCTAAACAACTTTTGCAACTCCAGCTCAGCACAGATACATATCCAAAGGCAAGGTAAGTGGAAACAGCCAGAAACAGAGGCAGAGATTCTCATGAGATAACCTCTCTTGTACTTCCTTTGTGAAGAGCAGTGGAATGCAATAGGAGGGGAAGGAAGTATTTCACCGTGGTTTAATCCCCCTGATGTGTCAGATGAAAGTCATTAATCACCTGACACATTAATCAGCCATAGAACGGTAACTGAAGAATCTTTAATAGGGGAGATGGTGGAAAGCAATAGAGGGGAAACCTAAATTGTTTTGTGACTATTCTCAAGAGCCCAAATCCTACATGTGACTGGTAGATTACATGGAGCAGTAATTAACCCAGTGAAAGAGCCACACTGACTCTGTGAGGGGAAAGGATGGGGGCTGAATGTGATACTCATCCCTTCCCCATCCCACACCCTACACTGGCCCCTCTCCCATGGCATTAAGTGCCTCCCCCCAGCCCTGCCAGCCCCTCAAACTGGGGATGCCCTTTGCCCTGCCCTAGAGAGAGGTGTCAGCACTATCAAACAGCCACCATACCCATCTCTCCATCTGATTTTACTTTCAACTTTTTCTCATCTTCACATCCGAGTGGATTTCTCAGTTCCTTTACTGCCTCTGACAGCACCAAGCAATTTCATTTTATTTCCATGGGCTCTCCCATTTTATTTTTGTGGATGTCTATCAGCATTAGAGAGACAGGCAAAATAAAACCTGTGATGTGCAAGAGGGCTCAATAACAGGTGAAGAACTTGACTTACTGCAAGCTTCTTTTAAAGGCATATGTAAAGCTGATGACCTTTGAAGATAAACACTAAAATGAAAAGAGCTGAAATGTCAAGCAAGACATCTTGAGCTATCAGCCAGGTGCCTGAGAATCAAGAATACCCAAGATCCAATCAAACTCTCCCACCACCTTACTTGTCTTTAGACAAATCACTTAAGGGCTTGATCTTCTGCTACTGAGAGCCTTAAGAGTTGACAGCAACTCCAAAACAGAAGCAGGTTTGGACCCTTATGGTTTCCCTCTCCGTCAAGTAAGGAGAATACTTACCTAATTACACAGAATCTTGTGAAGATTAGTGTTTTAAAAAGTACCGTGTGCCAAGGTTTAATCATCATCATCTGGCTCTGGAGACTTTCATAATTAAGTGAGCATCCGCAACTTTTGAAATCAAAGAAGCCAAAAAATCAGAAGCAAGAAGAGCTTGTGTTGCATAAATATCAGATTTCACAAGTAACTCATTGAGACAAATCCCCCAAATTTGGTAATTATTTTTTTAAAAATCCTTGTGTAAACCACATGCCAACCTTTTGACCTCAGCTCAGATTTTAAAAGGAATTACCTACAAACTCCCAGCCCTGTGGAATCAATATCTTTACTTCCAGCACCAACCTCCTCATCCATAAGAGCCCTTGAAGCAAAGTGACAGGAGGGGAGTGGCCCCTTCCACTTCTGCTGTGTCAAACAGTGGATGCCTGGATGAAAAAATATTACAAAAATAGAAGCAACATCCACATCACTCCCTATGCAATAGCTGATGCAGTGGAGCAATTTTTTAAGAAGTATGCAATCAATAAAGTGACCCAAGAGAAGAAAAAAAAAAAAAAAAAAAGAAGGTGCAGAAACCCAACAAAATTACAGGATCCAGATGCCAAAGTTGGAGCAAGGTTGGCAGTAAGTTATTCCATTTAGATGGATTAATCAGTGTCCTTCCCTGGCCTATTCTAGCATAAACTATTTTTCTCAGAGTGTGCCTCATGCTTAATTGGGAAAAAAGCCCAAACCCCAAACGAATATGAGACTGAAGACTATTTTCTGGGTATTTGTTAGTATGTAATTTCTGTCACCTTTTATCCCTCAGAGGATCATTAACACTCTGACTTCACACTTGTAAGAACTGAGAGGCCACACATAAGCTTGCCAAGAGAAATAGAAGAATAGGTCTTTCGTATAATTTTGGTACCAGTGTCATTTGTTTTTTCCTAACTGATCTCTTCAGAGTTTTTTTACACCCAAACATTACCTACAGCAAACTTGAGCAACAAAATCACACAACATGAAATATTTTCTCTGCATCATGAAGTTAAACCAGATTTCTGCACACACTTGCATAAACAAGAGACTGAGAGCAGCCTTGGTGAGCTTTCAGAGATGTATCTCTGTTTCAGCTGTGCTTTCAGATCCTGTCAGAACCACGTGCCAAACAGATTGGATTACTTTGCTCATTCTGCACACAAATATCACATGAACCAACTCTGTCCAGGTATGAAAACAGCTCAGGAAACAGTGGGACAGCAGCTGCATCTCTCTCAGCAGCCATGATATAGCCAGATTCACTTAGAGTGAGACATCTCCTTTTTGTGCACAGCCTGGAGCTCCATCCGTGGGGTATGGAAAAGACACAAACAAAGCCCAGGCTCCCAGGAGAAGTGGGGATGCAGCAATGAAGCCTTGATGTGCAAACCTCCCCGACAAAAACACTGCTAAAGACTGAAGTCAATGTAAAATGTTCCCCTGGAAGAACCATCCTGATTTTAATCACCAATCCAAGCTACATTTTTTCTTCTAAAGTGATTTTTTCCTGGTCTAATTTCATCACTAATCTCCATTTCAAATGCACATTAAAATGTTAGGGAAGGAGCAACTTTACTCTAATTTTACGCTCACATATACTCCTCAAATAGAGAACTTTGATGTGCAACTTAAATAGCAAATGAGCAAATATTTTAAGTGCAAAACTGTGCATAAGTCGAAAATACCAGAAGAAACAAACACAATTAGATATTCTGGGGATGCACAAAGAATAGCTGCTTTTCTAATAAGTTTAAAAAAAACCCAAGCCACATAAAAGGAAGGAATCCTGAGTTTAGCAAGATATATTTCAGGGGAGCCACTTGAAAACCAGCCTATTAACTGTACTTTCAGGACCAAAGGAAAAAAAAACCACCATAAAATCAGAAATTTAGCCAGCAGCAGTGAAAAAACTTAATCAGAAAAAAAAAAAATCTGACAGTTTATAGTGTGGCATAGAACAAGAAACAAACGTCAAGTTGTGTTCTTCAAGCCTAAACTTCTGTCTTTTCCAACCTAAACAATTCCACGATTCTGTGATCATCTGCACCAGTATATGACATCACTAAGCACAGTGTAAAACCAGCTACACAAAAATACAGGGAAAAAAATGTTACTGCCCTTAGATCTTTGCTCCTAGTCTGGCAAAAATATAAAAAAGCCAAAAGAAGAGAAATCACAATCCAGAGGAAATGCAAACGTTTTGAGAAAACACAAAATATATTATTAATTCACATATCACAAGAAGAACTAACTCAAATATCAACAGACAACAAACATGAAACTGCACAAGGGAGAGGGTGAACTGCTGGGAGAAACATCAGAAGCACCAGCAAGGATGAAGTAACTGGTGTGTTGAAAAAAGTAGCAGTCTTGGGAAAAACAAGAAAGTGCAATTTTTTTTCTTAAAAGAACTACACAGTCATTTGACATGCCTTCTACAAGCACAACTAATTTGTCTTTTAAATTGCTTGCAAAAACATAAGATTTGGTTCCATAGTGATCCCCACACCTACATGATTTTATAATCTGCATCCTAAATAACTGGATCACCAGGCAAACCTCCTCCTTCTCTATTTTTCCACCCCTCGTGGAAACCAACCAAGAAAACAGGATTAAATTTAGAATGATAAAATCTTTAATCCATACACCATGGTATGAGGGACTTCGTTTACAGCTCAGAGAACCAGACATTAAAGTAGTTTAGTAAAGAGATTATTTTCATAAAGTATTTATAATAACATGGGGTAAGTACTGCAGGCAGCAGCAGTACCCAATCTGTACAAATGTGTTTGAGGCCAGGAGAATTACAGTTGAATTGAGCACTTTTCAGAACAGCTCTAATGAAGAAAGAACAGACTGAGCCCTCAGTCTGGGTCGTGCTGCTGGTGTGAACTCACAATCACTTCCATCCCTGTGCACCTCTACCCTGCCCTGAATTAAACAGGGCAATGGTGATTTGCTTTGCATACATTTCCAGTGACAGCAAGGACTGTGACAGCTGTTCCAGACCCAGCACAAATCCCTCTTTACAAAAGGATGCCTAGCAGGCCAAATTTTAAACTCAACAACATCCCAGGCATCTCAGAAAATATCCTATATGGCTCTACAGACATCTTGGTCTACGAAGCACTGAAAGGGTTTATATATTGAAAAAATACTGGGTCAAATGCCAGAGGAAGTGACTTAGCATGAATCTAACCCCAAGCTTGGACAAACTGGTAGTTAAATATTCATATATGTATGTAAAATAAGCTTCCTTTCTGCCTCTGGTCATCACACAGGAAGACAAAGAACCTTCAGTGTCGTGGTAGGAACTGTCACACCAGTGCCAGTCCCTCATCCAGAGGGGAGAGGGCTCTAACTGGGAAGAGTTCCTGACCTCATCAGTGAGGATTTACTTGCAGAAAAAACCCCAACAAAACAACAAATGCAGCAGCAAGATGATAATGTTAAAGATCACGTTTCTTACAAATACAAAGATGAAATTTAAGTCTGAAACAACGGCTGTCACCACAAACAGAACTGCTGCAAACACCATCAATAAGGCTTTCAAAGCCAAGCAGCCACACTGACAGGGAAAGTAAAGAGGCTGTTACTGTACCAACTATGAAATGCATTCAGTAGTTATTAGCTGTTCCCAGCAGGCAGCAAACGTAAGACCAATATGGTAACAAGATAGCAGAAAATGAGTGTGACTGCAAGATGTGGGCAGAATTAGCAAGGGTCATTTGATTCCTGCACTGCCTCAGCTGGGCAGAACGCTGTGCTCAGAGGCACCCAGAAACAGGACAAACCCTCCCTCGCCCAGTTTCCTACAAAAATTGCATTATAACACATGTAGAAGTTGCTCATTTGATCCAAAACTTATTTGGTGCAATCAATACCTTCCAGAGCTGACTGCACAGAACAAATCAAGCTGCTTTTAAAATTGGGTATTTGTTCATGGATGTAAGCTGACCTGAGCTCATGAAGTTGGATCATTTGCTATGGTGATGATGCCTTTTTTCCAGTTGAGTTTCAAAACAGATCTGACAATCTATTTAAAGGTTTGTACTCGATTGTTTTTACGATCCTAATTCTGAACTGGAAAGCAATTAAACAGAATTCACTCTTGTATTTAATGGTAGCTAACCTATTTTAAAAGAAATAAGGCATTACACTATTATTTGTACGTTTTTAATTTATTAAACTTGTGCAGTGAGGAAAAATAGGTAGTAATTTATTTTCCAATGAGGAGGCACTATCAGGAACTGCTGTATAAATTTCTACTCCATATTCCTTTCACGGATGACAGGACACTGCACGTGGCATGCAGGGCAGCAGCTGGTAAATACAATTTACTGCACCAGTGTGAACCTGCATCCACTCTGACACATTAACTGTGTCTTCATTTTGCCATGATAGCCATGCTCCCAGGACTTGAGAGAGCCACCTCTTCCATCTGTATTTTCAATATAATCTGTTATCAGACATATCTTCTGAAGTGATGAATAGAGGTCACATCGCAGCAACCAAATCAGACTGGCAGGCTGCCATCCTGATGAGCTTTAAATAACAAACTTGAAAAACTTTTTCACGTATCATTACAATAGCTCCATGGCTCAAAGTGAGCTGAAAATCCATGGACAAACACAGGATTCCCAAGGAACAGGAAGTTGTGAATGTATGTGGCCCATTCTGTACAGTAAAGGCAAGGAGTTGATCACATTTAGAACACAAAACCCAACAAAACTAAGAGAAGCAATGGCCAAGTAACAAATTTTATCACTGTATTAGGTCTTTCCCTGAAATAGTAATACTTTGATCCTATTAATGCTAATAACTTCACCTGGAATTCTTAAAATCTGTGCAGTACAAAATTATTCAGAAGTCCTTAACCCATAAATCACATTGACCAAAGCCTTCAAGAAGATTGTGGTATTTTTGGAAATAGTCTTGGGAGACCTAAATACATTAATTACATTTAACAGAAAATGCAGTTAAACCTTCTTGACTGCTTCACACATCTCAATTGTTCTTTGGTGCTCCAACAATCCTATTCAAAATTTCAAGTTTCTGTTAGTCTCATGTGTACAATTCCTCTCTCCTTTCCCAGTGGAGCTGTGAGTGTACAGGACATCAGCAGATTAAGGAAGCTCAAGAGAAGCACAATCTTCAACTTATTCCACCTTTCAAAAAAGAGATGTGTTGTAAGAAATCCACAATGCATCACTACCCTCTCTTACCTCCAGGTTTTTCCCTCCTAACACCTCTCTTTTAAAGTGAAGAGACTATGCAAAGTGATGAATTAATTATAAAACCAACGGAGCATGTGAAATCCAAATAATTCAGTGAGATGCAGCAGGTCTGTACAACTAAACAAACGTTTAATAGAATAAGTTATTGATTTTAGCTAAGCTACAAGAAAAGTGAGTGTAACATGAACTGCACCAGAACAAGACTGATTTTGTCTGATAATTGGGATATTTTAGGATAAATTTGTGTAGATTTACCAAGTCTGCCTGTTATTTAAATACTATGTCCTCTTTTTAAGACTATAATTTGATAATTAAATCAAATATGCAGAGAGATGTAAAGGTTTACTTGTATTTAATGCAGTAACAATGACTTGACTTGGAATCAGGCCAGACAAAGGAAAGCATGGGCTGTTACATTTTTCAGCAGGAAAGCAGACAGCCATTGGCACAGCAGCCTTCAAAGAGCAAAGAAATCCTAGTACTGGCTGCCATTCTGCTGTGAATACCAGGAGGGCTCTAAGAGTTTAAAGAAAAGAGCGTACAAATGTTCTGCTTAAAATATGCATATTAATTATCCTAAACAGGCAATTCCTCACAATAATGTCACTATTTTACATTCTTAAACATGGCCTGTGACTAGAAATTCCTATTTATCCAATACAGAAGAGAATGAGCACAAAGTCAAATTCCACCCAATACCTTCAGTGCAGGAGTGATTCAACCATTCCTCATGGATTGGGACAGGGACAGAGATGTAAATGAACAGTCCACATGCCCTTAACCTCTCTTCTGAGACTTGGCAACTGCAGCTTCAGCAAACACTAATCTCACATCCCAAATGTTACTGGCCTGTTGGACTGAAGAGCCCCAGCCTGGTATCTGGTAGGAACGGGATATTCCTGTCAGATACAGGAGGCTTTGCACACCCCCACTGCAGGGAACAGATCTGGCTGGAGTTTACCCAGGCTGATCTGGAGGAGCTCAAAGTGTCTCAGGAGGGAGTGGCAGCCACCCAACCACCGGAAACGCAGGTGGCACAAACTGCAGATGACTGGGGCTAAACACGAAATACTGAACATTTCAATGATGCAGATGCACTGCTGGACTGAGTACATGGATGCAGGCTGAGGCCACACCTTTGGGCTGCAGCTCTGAGGTACCCAGGGCTTGCACCTGAGCCAGTGACAGGTGACAGCCCCGGGTCAGGGATGAATCCGCCCTGTTAGCAGTGGAGAGGATCAGCTGTTCTGGTTCATTCTTGCGCCCTTAGCAGAAAGCAAAGCTACACAGTGACATATTGCACAGGTACAGAATCACACACTGGGGACACGAACCTGCATTTCCAACGGGTACGACTCGCAGAGTTCTGCAAGGCGCTGATCCCTGCTTGACAGTACTGCCGGGAGCCACTTGGGGAGCACGGACAGAGTGCTGAGTCATAAGTCCAGCCTAACCTGGAGCAAACCTCCAGAAATGCTACCAAAATGTCCCTCAGCCTCTGCCACTCCCATCTGTGCCACCCCTCCTAAGCAACACTGCCCCAGCACCCCATGTCTGCAAACACGCAGCAGCATCTCAAACACTACAAGCCCAAGGCAGTTCTAAAATATGCTATATTTTAACAGAATTTTATTTGCTGACATTAAATAGCTGACCTCTAGTCCTGGTAGGCACATAAGGTGAAAAGACAGATCAGCCTTGGTGGGCAGCAATCTGGTGAGGTGCAGGAGGCATCCTGCAGCACAATTCCACATCCTTCTTCAGGTTTAAATCTAGCAATTCTTAAAAGTCAGAGCCCTGAACGTTGTAATAAATTCTTGGCAGATTGATGTCATCTCTTAGATTGAAAAAAAGAAGAAAGAAAGGCAAACATAAATGTAAATGTCACGTATACCAACAAAAACGTTCTTTTTCACCATTTGTTACCAGTAAATGCTGAGCTGTAAACCTTTAGCTGGATAATTTTTTTGCAAGCCTACAATGACCAAGAAGTGAAGGAAGCCACTGGCAAGCCAGTGAAGCTCCTATTTCACATGGCATCAAAGACCAGGGCAAGGAAGTGGGCACCTTCAGCCACCTAACGGTGTCCTGCCTCCCACGAGTCACAGCTGCATTTCAGCACAGCACACGCTGATGCTATTTTGGAGCATGTGTGCTCTGCTGTAGGAGATGCGAGGCGGGAGGAAAGACAACCCCTGCTCATGTTCACATGCTGGGAAAAAAAATTCCAGCATGAAAAACTCCTTTAATATTTTTTTTTTCGAACAAGACACAAGCACAGAATTTGGAAACAGAGCACCAAATGAATTTATGAGATTCACTGCAAAACCAAGGGGCTACAAAAGCTTCTTTGAAATGGTCTTCAACCCTTAAGAAGTGAAAGTGCAGGCCATGGTTGTAACCCCAAAGTGACTGGGACACATTATAGAAGACATCCTCATTCACTCTATTATTCCTAACATGCTACCTCCCTCTAAATTTTATATTGAAGATCTACACAGAGCCTTTCAAAAGCATCAGAGTGAACAATTTTCTGCTTTTTCTACCTGTCTGCATTCGGATTGAGCCCTTCACCACTTCCAGTGTTTGGTTTACAGCCCAGTCTCAGTTTCCTACACTGAGCACCATGTCTTTCAGCACACACCATGAGGATGCCTGCACCAGCCAGCAGCTCCATGACCTCTGTCAGCCTGGATCTACTTGTACGGGGCCAAGGAACACTCTGGAAATAAATGCAACTATTTACAAAGGTGACAATATAATTCCAACCCTATCACCAGGCAGTATGTCATCACAAGATCAGTAGGGCAAGAAATGCTTAGAGCAGAATTTACTTCAAGAATACTTCAACCTGGTGTTTCCTCAATGAAGGACAGTGGTCAGCACTGCTTGCTAGAAAGGACTGTAAGGCAGAGGTATTGCCAAAGCATACGAATGCTGCCCACAGTATTAAGTCTGTTTGAACATTAATATTTAAGTGTACTTTGAAACTAAGCCATTTAATAGCTGCAGTTAGTCAAGTAGCATTTTATGTTATAAGGAGTATGCATTGCTGGCTAAAGGTCTGGCAGCCAGAAGTGCTATGGTTAGTTGATTTAACTGGCTACTAGTTATTTAGAACCTCATCTAAAAGGAAGACAGTCTGACAAATTATCATTACTTCAATAAAAACAGAGTCTGGCAAGGTTTATATCTACCTGTGATGAAGAAAAGAAAGAAAAACAAACCCTGAACCACAGTTATGTCTCATTAGTAAGTCAGCGCCAAGTAAGGCCCCACTTTTTGCCCACCTGAGCCTGAATTTGCTTGTTTGCTGAAAGGAATTTTATCCAGAACAAGAGGTGATTTTCACCTAATCACACTTAACACAAAGAACGTCCAAACAATAATAGTTTCCTTCTTAAGCATGTTTGATACTGCTGCCATAACAACTTCAGCTTACAACAAAGATACATTCATTCCTCCCAGTGTTTATTAACAGGCTGTTTGATAAAAACCACTTTGTATTAACAGTTCAAATATATTTACTAATAAAAACCTCCTCTATATTTAAAAATGTACATGAAAGCTTTTTTTAAAGGAACACTATTTTTGCCAGAGGCCAATAAATAAATCCTATTTTTTTTAAAAAAAGTTTATTTGCCAGATAATCAAGCAAAGCTATAAAACACCTCTGACTCTGGCCGCATAAATAAACTTGCCGATTGCTTATTTGTAATCCCAGAATATTGTATTACAGCTGTGCTGTCAGGCTGCAAGGCAGGAATTTCAGTGCCAGTGGAAGCCCAAACCCATTCAAGACTTTTATTTAAAGGATGGATTTTTGCACAGGCAGACTATTCGTGACTTATTTAGCCAAACGGCTTGCTAAATAATAATAATAAGCAGGAAAAGCCAGGAAGTGCTGCCCAGCACCTGGCCAGAGGCCTCGTGTTTTTGCCCAGAGACATGACTGCAACCCCACAGTGCCTGGGACACATTACAGAAGAAACCCTTATTCGTTATCTTGTTCCCAACATCCTTCCTCCGTCTAGATTTTATACCGAAGAGCCACGCAGAACACTTAAACAGCTCCATCGCTAGCAATTTCCTGATTTTGTCTTTTGATTAAGCCCTTTATCCGTTCCTAGGGTTTGTGGCACCTGGGTTCCAGTCCTACCTCACGGACATCGCTGTCCTACATTACAGCACCAGATCTCTCGGCCGGGGCCGCGCACACACCCCCGGCGGGGCCTGGGGAGCGCACCCCTGCTCCCGCCGCTGCCCCGCGGGG
>VXAX01001125.1:1569-96809 GCA_013399835.1 Leptocoma aspasia | reverse complement strand
CATATAGAATATTAACACCCAATTTGCTGAACTCTGATAAGAAGCTTTTTTGCCTCACTGGCTCCTGGGACCTGACCTTGTGAGACCATGGAGTGCTGATTATGGGCTTTGGGCTTTCTAAAACTTTTTATCTCAGGAGCCAAGCCTCCTGCAATTAGGATTGGTGAAATATTATCTTTTCATTTTATAAAAATAAGTGTTTATGTTATGAAATAAAGCAAGTATAAGCTTTAAATTAAGCTAAATTTGAACAGAAGGATTCTTTAATCTTAAGAAAAATTCTAGTGGGATGCTCCAGAAAGCTTCCTTTTTTTTTTTTTTTTTCATATCATCTGGCAGTGTCATACATGTGTTGGTGTGGCTTTCAGACACTAGAAAATAATTATTAGGAATTTTCATTCCTAACATTTCTCTGGATGTTTATATTTTTGGAGGTTCTTTGCTGCTGGTTATCGTGAGTGCTTTGACCATTTTCAAGCAAAGACGATTTTTTTTTCTTGGCAGAATGTAATGAAAACATTGCTTATAACTATAAATTAGAACTTTCTACATGATTCTCAATACTGTAAGTTGAATAAAACAGATAAATTAATTGCTGCTACAAAAGAATTCCTGTTCTAGAAAAATTGGTATGGTGGAGGAGAAAACACAAGGGAAGAATTCCATGATGGGTTAAGGGAAGAGTGGGGCTAATAGAAGGTTAACTGTTTGATTTTAATTTCTTTTTCCAATATATTCCTCCTACCTTTCCCCTCAGCTGAAGTTGGCTGCTTTGCAGGGGAGTGGTGCTCCCCATTGTCTGTATCTGTCTGGCCACTGACTTGGAATGATAGGCAATAATATCCAGATACATGGATGTTAACAGAATTTTTACCACAGATTAAAATAGGGTAAAACTTTTTTAATAGATTAAAAAGTTTTACCCTGTACAACAAAATATCTTTTGTTGTGTCCTCTTGGAGTGTGAACAGAAACTTTCAAACATCAGGAATATGGTAGAAATTTACACCACTTTATAGGGTTCTAAAGGACCTCAGTGGATTTATGTGCTTGTAATGAACATTGTATGAATACATGCAGAAATGACAGACGAATTTTGGATGAATTGGTCATTAGGGTATTCATGGAATACAAATGACTGCAAAATTTGTAGATATGAACTTTAACAAAATAGAGAACACTTACAAAAAGCAAATTTTACACTTTTGTTCTCACACAAGTTATTTCTGAACCATGCATTTATTTTTCACTTTATTTAATCTTGTGTGGGTTTTTTTTCTGTGTACTTCCAACTAATACAAATTAATTCAAATAAGTTACTAAATGCTAATATAACTTGATGGAATAGTCAGTATTAAAAGTAGTAACATTATAGGATGATTCAGGATGGATTTTACCACCAGTGTAGTTGTAGAAGTTCTCTTTGCTCTTGGTAATTAAGTCTCAGCTCCAGCTGAGCTTTTGTTTTCCAAATACCATAACTTCATGCCTGGTCAATCTTATGGAATTATATATATATACCTCAAGAGAAATAAAAAAGATAAAAGTTTTCTTTTTAAAAGTGTAAGATGAATTAGCTGAGCAGTCTAAAGACTGGATATGTTGGAAATATGTTATGACCACTGTACAAAACCAGGACTTGATCTTTTCACCAGTTCTTTTTAGTCCTAATATTGTGGGTTTTTTTTCTGATCCGGCAAGATTCTGAGCTTTCTGACCTAGTTTCGTAAAATATTATTTTAGGCACGTGAGAAGACTATAAAAATATAATAAGCTTTTCTCCATATTTCAATTTTATGCCTGCCTGGTTTCCTGGATCATACACTGTGCCTACAATTTTCATGATGATTTCCAAATTTCATGTTTCCATGTGATAGCTAGTCAATGTTTGGTTTTGATGCAACTCTTCTTGTGTACATCTGGTGATTTAGATGATGCAGCAAATTGCTTCAAGGCTGAAAGTTGTAAAATCTGTGTCTCCTGGTCAACAACTCACTGATTCTCCAAGATAAAATACTTGGGAAACACAAAGTTTTCACCTCAGTGTCACCTCAGTTTCACCTCAGTGTCTTACTCTTGGGGGTGCAGTCAGTGTTCCTTACTAAAATCAGGATCTGACCCAGTGTCCTGTTTTATTCTGGAGTATTTGGTCACTTGTGATGTGTCACAGAAATCAAATTAAAAATTAGCACAGATCCTCTGGGTAATGTTTGATCTAGGCCTACTTTCACTCATCTGATTACTTTTTGGTGTGTGGGTTTTTTTTTGCTTTGTTTTGCTCTTCTTAGTTGCCAAGCCACTGATGAACTTCATAGATATCAGTTTTTTTGTGTGTTGCCTCTAAAGTGTATCCTTTCTCCAGCCTTCCTAGGATCTTCACAGAATGTTATATAAATGTGAACATCCAAACAGTCCAGTTTTAACACACTTATACAGAGCATTCAATGGTGATAGTACAGTAAAATTACTTCCAGAGCTCTTCAACACAACAAATAGTGATATTTTTTTCTTATATTGTAGGCACTGATGACTGCTTTCAAATTGTCTTTACTTTTGGCTTCTTTAAATAACTCTTTATATGCATTTCAAGAGATTTCAATTAGTTTGACTTTATGGTTGTGTTCATTTTTACTTATGTGTTACATCAGCACTTTTCAGCTTGTGCTCCTACCTGTTTCCTTCCTGGCTGAGGTGTCACAGGGACTGCCCACAGGCTGTCAGGCCTGAGACAGCACTTCCCAGACCTCCAAAAATCTGGAGAATTGCCTGAGTCCCTGTGAACGCTCAGCAGCCAGGTGAGTGGGAAGCAGGTGTGTGACAAGGAGATGGCAAACCTCACCTGGAAGCCAGATTCACTCTTTTCAGTTCTCTAGGCAGTCAGGAAAACATTTCTTCATCAACAGCAAATAAACAGAATCCTGCCCAAACAGATTAAGCTCTCTGATACTGGAGGAGATGAGAACAGCCTGCTTCCTGACTTAATTTTGAGCTGTCTCTGATTTGCCTCTTCTTCTGGCTGTGCCAGAAGCCAAAGTTGAAGAGCTGGCCTGTGAATAAGGTAAAGCACTTCTGTCAGCTCTACTCCAAAACCACTGCCTTCCATAACACAGGGGAATTTTCTGTCCAGTGTCTGATCTTGCAGTGCTGCAGGTGGAATAAGGGGAGTGCTCCCAGTGGTCTGAAGAATTCAGCCTTGCCTCTCCATGCGCACTCTGTAAATTTTCTGTTGTTTACATCAGTATGTTTTTTTTTTCTCCATAAGGCCTTTGTGTTCATACAAAAGTTATTTTTTTTTTTTCTGTTTGTTCATGCTTGTGTGGTCAAAGGAGTCTTTGTCAGTGTGATGCTAGACATAGCAAGGTGGCAGAAATCTGAGGATGCTAGCAGATAAAGAAATATGTTTTATGCATGTGCCTTGGTGGTGTAAGGGCTGGGAAATGATTACTTGTGACAGAGTAGGTTGAACAGCACCGCCCTCCTGCAGTACATTTTGCATTTGAAATGTTAATTGCAGGTTACTGGTTTACTGAAAATGTAAAGGGTATGTGCACCTTAAATGTAGGTCACACTGCTACACACAGAAACCTCTGCCCCTGCAGCTGCAGACATGCCAGGCGCTCTCCCTGGGGCACCACAGACACGGCACACTTGACCTGATCTGCATCATTCACTGGATCCAGCATCTGGTTATGATACCAGAGTTCAGGTGTTTCATTTTTCCCTTCATTTTGTCACTTTGTCGCTGCCAAAAGAGGGTAACAACCGAGTGTGAAATAAACCAATGTCTGCCTATGCCAATGATTTTTTTTTTACAATAGCATCTGTTAGATCGTGGTTTTTTTGTTTTTTTTTTTTTTTAATGGTTATTCAGGAGTCACTCAGCAGCTAAAAGGGAAAACTTTTAAATATTTAATGTCTCTGAACTGCTCTAAGACTGAAATAATCATGTTTTTGCAGCTTTGGGTTAACATAATGGGCTGTGAAAGGAGGCCAATGATTATGTGACCATTTGAGAGTCAAAATCACACCTAAATCAAGTATGTCAGCAAACAATGACTTGATAAAAATCAGGATGATGAAAGTATAGCATAAGTATCATCTATACAGAAGTAAAATATGGAGTACATTGAATTTGCCTTTGAGTCAATATTAATTCAATAAGATGAGGCTTTGCAGTCTGGTGTCCTATTCATTATTTTTCATCTAAAGGATGTGGAAAACTTGAGATAATTTCTTTATTGTTCCTGCTCTATGCTGTAATTGGATGTGCTGAGCAAAAGATCATAAATTGTTGTTTTGTCAGTCTTGAGCAACAGGAACATAATGGTCTTTCCCACTCTGAAGCAAGAGCTTGGCAACAAAGGTGAATTTACAATTAAAAGAAAAATCAAATAAAAGAAACTCCACCAAATTTCTGTCAAAGCGGTGTTTAAAATAATCCTCCATTAAATCTTGCACTAATGCCTTTTATTTGTTTTGCAACAGACTTTCTTTTTTTGTTGTTTGTTTGGTTTTTTTTAGTTATTGGTATAGAATACATTCAGCTGATTCTTGGGCTGCTTGTGCTGCAGCACTAACTAAACCCCACATATTTTCTAAACTTTTAACATGAGGAAAATAAGCCTGTGACATGAAAATTTTGATGTCTGATTTTAATTTAGTTTTTGATTGATTCTCCTTGGGTAATTAATGTTTTACATTAACAGAAGATGGTGCAGTTAAGCAGGACCAAAATAAAAATTATTCTGCTATTTCAGCAGTTAACTTGCATCTGTAGTGGAAGTGACAGCAGAATATATTCATGAATCACCTGGGTTCCCCCAGACAATGGACAAGAACACTACAACTGAACAATTGCCTGCAGATAATAAAACCTTTATTTCCTTTCAAGCACTCAAATTTCCTTTTGATTAAAAAATTCCATGTTTGAGTGCAGTTCGCAGGTAGGACATGCTTATGTAAACCCTGCTGATTAGAGCAGCATCCTGAGGAATTTATCACTCGGTGATTTTTAGCTTCAGTCTGTTGTGGCTCAGCAAAGCTCGCTAAGCAGTCTGCACATCTGATCCTGCAGACTTTCACACTGGCTTTGGCACCTCCAGCTTCAACTTTACAAGCTGCTAATTGCTCTGGGGTGCAGCTGTCTGGGTGGGATTATCAACTGGGATTTACTGCTTGGGTTCTGACAGCCATGGGAGCTGCAGCCTGAGCAGGGACCTGCAGTGTGACACCTGCAGTGTGACACCTGCAGTGTGACACCTGCAGCCAGGGGCTGGGCAGGAATTGCACTGCCCTGGCTGGGAGCAGGGGAGCCACGGTTACCAAATCCCACAGCAGTGCACTGGAGATGGGAATGAGCTGGATCATGTCAATCAGGTGTTTGAACTCTTGTACAGCCTTGGCAAAGGACCTCCAGACACTGCTGGAAGCAAGGCCTGGGTACCACTGGCCATGGGATGCCTTTATTTTAATTTGTGCTCAGGTGTGTGTTCAGTATCCATAAAAACTTTCATTTGCACCACCCAATATTCAAAGGAGCAGGCTTACAAAATCTGGGAACAGTGCAAAAGGCGTATTTTAATTGAATTTCTGAAATGTTAGACAAGTATGCCAACAACACTGCAGCTTTTAAAAATTAAGTAAGAGAAGCTATAATTTTTTTTTTTTTGTCTGGATGGTTATAGTCTGTCTGAGGATATTTTGTGTTCATATTGCATATTTATGAGTTGTAATGTATAAGAACACACAAAGGTAGATTGCAAAGTTTTTATTTGGTTGTTATTCACGCAGGACTCCCATAGAAATCTATGAGAACTGTGTGTTTATTTGAAAGTAGAAGATATACCTGTCTCAGGTGTCTGCATTAATTTCTTTATTTCATTTCACATTTATTTCCTACACTATATATTGTAAATACACTCTGAAATCCAAGAAATACTTAGCTAAGTCCAAATTCTAACTTTTGGAAAACTGAGGAAATGCACAATACACTGGTACCTGGGCTCCTCTGTGCGAAGCAGTGTCCCTGCTGAGCCCCTGCCCCTCCTGCTTCTCTTCCTGAGAAGAGAAACACAAAGTGGCACAGCCAGGCCACCAATTCTGTCTTCCCAGGGCCCTTTGGGAAGGGGGAGTAGAAAAGCACCATGTCACTTCACAAAGCATGGCCAAAACAAGTTTTCCAAGTAAGCCACTTTGGTGTTTGCATCCCAGTCCAGCTGTGCAAGAACAAGCCTAAAATGGTGGGACAGTGCTCATCTCCTCCTCTGTGGCACACAGAAAGGAGAGATGAGGGCATAAATTACTCTTTAGTTTCTGGTAATGAGCAAAGCCTGCATCTGAGTACTCAGCATTTTCTCAGGCAACACTAGACCCAAGGGCTTCTATGAACAGTGAGTCAAACTGGTGTCTGTGTGTGTGTAGATATATATATATATATATATACTTATTTATGTACATATTTGCCTTTCCTGTTAGTATCTGAATACATTTATGTGTTTCTTTAGTTATGTGCAAAGCTCTTGATTGGAAACAGAGCCTGTTGCTTGAGAGTCTGACCTAAGCTACAAAATCAGTCAAAAGCAATGCCAGTCAGCTCCTGTGTCATAACAAACTTGGGTTGCATTTATAGCAGGAAAACGTGTATTGATGCTGTTTGGGGAGTGTCTGTATGGATTAATTTTTTGTGGCTCTTTTGCTCAGCTGAAACAGGTAATACATTTTTCCAACTTTGCTTGGAGATACCCCTGCAGTGCAAATCAGCCTTGGGGGAAAAGTTCAGTTTTTACCCATAGTAGCATATGAGGGGCAGTAACAAGACCTAGACACGATTTACTTCTGAGCTAAGTAAATGCACCAGTAAGTCTTCCTGTTTGGGAATTAATTAAAAGCTTAATTGATTATTTCTGCTTGGTGTAAAGAAATATCCTTCAAATGTAAAGGTTACTGATCCCATTTATGTAGATAGAATAAATATTTGTGCATGCTTTCAGACAGCGTTCACGTGCTTTGCAATCTCATTGCCAAAGCAGTTTTGCCATGTTTGAATCCCACCCTGCTGCCAGGGATGTGGTGTGCAGCACCTCACACTACAATGCTCCTGTGCTGCTGCTTTTAAATGCCTTTGCATGGCAGCACCTGTGCTGGAGTGGAGAGCACAGCTCTACACCATGTTTGCTTTCAGAAGCCTCAGGGAGGTGAAGTTTTGTTCCCAGGTGCTTCTCCAGTTTCTTTTTTATGTTCAATCTTGGCACAAAACAGAGTTGTACAAGAATGCTGAAGCCTGATTTACCAACCTTTGTTCCTGGTGAAAGCTGTTCCCTGCCAGCTGAGCGAATGGGGATTGCTCACACCTGCTGCACTTACCTACCCTCCTTGTTTGTCACTACAGGCTTCCCTCTCTCTTTAAGAGGTATTTTCCTCTTCGTATGCAAAGATAAATTATGGACCTTGCTGTTTTCTTTGGGGACTTATATCCTTCTGCTTTGTATCTCTATGTGGCACAAGTGTTGTCTTGGATGCATCCAGAGGCTGTGGAGTCAGGGTTATGGCTGCAGTTGGTGTGAATGGTCTAAATTAGGCAAGTCTTACTTGCTGCATAATTATAAAGCAATCTGAAGTTAATTTCACTTTTCATTTTTAAATCTAATTTTGGTATGTGTTAGGTGTTAGTAGGAACAAGAGTTTATCTATTAAATATACTGTATTAAAAGGAATGTATTGAAAGGAATCCCATTTCAGTACTTATTAACCAGATGTACTGTGGCATCGTTCCAGGAATGACTTAATAACACCATGAAGTTGCAAATCCTGTACATGTTATAATTTTTTTTTTTTTAGTTTGTATTACAGAGTGATGATGAAGTGTCTTGTAGAGGCTGTAGACAGACAATAGCTTAATCAACTATAAGGAAGCAGGAATTGTAACACAGACCAGTGCTGTTCCTGCTGGAAGTGGTAGTGCCCATGTGCTTGTTCTCCTCCCTTAATATTTGCTGATAATAGGGCCCTCCTTACAAATTCAATAGGACAGTAACTTACCTGATGGAGGTGACTGGTTCATTTTTCAAGGGCACAGAAGGTTAATTTTCCATTAGTAAATAATAAAACAAAGTTTACTTGACAGGGACAGATGGGAAGCCATGCAAATAAGCTTATGCAGTCAATTATATTTTGGGTTTGATGAACATATGGACAATAGACAGAAAAGTCCATGCCAGACAAACAAGTTGACTACATTAAGAAAAACATTTACTAAGAGCTCTAAGAAGAGTGAAGACCATTAATAAACAAGATAGGTGATATTAATGGCAAGTCTAAAATGACTGAAATTGTTAAGTTTTTAGCAAGAAAAATGTTATTTGGACATCAAAGATATTTTGGGAATGCAGTGAAACTGATGTACCCAGATGAGCTTGTATGTATCTGGTAGTGAAATGCAGAATGTTGTTGGTGGCCAGGCATGGTCACAGATGTTCCCAAAGTCCTTTCCCCATGTGTGTCACACACAGTCTGCACCTTGCAGCAGTGGGTGAAGCTGCCAATTGAGTGAGGGTGAAATTCATTTCTCTTCTGAATTCCAGACAACAAACCTGCCCAGTCAGGTGTCACCCACCATTTGTGTGCTGGGGATGCCACTGCTGGCTCCTTTTGAGATTTATAGAGAATGAATGGTGAGAAACTGTAATGAGGAATTCAAAACAGTAATCAATGCAGTAATTTTATGAGCTAAATATTTCTTAGCTAAATAACTTTTTGTGTTATGTTTCTTTTTTAGTTTTAGTATTAAATACTATTAAAAAAATTTGGGGAGGATGAAAAAATATTCATAAATATTTCTGGAGATTTCTAACCTAACCTTTCTTTGCCTAATATTTCTCCTTGTAAATAATTGTAGAATTCAGTTCGGCAGGTGAGGGGGAGCTAAAATGTGTGTATGAAAATGGAGATTAATGTTAACAGGATTTATGCTAATAAGATATATACCTACTTAAGATGTATTAACCCACCTGGCTTTTGTAATATCAGGTATATTTTTATCTCATAACTTGGGAACTCATTTCTTGTTGTATTAAGATCAGTTTAACATAGACTGTGGTCCCTCTGAAGCTAGTATTTCATTAACTTCACTTTGAAACAACTCTACCTTCTGCTAGGATTTTGCCTATTAAAATAATACCAGGTGTGGTGAGCACTTGCCAAAACCCCCGTGTTTTATGGTTGCCATGCTCCACTTTTTACTAGACGAATAAGTTTCCACTTTATCCGTAGCAGGAAATGCTCCATTTCTAGTCTCTGCCTTTTGCTAAATTTGCAAATTACTGCAAATAAAAATCAATTTTTGTAATCAAAAACTGGAATTTATTGTTTATGAGATATATTTAGCTGCAGGAAGCTTTTGTTTAAAATAATCTCCTCACTATAACTGCTAGAAATGCTTTTTTCATCTCCATTAAACTTCTGGCTTAGTTCATTAACATATTGTTAATTGTTGTGTGATTTAGTTTAGTTCTACATGAGTGGCACTTGTGAAGCAGAAATGATTTTTTTATACTAATTGTTTGGAAAGAAAATAATTGAAAATTATTGGAAAGGGACAGGAGTATAGAATGCTTGTATTATAGCTGAATGTTTGGTAGGAACAAAACATAAATGCAAAAAACATACTAAAAAATTCAAGTAGAATGAGAAAACGAATCTGCAAGGTAAGGTTATAAGAGTTTATAAAAATGTCTTTTTTTTGTTTCTAGTAACACTAGAATGTGAAATTGAAAAATCAACATTCCTATTTCAATGAAGGGAATTTTTTTTTAACTATGAAAGTTTCCATTTGAAACTACTCAGCTTTTTTTTAGGGTTTTAGAAAGGCTTAAAGGCTGGTAACAAAAATTGTGTTACTCTAAAGAGTGAAAATAGATACATGAATACTTGTAACTAATGTAAGGGTAGTATGGGCGAAGAAGCATTTCGGGGATATAAAAGAGTTCTGAAGAGCCAGGAAATGCTAGAAATCTCATGAGGATGCAGAGACTTATATACAGCTGAGGAGCCAGAGAGTGATGTAAGGCACAAATAAATTTAGCAAATGCAAGAATGTTTATTACCTTCACATGCAAATGAAACATCATTTATTTAACCAGTTTTTGATGTCTGTAGTAGTGTGTGTACTGTGTTTTATATGGTTCCTGTGTGGCCATAAATAAACTTTATTTAGAGCATTGGAGGGAGCTGTTATTAACAGAGTTACTCACAGCCAACATTAAACATCTCTGGTACTCTACAAACACTTATTTATGGTTACAATAAAATATTCTTGGGGAAGTGCAGTTCTGTAAAGCTACCTAGAGTACCTAGGATGGGGATTTCATCTTCTAGCATAAAGCCACTTTTGTACGTGACAAAAATACGGAGAATCAGTGAGCTGCTGAATAACCCTCAAAGTGTTCATTCTTATGAGTTAATGTGTTCTGTCATTTGTCTTTCTTAGGGCATGGACCTCTCCCTTCATGAATAAATCTCACAAGTAGAATACCTTTGTAAGGAGAAAAAGGTATAATAATTTAGAATGTGGAACTATAGATGTTCTTTAAAAAAATGGGTAGCTAAGGTTCTTTAGCAAACTGATTATAGATAGTTCTTCTAATTAGTCTTATTTTTTCTCCACTTTTGTCACAGAGGTAATTTAAATTTCTGGAGCAAAAAGTGTATTTTTTAATATTTTGATATATGAATACCTAGCCTTTTACAGTTTCAAAGATCTAACAAGATTCTTATTCTGCACTTTGAATATCCCCTTAATATAAGGCAACATGTGTGAGATGTTCTTTTTTCTCTTATGCCACTAGTAAGGAGCATTACAGATACAAAAAAAAAATGGTTTACAGCTTATTTTTCTCTCTATATTGCAATGATCCAAATAAAGGACTCCATGCACACTGACAAGTGGGTGCCTGCCATAGAGTGGAAAAGTCATTATGAGTTTTCCATTATATGACAATTTTTACTTCTTTTGTGACGAAATGACTGGAAGATGATTAGACTGGCAGAACTTTCCGCCTCATCTGAAAGGGGGCTGATATAGTAATTTGCACACAATAAGAGTTATCAGTCTGTATTAGACAAGAAAATTTATGACCCATAGCTGGTAATTTGTAAATCACCAGAGGCCCTGAATCAGCCAAGACGTGTGAAGACATACAGGTTCAGAGTTAGGGATTTTTTCTCTTCGAAAGTATAAAGGAGTGTAGATATCAATATGATATCTAAGGAGAATGTGTTGTATTAGTAATTTTTTTGACTGTTACAGAATTCCATTCTCATTGGATTTTCATGAAGTATGTTAATTTATGTCTTTAGACTTTCTAGAAGTAAGTAACTGTCAGTTATATGTGGGACTGTGAAATTAATGGCAATGCCCTTCTAATGTGTTCATCCAAGGTTCTTGAAGGTCTGGTGAGTGGTGGAATATCATCCAATTCATGTTTGTCAAATAACAATTTCACTGCCAGTGAAACTGGAATCCTGCAGAACTTGAAATGTATTTCTCTTCTATACTATGCAATATATGCAATATGGGAAAGTAAAGAGAGTCAGTCTAGCAGCAGCACATAAAAAAGGATATATATCATCAGTCTAAGGTGTCAAATTTTAGTCTGATAAATGAAAAGCTATTAAAGAAGAATTTGAGGTCATCCAGATAACCATGCAGAGCTTTCATACTTCTTCCCCTAGGAGTCAAGGAAATTACTTTATTATTGATTATTTTCTTATTTTAAAATATATTAGCAGTAAGAGCAAAAGATGATGTTTTCATCACCCTCTGCTCTATTATTAAAGTTAGGTCTCCAAGAAGAAGAGCGTTTCCATGCTGCTGGAGCCCAGATGTAGAGTAAGAATAAAGTCCACGTGGAAATGAGTGTACACTGCCATGTAAAGCACAGCTGACTGGTCACAGTATGACTACCAAATTGCATTGAACTGTACCATGTGTTTTGCAAAATTTTCCCCTCCTTTGTCAAATATTTCTCGTTGTTGTTGGTTGGACTGACACAGATTTATCAAGAATATTTATAGGTGAGCTGGAGGCTAAACCGCCTGAAATACTGTGAGAATGAAATAGTGTGAAGGACAGCAATGTTATTTAGCAGATGCATTAATCAGAGGACTGCAGAATAAACTGAGTTGGAAGGGACCCATCAGGCTCATCGAGTCCAAGTCCTGGCCCTGCACAGGACACACCAGGAGCCACACCCTGTGCCTGAGAACCTTGTCCAGACACTTGGACTCTGTCAGGCTTGGGGCTGTGACCCCTTCCCTGGGGAGCCTGTTCTGTGCTGGCCATGCTCACCAGCTATTCAGGAAAGGCTGCTGTTTCTCCATACCTCAAATGCTTCAAAAGTCTGACATTACTGGAAACCAAAGCAAACTGAGGAGTTAATTTTTGCATACCTGTAATACTATTTCAGCTGCAGCTTTTAAAGGGAAATTTCATTAATAAATGAGCTACTTCATAAAGAGATGATAATTTTCAAGGACTCTTCCCTGTACTGCAGTTAAAACCTCCCAAAGCAGAGCCAGTCTCTGTGTAGTTCATTTGTTCTGTGTTCACCCCAAGAGAAAAAAGCCTTCCTTCTGATCACAGAGCAGCTAACACAGGTGCAAGAGGCTGCCCACAGCACAGCTTTCTGCTGCTTACCTTTTCAGTAAGAACATTATTCACTTGCTTTTAGCCATAATTTTGTAAAATTGACTGGGCCGATAAGAAATGTATCCATTTGGGATAATTTTTGAACTGTGAAAACTCATTGTCTTGAAGAACAAAATAAGCAAACAGTTGAAAAAGATGAGTAAATGCCATAAAAATAGTTGGGAACTTAATATTTCAAAGCTTTTAGTTTGGGTTTGTTTTTTGTAGGGTTTGGATTTTTGTGTGTTTGTTTTGACAAAGTTCTGGTTAGGCTCTTTGTTTTGGTTTAGTATAAAATGTCAGTGCAGGGTTTTTTTCTGGATCAGATATTGTCCCTGCAACACGCTGCTTGTTATAGTCAGAACCTTTAAGGACAATTCTATTCCTATGCTGCCATCACTGTATGGCAGAGAAAAAGCTCTTCCATTGGATGAACATGGACATTTTAGCAAGTAAAAGGCTTGGATTTTAATTGGTTCATTTTTATGTATTATGCTATTTCAGACAGACACAAGGCAGGACATAATGAAAGTTCATATAGATCCTCAGGGTATTTGAAATTTAACTGAGGTGCACACCTATTTTTGTCCTTATGGCTTGCATATTTGCCTTTGATAGCAGATTTTATTGGTAGCTCATTAAATCCTTCATATGAATAGAAACACACACAATTACAGGTTCTCCCAGCTGAGTAGAAAGCACTAAAACAGAGATGATGCTCAGACTTGGCTTGTGTTAAGCAAAATAGCAAATGAGGTACAGAAATACACTGTCAGAGGAAGAAAGTGGGAAAATTTCCCCGTAGAGACCACGGCTGATGAAGGGTGTTCTCCAGCCTGTGAGATAAGACAGCAGTCAGTGGGGTTTGCCACCAGTCCCATCCCCTGACCCTTCGTCCCTCTGGGGTGTGGGTCTGGCAGTGTGTGTCAGGGAGGGCAGCACAGCTGCTCAGGCTTTAGAGGTGCAGCACAATCCTAAAAGGAACTTGGGTTTTCCTTTGTGCCATGGGTGTTTGTCCATTTTCCAGCAGCACAATTCCAAGTCTCAGGCAGCTGCTGTAATTGTTGCCAGGGAGAGGTTTGGTTAGTTACCCACCAAAGGTGTAATTCATCTGTTCAAACTCATCTAGTTAGTGAAAAGGATTGAAACAATTCCCTGTCCCCTCACCATTTCAAATAATTCTGTGTGGATTGCTGGCTGGAAATGGAAATTCTGTCTTTGAATTTAAATGATCTATTACTCACTAATTCCCTTGAGTTAGTAACTCCATGAAAACATATGTAGCATATTCTATATTCTTTATTTAATGGAAATGAGATTTCTTGGACTAAACCATTCTAGAGGGAGAGGATGAACATTTTGACTTGAATTTTATGTTTATATTCTTACCAAGTCAGAATGTTACATACTAAGTGGTTTGAGTCCTTTAGTTATTTAAGCATTTCATTGTCTTGACTGCTGTACTCAAAAGAAGCTGATAGAAGCTAAGTTTGTAATTTGTGTGTCAGAATGCATTTCCTTTGCAGAAGCCCTATAGTAGTGGTAAAAATTAGTGGTTTGCCTTGGGTGTTTCAACAAGTGTGGCCAATTTAAGATGCCAAATCAGAATGGATTCCATAATTCTTACAGCATGTTAAATAAGTCAGTAAACTAGTACTTTTTATCTATTTATTCAAAGAATTCCCTGTGTTAAGAACTGAGGTTAGAGTAGNTTTTTTTTTAATAACAAGCACAGAAAATCTGTTGCTTTTTCTGGGAGTTTGAAGGTCACTGTAACAATCACTGAATGAACTTTAATTCTATAAAATGAAACTTTAATTCTAAAAAATGAAATTTAAAGCTATAGGAAAGGATGGGAATCTCTTCCATCGATGGAATAATGGTAAAATGATTCAGTAAGCTATCATGTATGTCATGATACCATGTTCCACAGGGAAGGATCTGTGAAACAGGCCAAGAAAAGATGGACTGGACTCCTACTCTGCAGCACTGTTTATTGATGATGCAGAGAGAAGGATGAAGCTGAGGAGTGTTAGACTTGCTTTGTTCTCTGAATCACCTGCATAGCACTGTGAGCTCCAATCCCCTCTCAGGCTGCTTCTGATGCTTACAGCATGGACAGGAACACCCCCATGTTCTGCATGTATGTTCTGCACTAGTCACTGCTTAACTCTTGTCTTTTCATCCCCATTTCATACCAGACTTTAAATGCTGCTACACTCTTGAATTTATGGTTTGAATAATTGCTCATTTAGATTGAATGGTTTTTACTTTACACAAATTCAACTGAGATTTTGGGTAGCCAGTGCATCTAGAATTCATATGATGAGTGTGATGCAATTTAATCTCAGTAAGTTTTCTTTTCTTGGATAGAACTTGCTAAAATTGTACTGTAGTTCTATATCAAATTGAGATTGAGGAAGAGAAGTGAAGTTTAGTGTTATAATAGGCTTAGTCAAAAGCCACAAATTTTTTTCATCAACTGTAATGGGCTCAGGTCAGGTGATAAAGGATAATTAAATACTGTTGCAGTAATAACTAAAAGACATTAGAAGATGACAGTTGTATGTGGGTTTTTTTTTTAACACAGATGAAGGATACTTTGTTCAGAAATATTACTAGGACAAAACCACCCTAAAATCAAAGATGAAAAAACACCTACCTCCCTGATGGGGTGGAACATTTCAGTCCTGCAGCTCATGAAATTGCTCTTTTCTCTACACAAAAAGGCTGAGGATCCAACACTGTTCTCTTACCTCCATTCTACCCATCACAATTAAGGAAAGCAATTTGTATCTATAAAAAGTCCCATTGAATCAAACAGCATTCATTTCAGTACATAATAGTCTCATCAGAATCAATAGGACTGTGGCTGTAACCTCTGTGTCCAAGGGGAATTGTGTGTGCTGGTGCCTTCCCTGTCTTGGAAGGTCTCTGAACCTTTTTGCTCAAGCCTTTAATAATAGAGGGAGCTTATTGAAAGCCTTGTTTGCTCTATACTGAACTGCTTTGATTTTCCTGCCTTTCTGAAGTATTGTGAGACAGTGTGTACTGCTGTCCTTGGGGTGCCTATTAATATCTATTATAGTAGATATACTAGTTCATTTCTTTTTCATGTCAGTATAAAGGTTTGCATCCTCCAAGAAAAATAATTACATTTTCTTTAATGTTTTTCACTTAAGAAAAAAGAAACCCTCAGTAAGTGGCACATCTTGATGTAATTATTCAGAAATGTAGTTTAAATCTGACTCTTCCATTTTCTGTATCTTTTCCCAGTCTGATTAACATACACAATGAAAGTATTTATCTGTGTGGTTGAAAGAACAAAGTGCAGCTGTATGCTACCAAATCTAATGAAAGACATCTTGCTGTCTATGGAGGTTGGTTTGAATTTTCCATCCTGCCTTGTTATCCTTGAGAGAATCCTCTCTGGCTGGTTATGACCGTTGAAAATGTAGCAGCAGGAATTCTGAAGGGGAAAACCCCCAAGTCATTAGAAATGCAAATTTTTTTTTGCATATAAAATTTTATGTTACTATATAATTGCAGTGATCTATAAGCTTACTGGAGTAAGCATAACAATAACTTGTTTTCACAAAATCCTGCACTGACTTACAATTTAAGGAGCCATTCACAAAGCAGGAACCAGTGATTATCGAGCTGATGCTGGCAATGTATTAATTAATGCAATCAAGCAGCAATAATGACACTTGAGGGCATCATGCAAATCTTATATTTGAGTTATGCTCATAGTAAAATTAGAAATTACTCCAGGGACTTCACATTATTAACTCAGTCCTTTTCAGACTTTTAGCAGAAACCTTTATTTTCTTTCCTTTTTCTGTGGATAGTAACTACAGGGTTTTTTGAAGTCACTCTCTGACTGCACCTTTCACTATAGAATCATGGTCTTTGTTATAGAAATGTTGTAAACCATTTTGCAAATTACCTGAGAGTCAGAAATTGGTAGGTTCGTAAGGATGAAAGGAATAATTTTTTTTTAGAAGGCTTGATTTCAGTCTTGTGAATAGGAATTGTCTGTGATGTCTCCCTCCCTCACAAACAGTTTAACTGCATCAGCCATTGTAGTGATCAAGATCCTTTCATTTCAAAGTGTTTAAACCATCTCATCAAATATACACTAAGAATAGAACTGATGAACAGCCGGTCTCTCATTTTTCCGATTTTTTTCCTTCTGTTTTCCTTTCAAATTTTGAAACCTTTGGGGATAATTAGGTTGCTCTTGGGATGGTGTCTCTCCTTTGGCTGTAAGCTTGGACAAGCCTAAAGATAATTTAGAAAAAGGGAAATCTGCTTTATGACTGAAAGCATAAGAGCAGTCCAATAAGCAAATTTGCTGCCTGTGACCTCTACCTTTTTTAAGAGTTTTTCTTCTATGTAATGCCAGGTGGATCATATCAGTGTTCATCTTTTTGGAAAAAAACAAAACAAAACACATCTCTTCTGCTTTTGAAAATGAGTTATTTTAATCATCTGCCTAACTGAAAGATCTTTTATAGTCTTCAGAGAACATGAAACAACTGGGAAGGAGAGAAGGAATAAAGACAAGCACAGGATACTCAAGAGAGGAAGGAAGGAAAAATAGAATATCAATTCAATAAGTAGCCCTCTCTACGGGGTTTGCTGCATTATGGTGCAAGTGATGGCTGAAACTATTGAAAGTCCTATGGAAATTATGTCAAGAAAGTAGAGTGGCTGTTCTCTGTTTACAGCCCCCTGTGCATTAGAAAAAGTTTCCTTTTCCTCTTTTGTCTTGATACTTTTTGCTTACTAGAGATTTCAGAATTTTAGTAAGAGTCAAATAGTGGTCGTGGGAAAGTTGGGGGTTTTTTCCTTTTTTTTTTTTTTTTATTTGCCACACATGAAGACTAAAAAAAAGAGGTGAGACAAGATATAGGTAAAGCACCAAAGTTAAGATGCATAGCTTTGGTGTCTGAGTGAAGAGGCCAGGCTCTCCCAACTCGACAAACAGCCATAAGATTGCAGTCCATAAAATCATTAGCAACATGCAGAGCATGGAGGGGGACTGGCTGCTGCTGTTCTTTCCAGCTATAGTAACTGGAGGGCATTGAATGAAGCCAGGATGGGTGGGGATCAAAACAAACAAGATGAGCAGGATTAGCGGGTAGCAGGCCTGTGATCTCCTCGACAAGGAACTGCGGGTGCCAAAAGTTCAAGTTGGTCCTGCGGCAAATTCATTTGAAGTTTTTGCATGAAAGACTCTTTTATTAGTAAAATGAAATTGTGATGTCTCTTAAAAAAAAATTCTACATGATTCTTTCTATTTTTTCCAGTCACCACAAAAGAAAAAATTACTTAGTGTGTTAGAAATTCCAATTCTGAGAATGTTCAGAAATATGGCAAGGTATGAATAGATTTGCAAACAGACTTTGTCTTTTGAAGTTTGATTGAATTTTGGGCGAAAGTTCCCATATACTGATGACAAATGAGATTGTAAGAATCTAAATGAATGCAGAATAATAACTAGTAGGAACAGTAGTATGTGTAGGTTTTGGTAGTGTCCCATCCACACTGCTCAGACAATTCTTTCACTCGACTTTAAAAGAAACACTCTTCAATAAGCACTCTTCTCCTTTTCTGTAACACCTATTATTTTCTCCACACTGCCAGCATATTTCTTTCATGCATGCATTAGATCAAACTAAATGTAGAAGGCAAGCAGTGATTTATGTCTTTCCACTGAGTTTTTAGTGTGGAAAAGCTCTCCATAGATAAGCCACATTTGCTCCTTAACTAGTACTAAAGTATTACATCTTACTACATGCTCCATTTGCCTATTGCAAATTTTAGGTTAATTTGGCATATGAAACTAACCTATCACTCCAGCTTTTTTAAACCTTCCAAAAATCCCTCATAAAGCAAGTAAATGAAGTTTTGCATACAATGTGTAGTGAATGTGAGCTATTTTCCTCTTCATTTGCTTTTTTCTTTTTTCATCAGTGAATGTTGTGTTGCCTGGTTCAGGTTGGGGTGGTTTCTCCTTATACAAGGATATGATTATCCTTTTAGAGTGAATACATTTTAAAGTGAAACATACAATCAAATAGTTTTACAGATGAAAAGCCATTAATGGATTTCTAAATTCTACAACTCTCTCATGTGTAGGGCTATTGGATCAGGTAAGTGCTAAGTTCTCCATAAAAAAAGAATATAGGAAGAGGAATATGACAATTGTTGGATCACTACATCACTACAAATATAATGTTTTTCTAGCCTTCAAAATACGTTAAGTTTATAATTTAAGCCAATCTGTTCCATTGTAGAATTCCTTTATTTTTTTTCTTGTCTCTCCATTTGACTTACTGGTGAAAAGAAAGGAAGGAAGAAATAATTTTATGGGCTTGGTTCTATGGGAATAAAGATAATTTTTGGTGTTTCCACTGCTTTTATTATGTGATAAAAAATATCCAGATGTGTGTTTCTCATAAGCCTCAATTCTCTATTCTTCAGAGTTGTTTTGGTTAGTCCCTGACATCTAATTCCATTTTACTTTTGTGTCCATAGATTCTGTGACCTAAAGTGAGATCACCTGCTGGCTGACACCTTTAGCCTGTTTTAGAAATAGAGTATTCCTGTCAACACCTCTTAAGTGTATGTGTAAGACTCAGATACATGCAAACTTACTGACTCTGCCTGCCTAGGTTATATTTGCCCAAGCAAACCTCACTGGGGAACAATCTGGGCTGTAAGCACCAATCTATGGCAAGCAGGAAGAAAACCCTTTTTTATAATAGCTATAACTATATATAATTGGTGAATGCTGCCAGAGGTACTAAATTTCATCAGATGTTTTATTGAAATGTGACTTCTTAGTAAAGCTTTGTTTTGAGCCCACTGTGGAACAAGTCAGTTGGATTTCCTTCAGAAAAACAATTTGTACATTCCCTAATTACAATTCACTACCCCTTCTTTTCACAACAGAATATAGCTTGAGTGTGACAACTCTCTGATTCAAAACCACTGAAACTTTGTGCTTGGATCACACATTTAAAGTGAAAAATGCTAACCAAAATTACAGTCAGATAAAGCAGTCTTGCCTAAATAATATATTATAGTGGTCAAAAGCCATCCTTGTTAAAACACACAGTATTGGAAGGAAACTTTATCTGATAAAGGACACTAATGGAAATATGTCAGTGGCTAAAGGGTAAAACAATTTTAAAAAGCATTTTAGAATGTAATTGGGATCAAAAGAAACCTTTATTGGATTATTTTCTTGATACAGATGGTGAAATCCTGAATAGTAATTCAAAAGAGGCAAAAAATGTCAACAACAGTTTGTGTCCTATATTTGGAATGAAGCAAGAACATGGATGCAGGAGGCAGAACTTGAGAGAGTTGTATATTCGCCAGTTACGAAAAAAAAAAGAGGTAGCACTTATTGAATCTAAGATTTTTTTTTTTTTTAAACCACAGAATTCGGAAAATTTGTCAGAGACCTAAAAGATATGATCCACAGTGCTTTTTTACACTGATATCGAAAAATGGGGGAATTTGGTTTTTGAAGAACAGGAAACTCTAAGCTGGTTAGCTACAGGTCACACAGAGGCATAAATACAATAGTTAAATACAGACTGTAAACACACAATTTAAGAATAAAAATGGGAGATGTCAATTAACGTGGCTTCAGGACAAGTATTTTTTGGTAAACAAATCTGTTATCCGTTTCTCAGAAATACAGGTTATGGTTATAACCAGCTATGTTCAGTAGTAAATTTTGTTTTAACTTAATTTAATATCACATAACATACTAATGTGAACCTTGCAGTTTAATTTCATTCTCTAGACTTAAAAGGGGTACTTAATATCTTAGGCTTCAACAGAAAATCCAGTTATCCTCAGAGCAACCAGCCCCCTGAGATGGGAGAGGGGGATGAACCTCAGAACAGACGTGCTGCAACCCAGGAGGGAGGAGGTGGTGACCTGCTGAGCCACTTAGACCCTCCCAAGTCTGGTACTGGATAGAGCCCACCCAAGGGCAGAGAAGGTGCTGGAAGAAGAGCTTGTCTAGCTGTTCTCCATCATTTATCACCAGTCCTGGGCAGCTCAGCAGGTCCCAGATGGCTGCAGTGTGTCTGTCTGGACTGTAGTAAACAGGACTATGTCACTGTTTCCTACAGCATCTCCTGGAGAACCCAGCTGCTCATGGCTTGCACAGGTGCTCTCTCTGCTGGGTGAAAATGAGCTGGATGGCCAGGCCCAGAGAGTGGTGGGGAATGGAATTACATCCAGCTGGCACCTGGTCACTGCTGGGGCTCCCCAGAGCTCAGAACGGGGGCCAGCCCTGTTTTATGTCTTCCCTGATGATCTGGACAAGGGGAGCAAGTGCACTTGCAGCAAGTTTGCAGACAGGACCAAGTTGGGTGGGAATGTGGATCTGCTGGAGGGCAGGAAGGCTCTGCAGAGGGATCTGCACAGGGATTGATGGGCTGAGGCCAAGGGTTCAGCAAGGTGAAGTGCCAGGTCCTGCATTTGGGTCACAAGAGCCCCCTGCAGTGCTACAATGTGGAGTTATTAAAAATAGTGGGATGCTGCTTTCCTGCCTGCTCCTGCAGGTTAACATCAGTCAGGGTGGCTTCTGGACATCATCATCCCCTGAGCATGCTGGGGTCCAGGGCTTTCCCCTCGTTTCAAAACCCCACAGTACTGAGCCCCATTAGGTCTCCATATGCCGTGGTGTGATTTGTGTGTAAATACCAGGTAACAAACCCAAAGAGCTCTGTAACAGTTTGGGTTTGTTCATCTACATGCACAGATGTTCCATGTGTTGCTGTCAAACATGTATTTGTGGAGGAGAAACTGGCATAAGAAAGTGAACCCCTAAAATATCTCTAAACACCCCTAAGGAATTCTGAGCTTGGGAATAGCACTCCCCTACAATAGAGCACAATTTACAACCTAAGGAGTTTATTATAAATTTAAATTGCATATAACACCCCCAAGTATATATTTTCCTTCTCACAGAAATCTTCCTTTTTCCAGAAGCATTATAATATATCTGTTTCATAAAACTGCTCAGGCACGTGACTACTAGGAACTCTCCGTGGAGGAGAAGCTGAAGCTCCCTGAGTGCTGCAGTACACTTGACATAGTAGTAATATTTGCTGAATTATGGTCTACATAACTTTTGAATCGTGTTCCACAGCACTCAGCAGTATCTGTCATATGCTTCCTATCTATGTCACAGTTATTGCTGAGTTCAAATGAGTAATACTTAGGTTTCCTTGAGAAATTCAGGTGAAAAGCTCCAAAAGATTTGCACCATAGCAAAGTTTCATTTTCTACTGATGAGTCATTATTTTTTGTGAAACTTTAATGAACAACAGCAAGCACATATAAATCATAACTGAGTTCACAAAGAAAGGTAGTATTGTAATGTCTTCTTCTGTGCTCATCTAAAATGTTGCTGACTTCTAACAACATGATTTTTCTTTATTAATTGAACTTTATGATAATTATAACTATATGTTAATGTCAATAAAACTGCTTGTGAACACAATGATTTAAAACCAGCAAGCTTTAAATTACAGATATCATGCATAGTACTCTGTTAGTTTCAAAGAGCAGAAATCGAAGATTTTCAAATAATCAGAAATTGGAAGTGGAAAAACATATTTAAGTCCACTCTTTCTCAGTACAGAAGTTCTTCAAATTTTGTGTCTTTATTAGCTGGAAATTTCTGTTACTTGGGACATTTTTATCTTAGGCAGCCTTTATCTTTACCATTGTGTGCTAGACTTCCCATGTTTTTAAATGAACAGCATTTTTTTCTGGGAGGAGGAAAACAGAGAATATTCAGCTTTTACCCTTATCCACTACTTCTGCATTCTCCCCAGTAGTAAAAGGCTCCCAATTTNAGTCTTTACAGCAAAGGACAAAATGGAAATGAGAGTCTACAGCATATTTTAAATTCAGTAGAGATAATTTTTCTTCATCATATGTATAATATCTGGTAGATTTCTTTAGACCCATGTTTACATCTCTATAGCTAGTGCTCTTTTAAAGCTCCCAGGCAAAGCTGAAATATTCCAGAAGCTGGATGTGAAATACTGTCTTAAGTGTTTGGATACTTCATGTATACAACATTCTTTGCTGAAGGAGGGAGATTTAGAGAAAGATGTGGGGTCTAATTCTAGCTGATGTCAGAGTACTTCTGAAGAGAACAGCAAATCCTCATGTTTCTAGATAACAGCACTTTTACATTGGCAGTGAATTTACTTGGGTTGTGCCATCCTGCCAGGGCAAACTGAGCTCAAGTACATTGCACATTGCAGGGCAACACAGAGCTGAGCCAGGTTTTAAAATAGCAGAGGGACTTTAGGTACAGCAGCGTGAAGTTTGAGGTGTAGGCTGCATTAGATCCTAAAGTTTCCATGGGGTCTCCAAAGTGAGTGGAACTGTTCTCTCACTAGCAGTGCTTAGTGTGTCGTGATTGCTCTGGCTGAGATAATGAAGTACTCCTGGTGCTTCAAGAAGAAGTCCAAGGGACCAAGCACAATATACTTTTAGAATATGAGCACTGGCAGAAATGAAAAGGTAATTTCTCATCACTGTTGTATTCTTCAGGCCTTAACATCAATGAGTCCAGCCCTCCCCAGCTCCAGACAGTTGTGGTGAGGTGTTTGAGCCAGCAGAATCAAGTGCACTGTGGTCATGCACCCCTCTGCCTGGAGAAGGGATATAGGATGAAGGAGCTTCATTTGCTTCTGCTGTCTCTTTGCCACAGGAGCTTCCCCCTCCCAGAAGAACTGTCAGCACCTCGATCTAGTGTAGTCTGTGTGTTTTGTCACTCTGCATTGCTGATCCACCTGGTGGTGTCTTCACAGTGTGAGAGTCATTGCATTTCTCAGTCTCCAATTTAAGGTTTCAGAGCTGGTGTCAGTGCAGCTCCCAAGCTAAAGGTGCTTGTCTGTCAGTGGTACAACTGGACAGGAACAGCTGTGCTCAGATACTCCAAATTCCTTACCTCTTACACATGCTTTGCCTTTTCTGCAAGCCTAAAATGATACAAGCACATTAATTCAAAGGTGCTCACAAAGCTATTGTGCCTTTTTCCTAGGAATGACAAAAGCAAACAGTGTGAATGTAGAGCTCTCTTGCTGTCTGTTCATACTTTATGTAACATATTGTGCTTATCAGCTCCTGTTGGGCTTGTGACAACAACCAGATTAGTGCAACGGTGCTGCATTGAAGGAGCTCTGAGTTATTTGGGCTGTACGAAGTAAATGCCACTTGTATGAGAACTGGGATTAGGAAGATTGTATCACAGTGACCAATAGGAAACTAGGCCATGGGATTTTGGGCAAGACCTCTTTGACCAGTTTAACAGTTTAGTCCCTTTTGCTAATCACGCAAGCAAGCATCCATTCCACACTGAAACAGGGTTACAGATCTGATACAGCTTTGATATTTCTACATGTCTCAGTGAATATTTGAAGAAGTACCCTGTGAAGATGGAATGCTCCAAGTGTAAGTGGGAGCTCCAAAACAAATGAAAATGGCTGGGGACATGCCTCAGGCTCCCAGGCCTTGTTTTTAAATGAAAAATATAGAATGAGGCTCCCAGATATCCTTTTCTTTCATGTTCCATGCTTAGGGCCATAGCAACTAAAAAGCCTTGCTGCACTGAGACTTGAGATAAGCTGAGGGAATATTAAATAAGCCAGTATGCAGAGATCACTGGGAGTAGGTAGGAGTTTGAAAGCTCCAGTTTATAAAAGTAACCAGGAAATTGCGCTGGTAGCTAAAAGATCAAACATTCAACTTATCAAAGGTTACATTTGAAGTTTTGTGAAACCAAATAAAGAAATTCCTTATTCTATTTCAGTGACTTCTGTGGCATATTTTCTTTGGCCATTGTACTTTCCTTAATAACCTCTGATTTCTATGGGGGTAATTTTAGCAGTTCTGCATCATACAAGTGCTTCCAGAATAAATGTTCTGCAAGCAGGGAGTTAAATTGATTTCTTGTCCTTAATTGAGGTTGATTAAATGAAAATTTCAGGTTCTTGATCTAGTAGTTGTTGGCCTTCTGCCTTGGCTCTGGTTAGTGTATTTCGTCTAAAACACACTTAGAGCTAAAAACACCTATTTTTCTTAGTCCTCAGTATTCATGTTGAGAAAAATATTTTTCTTGCTGGAGAAAGGCAGTGACGTTATTGAATATTTTGTCATTTGGTATATGACATCTAAGAGCTCTGTACCTCAAACCAGCTTTAACATTGTGCTGCTGATCTAGAACACAGGCTTCAAATGAGTTTAGAAGGCAAGAACTGTAGCAGGATTAATAAAAATGAATTATGTATGCTTCCTTATTTTGGCAATTTTGACTGAATTTTTTCTTGCATATTGGAGAAGCATTAAAAGCACGTCTATAGAGAATTAGACCTTTATGTGGTTTCTCGTGAGCATCACATTTGTTTGAGAAAGAATAGATGATTTTCTTTGAAGTAGAACCAAAACCACTGAAAATCGGCGCTATTTCTTCTAAGCAAAATGCCAAATATTTCCCTGTGTGTTTATAGGTCAAGTCTCAAGGAGACAAAAATCCAGGGAACTTTCCCCTGGCCTAACCCTTAATTTATCCAGTAGTTTAACGCTGCTTGTCTGTCTGCACTGTGAATAGTCTGATTTCAGTGGGATTATGTATACCACATAAAGTTAAATCATGAATGAGCTTTGCAGGATGGGGACCTTCAGAGGCAACTGACAGATTTAAAATGCATTATTCCCAAATGGAGCAGAGAGTTCTCCCTGTTACGCTAAATGGCCTTTATTGCACTGAGCTAATCTCCTAGTTATAACTAATTTCTTGAAGCCTGGTTCTCTTCATCCTCATTTCAGTAAGTGCAAAGTCATTGCCTGAATCAAGTTAGGGAGTTTGGCTTTTTTATTCCTTCATCCTTAATTATTACATAACCTTTAATACAGGGTTTACAGAAGAGAGAGGTAGGTCCAGCATATAAATTGGATTACTCTTTCTGGAACTTGTGGAGTTATGACTGTTTACAGTGACTGAGAATCTGGCCCATAAACTTCGCTGAAAGGCTTTCTCTAATCTGGCAGCGTAATCAGACTGAGAGAGTTATTTTCGAGAGTTGTTAGTACCTGAAAATGATTACTCACTGGGGCATCGTTAGTATAATAGCAAAGTCACTTTTCAAGGATGCTGGAAATCCACACTCTGTGCTGTTTGCATTCTTCAGTAGGACAGTTAATATATTGCCTTATTGTAAAACTGCTGTATTAACTACAACAGCACTGGTACATGTTTCCCTAATCAAAAAATGAAACTGGTGTCTCTGGCAATAGATAATGCTACTTCTAGCCAGACACATACTCGTGCCTTTTGATAGAGAGAGCAGCTTTTCAACGTGCAGGAAGGACTCACTTTACAAAAACACATAAACAACAGAACAGTTTACATTTGTAGATAAGAAGCAGCATCATTTATACTGAATAAGCTGGAGAAAGCTGAATGTATAGATTTTGATATGCCTCATCAGCAGTACATTAAGAAGCCAGACCCAAAGCCTCATGGAAATGGGAAGAGGCTACCTGACTTCAGCAGGGCCTTGGTTGATCCTGTTACCTTTAAGGTGTGCAGGCTCTCAGGGGAAAAAGGGACCACTACACATAATATTGAGCCATGGTGGGGGAAAATCACGGCTGCAATGTGATGCAGCCATGTGGTCTGTTGTTGTCTTATGTGGCAGCAGCGAGGAGATCAAGAAGAGGGGGCAACTCCTTGCTGTGCTGTGAGCATCCTCTTTTCCTGCCTTGGTGGTGTGGTCAGGCTGCCAGGCACTGCTGGTTCTGCTTGCCCTGCTCAGCAGCAGTGCCAGCACTGAGAGCAGTGTAGCTGTCTCCTCCTGCCCCCACGCTGCTGGGGTAAGGGCAAGGGTAGTACCTGAACTTCAGAGGTCTCTCTGGGCCTTTCACAGGCCTTAGAAGATTGGTGAGAGGAAAGTCCTCTCAGAGGTGTTCCTGTTGCAGCTGTTGCTGCAGGCTTGCCTGGTAGGGCTTTGCATGTCTCCTTGGCAAAGAAATCAGGTATTAATAGCACCTTTGGTGGTCTAGCTACTTTCTTCCTAAAAATCCCACTAAGACTTCATTATCTGTTGGTAAAGACAAGGAAGTGTTTTCTCGTGGTAGGTGATGTCAGTCTCCACCACAAGCCAGATGGAATCACCATCAGCTGTCGTGTGTCTGTGCTTATCAGATCTGAGCAAAGAGCGTGGGGATGTTGCAGCCTGGGGGAGCCCTGTACACTCTGCTCCCACGCCTGCTGTCCCTGGGGCCTGTGCCCAGCCCCCCTCAGCCCAGCTCTCAGGCAGGCAGCACAGACGTCCCCGTGGCAGAGCAGCAGAACATCACAGCAGCCAGGTCTGCAGAGTTCTGCACACACAGGACCTGTGGTGCAACACCTCTCATTGTACAGGCACAAACTGCTTTGTGTCTGGGCTTAAAATAGGAGCTCAAGCACAGAGACATCTGTTTTACATCAGCTGTGCATATGAATGCAAACACTGGTCTTTAAAGGTAATTTTTACTGATGTGCTCCCCATTGCAGAATTCCCTGGCTTGATGTATCACGAGGGTGATGCATCCCATGCCAGCAGCACACCGGGTTTCAAAGCACCCGGTGATGTGTCGCTAGACTGAAGCTCAAGATGTGCTTTGTTAAAAGCCAGCTTTTATCTGAGACAAAAGGTTCATCATCAAAGGTAACATCAGAGACTATTTACATTGCAGAAAAATAATTCTGCCTCTGGAAGTTATCTGGTCAAATTAATACTGGCAGTTTCTAGGAAGCTGTATCAGGAAGTGCTGGGTTATTTCATGTTTCTCCATGCTAAACTTTAATAGCCTTTTGTCCCATTTTATGTATTTATGCCTTTGCAGTGTTTAATACTTGACCACTGAGGGCTAATCTGGTGCATCATGTATAAAATGAAAATATTTTCTTGTTATCAATTTTTATCCTAATGAACTGATTAAATGATGGCTCGTTAATATTTCTGTATTTTCTAAGCACAATGTTGGTCTCTCTATTTAGAAGCCACCATAATCTCTTAAAGTAACTGATTGTAATATTTCTAATCATAGCTAAATTCACCCAGGAATCACAAAGAAACTCTCTTTAATTACAGAAATGGTATGGTACTGAGAAGAATGATAGGAACCAATTTATTTTATGGAGCAATATATTGAAAAAGAAGTTTCTGGTAAAGTATCAGTTACTACAAATTTGTGCTGAGCTAAAAAAGAGTTGTCCCCTTTTGTGAAGTCTACAGAGAACCACTTTTAAACATGTATTAATCTAGCACTGCCTGTCTTAAAAGCTAAAACTGCAGGGAAAAAATTGAAGATATCAGGATGTCAGAGTGGTGAAAAGATGTGGTGAGAAGATGAAGTGTTTTCTTCATTGTTGGATTACAATGGAGAAACTTGGCAGTCATTTGACTGACTGGATGATATTATCATTAGATATAATGATTGTACATTCAGTGAATACATAAATGGTTACTAATGCCAAAAAGACAGGAAAACATGATCTTCCCTGCTTTGAAATCCAGAGGAACCTTATCCTACATATTTATTTAGGAGAATCGTAATACTATCAAAGGACGAGACCTCTGACATTATTAATACCACTAATTAATTCTTCCTGTCAGGAGGGTTCTCAGACCTAATTTAGAAGGACCTCTGTGATTTTTGCCTGCTGTGTAGCTGTTCCAGAGTGGGCACTCATTAGTGGCAGAGTTACCTTGTACTCCTTTAGCAAGGGCTGCAGGTGCAAAGCAGTCTGAGGCTTCATTTTCCTTCTTTCCACTTAAACTGTGCAAATTAAGAACAGATTTTTTGGTATCAAATATTTAAAAAGTACAGGTTTTATGAGTTTTGTATATTTTAATGAGAAAATGGAGGGCTGGAGACAGATTTTGTAACTGTTATTTAATATGACTCCCTAGAAAACATCTGTATGCTTCATAAATTAATCATCTTTTCAGCCCTTTTTGTTTGCATTACTTTCCTCAGCCAACACTGAAGGAGGGCATTCTGGTGATGAAGTACAATAAATGGGCTGATGAGAGAAAGCATATTACAGATTCTGTGTGAGTGACCCTCTATAAGATCTGTAATGTTGCAGGGAGCTCCCAGATCTTGAGTCCTCAGGCATCTGCTCCAGATCCTGGTAAAGAGCTGAGGCCAGCATCCTTCTCTGTGCACAGAGTGTGTCTGCTGCTTTCCTTTGTCTTCCTGGGTTGCTGTAGTTACAGGTAATTGGTTGTGTGTCAGGGGCCTCCTGTGTCATCTCAGTAGCTGCTCTCTTATCTCTTTTTTTTCTGTGGCATAGTGATGCTTTCCACAAACATCAACAGCCTGATATTCCTTTTCAAAGTCACAACAGTCTGACAGGCTAGAAGTGCCTGGTTGGCAGTTTCCTGGTTTGGAGCAGACTCCTGACTGCATTTTGATTTTTTAACTGCACCGTGGGGAAGAGCTTGCAGTTTGACACAACCATCATACTGTAATAATCTATTCTATTAAATCATTGTTTACTGCTTCTCTTACCTTTCCTTTTTCTTTTTCTAAGAGAAGCAACAAAAATAAATGCTTTTTTTTTTTCCTCAGGGGAAAAATGAACAGTTATATGATGGGAAGAGGGATTTTTGGGCCTGTGGAAGACTTAACAAGAACCGTTATATACTCTTGACCTCTAGTGAGGAACTGCAGAAAGAAAAAGTCAAGATTTTCTGTGCAGTGGGTGTTTATGTGCTTAACAGTATTCAGCTTCATAAGCTGTAACAGAAACTTCTTTTGGTAGGTCTTTCATCTCTATAAACAGCTTACTGCAGCCATCACAGTTAATTTGATTAGTGGCACTCAGACATGAACCCAGTGAAACAGCAGCTTAAGAGCACTTTTGCAACCAGCCACTATATTGGGAATTCTAATCTTTGTCAGAGCTGCACAGGAGGACAGCTACTTCTCTCACATTTCTGAATGTTTTAAAACTGTTTTGAACACTTATGTACTTCATGGAATGACACAGAAAGGGAGAGAGAGATTATCACCTGACAAAGCTTTCTTGAATTAGGTCACTGCAGGCTGTTTCATTTAACAGTTGTTCCTTTTCCTACCTGCTTAAAATCAAACTCTCCTTCTCCACTCTTGCATAAGACAGAGCAGTGTTTTTGCTCTTTGAACACAGAGAATGCATGACTGTGGTGTCAGAGGAGGAAGGAGAACACCTTGCTCAAATATCCTAGGCAATAGGACAGGATTCATATGTTTATAACAGCTGGATTCTGTACGTGTCCCAGGATTGTGCTGTGCTGCTCCCTTAAATTGCCTTCCCAAGACTATGAATGCCCATTGTACTTCACATGGCTGTTTCCTATTTCTCAAGTTGGATATCTGGTGTATTTACTGGTGTAATTGAGGAAATGCACAGATTGTTTGGGTCCTGCAGATTTTTAAATAGAAAATATAACAGGCAAATGATTGTGGCAGAAAAAGAAGGGAGAGAAGCTGCAAGCTTTGAGAGCTCATTCAAGGAGTCTTCTGGTGTAAAAAGAATGGAGTAGTCTGTTTCCAGGTTTGACATGCAGGTGGCAAAGGCAAATCTTGTACCTGGGGAAGGATATAATTCCCCTCTCTCTGTTGGGGAAGTACCAATCACACGTTCGTTAAGGCCACACCTGATCATATCTTGGTGCTGTAAAACCAGGGCAGAATTAGCTCTTATCTCAACATCTCTGCTTGCCTAAAATAATAGTGTGTGCTCTTGATAATCACTGGTTTGGTGTGGCTGCCAAAATGACTAATAGTGAAACAGCTTAAGTGAAGGTATTTAAGGACTACCATTTGGTTTTACAGTTAGCACCTGCTGAGATAAATTCAAGTTCCTAGCATCAGTTGCTTTTTAAAAAAAGTAAATAGAAGTTTAACTTCTGTAAGTCTTTGACTTGGCAAATTTTAGGAAAAACAAAACTAAGCAGCAGTTTATGTGACAGGTAACTAATGTCTTCCCTATAGGATTTGAATTTCAGCTGGTACTGTGACTTTTGGCCCACACAGGTTTAATAAGAAGTAATATGTCTTCCAGAAACCATGTATATCTGTGAATACATACAAACTATGGCATTATAGATGGCACTGCTTCTGACCAGTAATTTTAATATGTGGTTTTTTTCTTCTTATATTTTTTTAAACCTGAATGGTTAGATCTGACTTAGAAAGTTATGCACTTGATAGCAGACATATCAGTACCTTTCTGTCATATGAAGCCAATTGTACTGTTCTACTTTGAATGTAACATTAATCAAGCAATTATGGCAAATATTCTTGTGATACTATGAAAATGTATGATTGTGTAAAAGGGTTGTTTGACTCTTGCTTTTACTTTTACTAGTGCTGTGGAGTAAGCCATGACTTCCAGGAAAAGAAAGAATATAGGGCTTGCCAGCTGTTTTTTCCCTACCAAAAATTATTTGGATCAAGGTATTTTATCTAAATATGTTCAGGGTGCATATGAAATATATTTTGGATACATTCACAAATTTACTTTAGATAAAGAGCAGCTTTGAAAATTACAGCCGTTTCACACACGGTGTGCCAGCAGCAGTCAGATGACAGGATGTCTGCAAAACTGAACAGAGTTTCTTTAAACAAACTATTCAAACTCCCAGATCAGGTATGACTTATCATCTATCTCACAACCCATCAACATCCCACCCCTCCCTGGGAAAACATGGGAAAGCAGGAGTGTTGGGAGGGATGATGAATAGAGATCTGATAAACAAAGGTGGAACAAGGCTTTCATACCTGGCCGTGCCTCTGGAGGAGTGCCCTGCTCTGCTGAAGCCCATGTGGATTTACACTGGTGAATTGTGCTCTGGGGAAACAGGCTGTTCAGTCCTAGAAGCAAACTGCAGGGAAACAAAGGCTGTTGTATTCTACTGGCCAATAATGGCTACTATATGTTTTTTGGTTTCAGCTGTGCAGTTCAGTTTCAGGGGCCTGAACAAATGACAGGAAAGTAATGTAAAAGTGCATGGCTGGAAGGACTGCTTAATAAGATACAGAGGCTCTTATCTCTAAGTAGTCTGTGTGGGTTTAATAGGGCCCAAATGTTGTGACAAACCTTTCTGCAGACAGCAGAGCAGTGTCCTGATTTTTTTAAAGGGCTGCATACTCCAGGCCTGCTGACGTCAATGCAAGTGTGAATGTCTCAGCTTCTTATAAATGACTTGGTCTGCTCTGAAAAAAACTAATTTAGTTCACACAATTTTTAACTCCCAGCCATAGAGAGCTCTCATAGAACTCAGGACAACAATATACGTTTTACCTCTAAAATTCACAAGGATCCACTTAATACCCAAAGCATTATTTTGTTTGAACAATTGTCTTTTTCTGAACTGCTTCACAATTTTGGCACAAATAGCTGGTTCTGCTTCTTGGGAGAAGGACAAAATAGGCATTTAAAGGTGTTGTGCCATCTAGGCCATTTGTTGCTTGTGTTTTATAGTGATACTACTAGATGCCAAAGTGTTGAAATTCCAACAAGGAAATGTCAAAGGCTGCCAAGAGATATCACGTTGCATTGGATTTGTGTTTGTAGAGCACTTATCTCCTTTTGGAAATCCCACAGCTAGGTTTTTTTGGTGCATGTCGTCTGCTGAGTACAGAAGTGGTTGTGGTAAGGAAGGGAAAGATCACAAATTTTTATTCTTGCAGCCAGTGACTCCCTCAGAGGAGAAGTTAAATTTTAGAAGTCCGTAAGGCCTGGCTTGCCTTACAGATGCCAGGGATCCTTGGGGGATGTTTTAAGTCAAAATATACAGCATGGCCAATGGCTGCACTTCGCTTACCAGAAAGAGGGAAGTCATCTTTCCAGAACTCACAGTCTGAGTCTCCTCATGGGTACTGACTAACCACACAAAAATTAAAGACTAAAAGGAAATTAAATGTTTACCATGAACAGTGTTAACAAGCCTAACTAAACACTGCTGCTACTGAGGAGAAATTCCATCAGACACCAGTTTTTCACAGCTTCAAAAGTTCTTTTCTTAGAATGTTGAAAAATGGCTGTATTGAAATAAATATCTCTACTTACATAATCTATTCACATATCATAATTATGTATAGTTGTGAAATTCAGGTTCAGCAGGTTCAGTGTACAACAGAATCCTGCTTGCAAGTAAATTGTGCTTGTTTAAAAAGACAGAAGTAGAGAGAAAGAAGAACATATTTGAAAAGGAAGGTATTTCAAAGAACTTTTCTGGGAGACTTTGAAGAGTTTCATGTTTATTCTGTAAATGCTGCTGAGGAAACTGATCTACTTTAAGCTGCCTAGAAAGTACATTTTTTCAGAAAAATTTCACACTTTAAAACTAAGTTTTAATATGGCACAAGCCAGAAAATCCAGGCAGCACATCTAAGAAAACAATTTTTATCATCACAGAAAACCTGAAGCTAATCCGGGGAGTATAAAAATGCACTTCTTCCTTCACATTTGTACAGTGTAAGAAACTTACACTGTACCAAGCAGACAAAAAACCTGACGCCAACCTCTTGATCTCCATCTTGCAAACCAACAATGGTACCCATTCATTACTTCACCCAATATTCCTTTCTTTTCTGTTTAATGGGGACTATTCTTTGGTTGCAGTGTATTTCAATGAAAATTATTTTAAAAGCCTCTGCTTCCACACTTTGCTACTTTATATTCAAGCAAAAAGCTCCTCAAAAGTTTTGCACTTATGCCTTTATAGATATGTACTGTCCATACCAAAACCTGTGTAATATACACAACAAATAGTATCTGTGTCCTGTGCTGCACTTGTTCTCTGCTGGCTTACTTCCTGTTCATGAATGATGAGAATTCTGGGCCTAGGAGTGGCAAAGATATGAGATCTCTCCTTCTGCAGAGCTCTTTCTATGTATGGTCACCCATTTTGGGCAGAGTTTAGAAATTGGTGGAAGTTTGAAGGGCTGGAATTTTTGAGTGGAAAATTGAACTTTCCCCCACCCCATCTTTCCAATATCTGTTTTTAATTCTTTCTGTGTCTTCTAGAAAGTGTCTCTGTTCCTATTTGGTTCTGTAGTTCCTAAATAATTGCACTTACCCATATCCACAGTCATATATCACCGAGGTGTCTGATTTGCAGTGGAAAAGCAAAGGCTGTGGGGGCTGCTTGTTAAGGAGTAAGCTATTTCCATACTCGTACTTTTCAGTTTTTGAATGTGGAAATCTAAGTCTAATAAGTGTGAAGAACCTGTAGGGACTCCTTCCACAGGAGAAAGTTTAGTAGCATGAGGTTATGGAAGTGCATGTCATCACGTGCTGGCCCACAGCATTTGTTCAATGAAGAAGGAAAGCATTTAATCTGGAATCTCAGAATGGCCCTCACAGAGCATCCTGTAGAAGACAATCACTCAGCAGTCAGGCTGCTCAGCCCTGGCTCCTGCAGCAGCCTGCTACGATGGGACAGTGCAGTAATGAGCAGCTACAGGAAAAAATGAGCAGTAAGACTTGCTTTGACTCCTGCAAACTTCTACAATCTTAACTGTGCTCATAATTTGCGTGGCAGAACCCAGAACACACCTGGAGTCACACAGCATCAGCTGATTTTGTTGTAGTCTGGGAGTGCCCTACTTATCTTACCTGTTTAATAGTAACAGTTAAGGAAGAGTCAAGCCCAAATAAACCTATAATGCAGTGCTACATTGCTTTTAGTGAAAACTGAAACAATATCCACCTGTTGTAGAGCATACCTGAGCATTTAGAGTTATTATTTCAGCCCCATTTAAGGGGATAATGTCATGATTGAGGGAGTGTATAATCATGCACACATCAGTACTGGAATTTGGTTAGTAACAGGTTAGTTCTTGTTCACAGCAGATGTTCTATGTTACAACAGGGAGTGTGGGAGGGGAAGCAGCAGTTAACGAAGCCCTTTCCTGTGCTTGCAATTGTTCTTTCTTTTTTTCCTCTCATTCTGCCAGGTGTGTTAGCCAATCTGTATTATAGTCATGCAGGGGTGCAGCATAACTAATGCATTTCTGAGAGACTTTTAATTTAAGAAATTTAGACATGTAGAGCAGTAGCTGGCATTTAGTGAGGGCTGTTCTCTCAGCTCTGAGTGCAAGGCCTTTGTGTCAGAGACCTGTTGGGCCATGCTGAAGTCACTGTGCAGTGGCCTACGTGTAGGTGCCTTGCACAAAACCGAGCTCTGTGCTTTCTTGCTTCCTCTTTTGTTCCACTGGACCCTAAAATTGGGTAGGAATTAGAGTATTTGAAGCAATAGTTTATGCACAGGCTGGATTTCCCATCAAAATCAATGAGTAACTTCCTACAGCTGCAGCTGGCTGGGAGAGCTGCTGTCACCAACTCATTTCCTCTGTAATGACCCTTTTCTCTCTGAAGTTGTGCTTGGTTTTATACCCAGATTTCACAGTAATTTTTATTGTTAATTTTGTGTACAGTGAACAGAGAAGTTTTTGTTTACATAGCATGAGACTTAGCAGCCACTGTGGTGTTTATCAACCATGACACTCATTTCACATCTCATCTGTTATATGAGTGAAATGTGAAAATAATCATGTTTTTCTAGCATATCAGGGATGAAATGACTTATGACCAACAAGGATGGCTGGGGTTATTTTTAGTCTTCTCTGTTAGTGTAATTTACCAGCCAAAGACTGGAACCACTTTCCTTTTCTCACAGATTTATAGTAGTAGTAGGAGCCAAAACTATAGAACTGCTACAGCTCACAAACCCATTGCTTAGTCCTAGGATACAACTCTCAATGGCAGGGTTGTTTTTTGGCAATTATTTTACTATAGTACCCCCAGGCAGATTCAGAATTTTCTGACTGCTGGTCTTCCAGGTAATCACAATTGGCCAAATTCTGTTGCTCAAGCACATGGTGTAAAATTTTGGGTGGACATCAATATCAGTGCTTGTTGGACTTTGTAGTCATAATGAACAACAGAAGAAGTTGGAAGCTGATTTCTAGAGGTAAAAATATTTGATTGGAAGGAAATTGTGTTTCTTTTGCTTTGCTCTAGTGAAGGCAAATATTTGCAAGGGAAGGAAAAGACAAGCCTGTGCTGTCCCCTATAGAGTGTAGCATCAAATTACAGTCAACAGGCTTTTAAAGAATCAGAAGAGAAAATAATTCATAGCACAAAATCTCATAAGAAAGTCACTACCCTGTCAGAGCAAAGTAGAGGATAAGAAGGATGAGGTAAGGCAATGAGAAATTGCCAAAAAATTATTTGAGTTATGCTTTGTAATGGGACAAAGGCCTAGGGGATTTTGTCTTTGGTTGGATTTTTTGAGGGGGAGTGGAGTGGGGTTTGTATCTTTTTGAGAGCAAAATGGGTTTTAATTCTGATAGGGCTTCCATTGTGAACACAGTCATTATAACTCACTTGATTATAACTCTGAAACTGATTAGTTCCTTAAGGCAATGCTTTGATGAAGTTTAGAATGTAGTTTGGAGAATCTGGAAGAAATTTCATGTTTTACTTTATAGGCTTCAGATTACATATATAGTGCTAGTGTCATAATGAACATTAGGAGAACCAATTTGGTTGCATACCTAAATACAGTTAAACCAGGGAGCTCTGGGCTTGCCTTTATGACTTTTAATATCTATAATACATCAAAGGGACATGACAGCTGTGCTCAGAACCAAGAAGATTCACAATTACAGGAAAAAAAAAAGCACATTAACACATACTCAGCAAAAGCATACTGCAACTCATTAGAAATTAATTAAGCATCTCAGTGGAAGATCCTTATAAAGACAAAACTCCCACTGGTCCAAATTCACTGCTAGGCTAGAAGGATCTAGCTTCCTGAAAATTTATTTTATCTCAAGAATTTTTATCTCAAATTTGGAAAACAGTTGGAATTTTTCAGAGCAAGGATTGTAGAATAATGCACCAGACTTGAGCAGGACACATTTAATCTCAGGTAATCCCCAGTGCTTTTTCTTTTAAGGTTGAAGAAGTGATAAACAGATTTTTCCTTAAATATGGTAAAGTAGGATGCAAAAGTCATTATGCTAATAAGGACTTGGATTAATCCAGATGTCTGTCATAATTCAAAGACAGTTTAGGCCATTATCCTAAATTCATTAGAAAGAGAGAGATTCTCTTTTCAGATTAAGGTGACTCATCTAGTGACTTGCAAGGAACACCAGCCAATGAATCAGGGTGTAAATTCTGTTCCTCCTGTTAACAGCAGTCAAATTGTACTGATGAAAATATATGTGCAACTTGACTCCTGCCTATATCACATTTGTCTTTCTAAAATATCTATATTAAGATGTGAAGATAGCTGTTACCTCCATGCAATTTTTCTAAGACTCCCAGAGTTTTTTTCATGGTTGATAGCAACTTATTAAATTAAAGACTGGCCTGAAACACACACTAGGAAAACAAATAAGAAAATCAGTGAGAGAGCTTTATGGAACATGTGGTTTACAAATTGATTCAGACATTCAAACTTATAACAGCACAGCTGCTTGAAGATGTTTGAGACACTTTCTGTGGTTATCTTTGCTGTATTTTTGTACAGAATTACTCTTTGTTAAAGGGAAGTGATTGAGTAGTGCAGTTAAGTATTATGAGAGAAGCATCACCAGGAGTTTATTTGCAGGTGGATTTGAAATCCTGTATCCTACACGTACACAGACAGTACCTTCCTCTTTCTAGCTGCTATGTTCAACTTAAGCTTGAAAGAAACACTTTATTATGATTTTTCTTCCAACCTTTCCCTGAAGATAAGGAGCTGTTTGAACAAGGAAATCCTCGTAGTTTGATTTACTGATGAAACCAAGGTGTCTTCATGTCCCATTGCTTGTTCCACAGAACATATTTGGTTAAGATTTATAGGCATCTGATAAAAGCAATGAGACTGTCTGAAATCCTAGGCAAATGGCCTTAGGGATATTTTGAGGCAGCACAGCTGACTTTTATTCCCATACTGAGCACTTGTTAAATGAGATTCAGACCTGATGCATTGACCTTACAGCACCTGCACTGCAGGACACACGGGGTACATGACAGAGGGATTCAGGAAGTCCCATGTCACTTCATGTGCCTCTCCCATTTGCCAGGAGTCCGAACAATATTATTAAAGAACGTAGTTTTGATACACACTTGTTCTTGCCATTTCAGAGGGCTATTTTCAGTGACAGGACATTATATGCTATGGGGAAAACAGAAAAATTGTTCTGTGATAGTTTACCTACAGTCCTGTGTAGTCAGAGCAAAAAGTCTTTAGAAAAGAATACTGTTTCATTAATTTAAACATAGTTTTATTTTTATGCCACTGCTGGAGAGAGAAAAATCCATATATGATCCACCTTTCTCTAGCTGTCTTACACAGAACAGTATAAACAGTTTTACATCTTAATGATTGCATTTGGCTAACTGATATCCAGAGACCTAAACAGGTCATGAAGCCAGGTACCACAATGGATAAATTGTATTCCAGTTATGTCACTGAGAGGCCTTTGGACATCAGTGCAGTTAAAGATGGGCTGCATGGGTGTGACTCATGGCAGAAAATGGCCTATAAACTATGAACTGAAGAGGGGAATAATCTGAATATCTCTAATTAGTGGGGCTGCTGAAAGCACAGATGGAGCTTAGCTGCTGCTGTGGAGTATAAAAAAACATTCTAAAATGGTTTTAAAATGACCAGCAAGAAAAATGCAGGAGGAAAGCCAATTTTCCTCCTTGAAAGAATAAAACAACAGGTATTAAGATCAAACTTTAGTTTCCGTTTGCAGAGAAACTGATGTTTTAGTCTCAAGCAAAGAAGTAAATAAGTAGATGTTTAGTTAGAGATATTGTCAAATACTTAACACTAAAAATAAGGACCTGTCAGGAGACAGCTGGCCTACTCTAAAGACATTATAATGCCTTTGGGGGCAGAGAGCATCATTTTCCATGCCTATGGGGTGCTGTAGATTCCAAAGCAAAGCAGAGGAAATAAACCAGAATACAGCTGCAGTGAAAGGATTTTTTTTCTTAGTTTTAAGATAGAATATAGGCCTGTCTTAGTGTTTTCAAAATAAACCTTATATGATTAGTATCCTGAAGAATTATTCAGTAAAATACTTTCACAATCCACAGGGTCTCTCCCAGATGCTTTTTTTTGAATATCAATAAGGTATTTCTATTTCATTGAATACATTTATCTTTTAAATTAGAAATAGAAGTACATACAAACTAGGAAATAAATGGATCTTAGAGTTTCAAAATTCAGTGTTCTGACATGGTCACATGCAATATTCAGAGAAACACTGCAAAGAGGGCAGCTCAAGCATCTTCTAAGGTGAGTCACATCTTGAATTTCCTATTTAATTTCCATTAAATAGGCAGCAACCTTCTTTTTTGAGTTCTAATACCACATAATAGATTGAAAAACTAAATATAACATGAACATTGAGATTTCTGTCTATTATTTTTCCTCCTCAAACTGAATAGTACTTCAGACTGGTACAGTAAGAGATGGGAACTGTTATGAGAGTTGGTAGGAAAGGAGGAGGAAATTTCATCAGAAGCTGGATACTAAGTTCTGGATTTAAAATCACTAATGTAAAGGGAATGCAGAGAAAAATCTATTTTGATCTTATTATGGCTCAACGAGACTTTGCATCATTGAAATACAAGATGGACTAATTGCATTAAAGCAATTGCATTTGGGCTTTTTAGTTTGTGGTAAAACTAATTATAAAACAGCTTTTAATGAAATATTCTGTGGCAAAGCCAATGTATTTTATATTGCTGTTACAAAATGAATAATCTCCTGTGCTGTAGTTTTAAATTCTTATTCACATTCTTCATTTATACTCTAGGAAAAGAATGAATATCTTATACATTACAGCCTTTTGACCAGGTTTTTGTTGTGAATGTCCAGCAATGTGATGAAATACTTTCTTTAATGTGGCCTAGGTGATTGTATAGAAGCTTTTTCTCAATAGTGGTGTCAATTTAACTGTGATGTTTCTGGATATCTGGATGCCAGTGACACGCTCCAAGTCTGAGATCATTCCTAACACTCCATTGAGATTTATCCCTAATTTTGTTCATCCCTATTGAATCTGCAGATTGACTTACATATTTAAAGAAAGTCACCAGTTCTCAGGATAAGCCATAGTCTAAAAGATTCTTAAAAATAATCTCAGATTTTCTGCTGACCAAACCAGAGAGGGAGAAAAGAGCTAAAACATATTGCCAATTTCAGCTTCAACTTAAGCTAAAACTTAGAAAGTTTTTCATGTTGATGATGTTCAAATCAATGATGTTGATTTAATTGCTGTGACTCTATACCCTTTAATGGGAGCTGTATAAAATCAGTCACCATCCTCTGTAGATTAGTCAGAGAATTAATGAGAAAAAAAAAAGAAAAAGAAAAAAGTACATATTTATGCAATTTGGAATTTTTCCACTCTTAATCTTGGCTGAATGTATCAGAGTATCCAGTCAGAGACTTTGTAGAGCATTTAATAGTCAGAAAATATTAGGCAACCACTCTTTGAAAACATTTTGTGGTTGTTTTGTTTGGGTTTTTTTCAGTCTCTTAATATAAGGTTTATGAAATAATTTTAATATTTTCTATGATTGATTGCTCCTGTGCAACTCCAAAGATACTCCATGTCCTGGAGGACTTGCACAGTCATGCCATTGCCAACCCTGATGATAACTCCACTTGGCAACCAGTCACACTAATTCCAGTGGAAAGGTACTGCAAGTGAGACACATTTTTGAATCTAGAGGAACACTGTTCTGTAACTGAGCTGTTTAGCTCAAGCATCTTACTTTGACTGATAATTTTTGAAGTCTGTCAGTGTCTTGCAAACAATGTGCAGATGCCTCTTGCTTCGGATGGGTTGTATTTGCCAGCATTGGCTCACATCTTTGTAGTGACATATACAAAAGTGGTGTTTCTTGCAGCACCGTGACATTTTATTGCATATCAACTCAAAGGAGAATATCTCCAAGGACGTTTTCCAAGTACATGGAAAATGGAAGGAGGACAGCTGTGTGCAGGGACGGTGCACCAGGGAGCCGTGTTCTGCAAGCCCGCCTGCATCACCTTCCGTAGGCTCCAAACACAGGGAGCATGAGCCAAACCCATCCTCTCAATGCCCAGCTGAGGAATTCCTCCCAGCCACTCAGCACAGCAACAGCCTGGTGGTTTTGTCGGTTTAGTTTCTTCAGAAGTGCCTCTGAGTGGCCACCCACGTGTCTAACAAGCCCTGCTGGTGCACAAAGAGCCAGACTCCTCCATGCCTGGTGGCCCTGCCACATTCACACTGTCAGGGTCAAACTGCTCACCAGCCTCAGGGCAAGGCAGGAATTTTTGCCAGTTAAACTTGTTTATTTGCCTCAATGGCTTCAATCCTTGATCCTCTTGGTGTTGTAGTTTGTCTGGAAACAACCTATGGACAAGTATACGGGGACATTATTTGATACGTGGGGAAATCTAAAGTTTTCCATAAGGAAAGAGATTAAGATCTATTTAAATGATCTTATGGTGCCCTCTGACCTGAAGATCTACTAAATATTTTATGTGGAGATGTGCAATAAGTAGAAGAAGGTGTGTATGAAATGTAGGGATTCAACTTGCTTGTCAGAGGCTGAGCCCCTCTCCAGAGGAGGAGGAGAGGTTGGTGCTGTGTGACAGCCAGCAGGTGAAGGTGCATTTCAGGTTGGGTGGTGTGTGTGAGGAGGATGAAGAGGCAAGAACTGTGGTGTGGGAGACCAGCAAAGCTGCAGGAATGGGGGGGGGACTGGTAAGAGTTAGAGGTGGTGAGCACTGAGGCTCAGGTGAGAGATGTGCCAGGAAATGGATTGTCAGAAAAAGCAGCACAGAACAACATAAAGTAACGACAGTGAAACTGAAATCTAGTTCTGAAAGAAGAGAGATGACCGAGGGCCAAAAGGTCAGTTGTTGGAAGGTGCAGCTGGTGTGTCATGTACCAAAGAGAAGGCACCTAACAGATCATTAATACAGAGCAGGTAACTCAGCAGTGGAGGTGGCAAATTGAGGTGGTGGCTGAGGAGCTCAGTGACAGCATGGCTCTGTGCCACTGGATACAGGAGGCAGTTCTGGCTCTGCAGACAGGAGATTTGATTTTGATTTTCTTCCTGAAACCTCTTTTGTGCAATCCCCTGCTTTTCAACTCTCAAAGAGAACTTGAGATTGCTGCTTAATAAATGGGAAAACACATTGGCTGATGACACAATATCACAAATGCTTAATTTTTTAAAGACGTAACTAGTATTGGTTACCCAGACCTATATGTGCAGGCAGTTAAACAGCCACTGTGTGATTCAGCCCTTACCACCACATAGCTGAAGGCTTTAGCTTTGAAATACTTGTGTCATGCTTATTTTTTCTGGCAAGGCATGACTGTGTGATTTCTCCATAAACTGCTGATTGGCTTTACAGTTTTTAATGGCCTAGTTCTGGTAGCTGTCAGTGGAAGCAAGACAGAAACCTTGTTCAGTTCTGGAATCTGTCTAGGCTGTTAGCTATTCCCAGTAAGAGATGTCATTTACTGAAATCAGTTATGCTGATTTCATCAAGCCTTGATAGATTGAGCTACTTTCAAACTTATTTCCATCCAGAAAAAAATAGTCATTTAGATATAAGCCAGCCAATATGTGGCGATCTATTTGCAAGCAAAGATGAGTTCCCGCAGTCAAGGTTAAACAGAAAGGTGTTTATGCTCACTGTAAAGCTGCATTTGAACTACTGCAAGTAAATAGCAGATGTAGCTCAGCCTTTGGGTAGTCTGCTAGTGCCAGGTTACACAGGAGGAATAAATGCAGAGGGCTACAGGCAGGACTGATTCCTGCTCTGACATCAATCATCCCCAGATCAGTCAGAGCTAATCAACACTTTTCAAGTTATGGATACTGAACACTTGTCACAATCTGCAGCTGAAAAGTTATTCACTGAAATTATACACTGAATTAATTGAAGCAGCAACTTGGAGAAAATTATAAGTGTTTTGCAGGCAATTTGTGAATAGGTAAAGTGAAATTAATTGAATGAATGATTTGTTATGAACTATTCTCCCAGAAGTAGGAAGGTTCTATTTTTGGTTTGTCTAATTTCACTAAGCAAAGTTTGAAATGTTCACCCATATATCCTGCCATAGAAATGTAATCCTATGTAATGAATGTAAGAAATGTAATGGCCATTCTCATCTTTAGCATCTTCCCACGTTGTGAAGATCACTGATATCTTTAGCTGTATTTCTGAAGCAACTTTTAGCTGAAGCACTTTAACAGTTTATTTATTGATTAATACTCATTAGAAATAGAAACTGCCCACCTTGTCATTGTTTTACTCAGTTTCTCCACTGTAAAACATTTACATTGGCCTACCATATAATGCTAAAAGGCAGAATTTTGTCTAGAAGCCCCATTTTGAAGCAGTAATCCAAGGCAGATTTCTGCTTGATATATGAAGTAATTCTACCTCTGAAAGATCATTAACAGTTGACAGTTTTAGAAAAGAGAAATGAAGCAATCTCCATATTTTTTATTCTGTCTTTAATGCTTAGCATAAATTTTCTATTTCCACAATGTAATGCATGATGGCTTTGCCTCAGAAAACAACTGTTCAGTCTTTATTAATGAACACTTTTATTTAGGCTTAATAAATTTGTCAAAACTGCGATGCATGCTGATGTGATTAGATTGAAAGTGAATGCTGTGCACCTCCCAGATATGCTCTATTCTATGATCTTGGTTTTTTTTTGTAGGAAATATGTCCAAAACGTAAAGCCAGTCATATTTTCTTATACTTCCGTAATTTTTCTGTTAAGATTTCACTTCACAGTGCTATCAGATACAATTATGAGAGCTGCCAGCTTTTCCCTCTGCTCATGATTTTTGTCCCTGTCCATTGGATAGTGATATGTGGCTTAAGTCTCCTGACTGAGGAGGTTGCTATATTCTTGCTATATTTAATGGATTCCTCTATCAGTGGTGGTTTCATCCCCTATGTAGGGTACAGGAAGCATTTTCAGAAGTAACTCTTCATCTCTTCCCTCTGAAATAATTAGAAATTTTACTTTCTTCTCTGAGTCAGGCCAAAATGATTTCTTTTGAAAATCCCATTCTGCTTGTCTATACAGGAAAAAAATTGTGCCCTACAAAGATGAAAGCTTTCTCAGAGAAACACTGGCATCTTGATATCACACTTGGGGAATTCTTATTAGCACTTTATTATATGGTTTTGGAGGGCAAAACCAAGTTGCTTTGCTGTCTCTGCCAAACTATCTGAGGAATCCTTGAGCAGCATAGAATAAATATCCTTAGGGCTTTTCTAGAGATCAGAGGTACCATGACTGAGATTTGAGGCTGCAGTTTCTGAGAACCTTGGTTCTTGAAGCTCAAATTGTCATTATTTAAAATAAAAGCTTCCTCCTTCTGTGATAACAGCTTTGATTTGTTGCAATAATGCTATGGAATAGTTTATTGAGGAACAATTAAACATTCTTTTCCCCTGCCCCCTTCTCCCAGGCTCCATTGAATTATAGTTGTTGCAAGCAAGCTCAGGTTTATAGCTCCAACATGATCTAAGGTGAGGAAAACCTTTTAACTAGATTTCCAACCAAACAGTCCAAATTCCCTTCCCCAGAGTCTAAAACACTTTTCTTTACTGATATAAGCAATGTGAAACAGAGAAAAGTACTAACATTTGTTAACAATCTATTTATTTTGTCTGCTGCCTCAAACTGAAGTGACATTGCAGTTATAACTTCTCTTAGAGTCTTGAGACCAGACTGAGACCAGGGACCACGTGATCTGTAGATCTTTTTTTTTTTGTGAATGAGTATATTACACTATCATGTGGTAAGAAGTAGAGTCAGGCAATGCTGAACTAGAAGTAAAATGAGTTTCTTTTCCTCCCTTCCCTTGGATTTAATTTGAAAAAGGTGGGGGAGAAGAATGTTGTTCTCATGTACTTTTAGAGGAGCACACTAGAGTGACTGTGTAGGTTAGGCAGGTAAATCAGCTGGCAGGTAATCTAGAATGGCTGAAACAGTCTAATGTCTGCTCTTCCAGGAGTAGCTGCTGAGATTATTCCCTGTTGCCTGACTGTTCTAAGGGAGGAAAGGTAAAATGCTGATCTGTGTGTGGACTGGCTGCTGCCTGTCACTTCATCCCAGTGTTCCCAGATCCATAAACTGGAGATTTGTTTCAGCTTTTCTCAGCTCTGGAATTTCTTCAAAAATGAAGAATTTTTTTTCAATAATTTATTTTGTTTCAACTCAGACTGCCTTGGCAATGCCAAAATCCTCTGTCCCAAAATACTCTGAATTAAATGTGCTTCCCAGCTTTTGCTGTGTTCTTGCTGTCTTCATCTGGTTCAAGAGGGATAGGGGAGCTGTGGCCCCTGGCTCTGGGACACTGCTGACACAGGCAGGAGCTTGCCTGGAGTGCAGTGTCCCAGGAATCCCAGCTCCCTGCCTGCTGGGCACTCAGCCTGGCAGGTTTGCTGGGAAGCCATGGATGTCCAGCTGTGAGGCATTGCTCCATAAATCCGTGTGTCTTTCCCTGGGAGGGACTGGGGAGCTATGAAAATTTCATGACTGATGAGATTTAAGTTACTCAAATGTACTCAATTAGTATTTTCTGCAGAGATTTTCTACAAAAAATATTTGGTAGCTGGAATTTTTGTGTCATTATTGGCTTTGACAATGCTGCAATAGAGAAGACCAAGAAATTTTAATTTCCTCACTATTTTAAAATGAATTTTTCTATTTGCTGAACACAAGGAAATCAGTACATTTGGGTTTGTATTTTGAATTTAAACCAAGTCAGGGCTTATTTTCTTGAGCTTAGTTCCATGTCAGTGAAATTGATAGAGTATTTGTGAGCTACATGAGGGACAACTGAAGCCAGCTTTAAATAAGAAAAGGATGTTGTTTTCTAAGGAAAAGGGACTTCAGAGGTAAAAAGAAAAGCTGGAGCTAGATAAATGAGGCTTGTGTTTTACTGCGTTCAAAAGCATTTTGCTGTTTCTGATATGCATGTCATTCCAAGTCCATTTTTTCACCCTTGAATCTCAATATGACATTGCCATGATAAGGAGAATGGATCAGCAGACAGTGTGTGGCTGCAGTGGGGTTCATACTCATAAAACTCTGGGTGTATCACTAAAAGGCTGATAAATCACTTGAAAGCAGTTCCACCAGATGTAACCTTGGAACACACTGAATTGTTAATTGCCAACACTTATTTTAAGCTTCCACATTTGTAGATGCAAAGCAAAATTTGCAATCATTTCAAGTCCAACTCTTCTATGGGATGTGATTTAACAGTACTGTGTGTGCATAAACTGCTTCTGCAATGTTTTCCACTGTCTGAGGTAGAACAAAAGAGCAAACACTGCATTTGCCATTATACATTATCTTCCAGCTTTCTTAAACACAGGATCTCATCTCTAGAATGAGCCAACCCATCACCACCAGCCCCACCAAATTCCATGTTTTACTGTTAGCCAGAATAAAAACAGAAGCTAGGCTTCAGCTTTCAGAAACATGAAATGTATTTCCTGTTTACAGACACAACAACAAAACTTATTTGTGATCATTGCAGTATCTAACCTTTATGCTGTCCTGTCAATTCCTATTAAATGGAAGGATTTCAGCGTAGGTACTGTGCACTTTCAGTGTGCAGAAGACAGTGTACTAGGAGGTCTGCATTGTGCTTTTCCTGTTGGTGGTAAATAAACAGCTGAAGAGTCTCCCTAGACATAACAATTCTCCAAACTTGAGCTTTTCAGTTTAATTCTTCTCCTTCACTACTAAGTAAAGATTGGTGAACAGGTTTCCCTGCATATGAAAAGCTTTGAAATGGAAATATTTTTAAGTCTGTTTATTTTTTTTCATTTTTCTTTCAATTTATTTTCTGACATTGAGAATAGCCAATCTTTGGTTCTCAAATGTACTTCAAGGTTTTCCAAGAATACTTGTTTAGTTTTCTTGTGAAGAAAGAAAGCAGTTCTTGTGAAAGCAGACTCTCCTGATTGATTTGTACTGTTTTGCCACCTGTGTGCCATCATAATCAAATGCAAACATGATGGGATAATGCAATAATGATTAGCTGGAATAGAGATGTGAAAAGGTACAGATGCAGTGGAAAGGAAACACTCAATAAACCTTTAAATGTATTTGATAGTGCAAATGAAAGGCTGAAGTGGATCAGTTAATTACTAAGGGAATTCAGTGCTTGGTCTTGTACACCAGGTGAAGCTCAGGAGCAATGTGTGCTTGCTGAGAGGAGCTGCCATTGTTTCCCAGGAAACAACAATTGCCAGAAATGTTCACATGCATCAAATCATCTCTGTATTAAAGCTCTTTGCTTTAGACAGAGACTGTCTCTAGAGGTAGAAAGGATGGGAATGGGACACAGATGATTTTATAGATCCTAAAGAAGTGTTTATAAACTCTGTTTTTCAAGATGTTATCTTGTAACTGAAGCAAATTCCAAATTAAGTATGTGCAAATCTTTATTTTGTAGTCTGTCTCAGGCTTTCAAATCAGGGTACCCAAGAGGATGCTTTGTGTGGAGGGGTTTTCCTAAACTCCAAACAGGTGTTTGGATGCTGAACTCAGGCTGTTCTGTGTTGGAATTCACTACTGCATAGGCCAAGAGAGTGCCATATTGGCATTAAAAGGAACATGCTCTTGTCTCAGTGAATTCCTTTACCCACACCTGAAAGGAATAATCTATTGGAACAAGTTATCATGATGGATTTCATTGTATGTATTAAATGTGATGTATTTGAATATTGTGTAAGATTTACTATCCAGTTGGACTTGCTTTCATGAGAACTTTACCTTGATTATTAGATCTTCAATATTTTTAATTTTAATACCACCTCCCACTCAACATTGTATTGTCACAGAGTTATCTAGGGCATTCAGGGCATTAAAGAACTGAACCCTGCAGATTACAAGAGAATTTTGTATTTGATAACTTCAATTAGAGTGACTAAATTATTGATATAATTGCTTCATTATATGCAAATATGTATTTGTGAAGTAATTAGAGTATTACTATTCCAGGTAAACAGTGATGGGAGGAGGAATCCACACACAATGAATTTGACTGAAGACATAATGTAATCTCCCAGACAGAGGGAGCCAACTTTGAGTTGCTTTCTGTTACAGCTGGGGACAGAATGTCAGTCCATTTTGCAAATTTTCCTTTTTCCAAAATTAGTCAACAAGATGGCTACAAGGGAGATCACTGAGCCACTCTGATTTTCTGCTTCCTTGCTTTTAAAAGGATTGTTCTCTTGTCTCCTCCGTCCAAAACGTTCTGTAATTACCTGGATACAGTTAATGAGAAGCCTGAATTTTGGCAGCTACAGTGTTCGAAGAACAGAAAATTAAAGAATTAGTAGCAACAATTTAAAGTGTAGCACCCTCTTTTTGATTCCTCTCAGCATTATGGAAATGAATTTGTTTTGCAATTACCTGTTCTCATGACAGGCTTTGTCACAAGGACTCGTGAGCATGATGAAAGCCAGGTACTTGCTAGGAAATGTTGCTGTGTGCTGGACTGTAGGAATCCTTGGCATCTTTGCTCCCTTTAGCTGGAGTTTCAATTATAGGAAGAATATGCAATAATAACCTGGCAGGCTGTGACAAAGAAGTGTCACACCCAAGAGCGAATGATGGAAAGTTGGTTTTATGAGGCTTAATTTTTGTTATCCAGATGAATAAGAAACAAATATAAATTGTGCTGGGCCCTGTGATGAGATCCATGTAATTACAACAAGAAAGGTTGTAATAGTGATTGTCACTTCACTGTCATTCCTAGTGTGGAAATTCATTGCTCCAGGCAGAGAGAGGGAGTGACTGTGTAGGTGAGAGACAGTGTGAGAACATGCTCTGCTTCTTTCCTCACCTCCCTGTAGGATCACTGATGGGCCATTATAATATTTAGAGTATCCTGCCTTGCAGAAACAGGAGAGAGTAAGAGTTAAGAAACTTACTGTACAAATAGATGGCAGTAGCTTGGAGGCACCAGCTCCTCCTTCTGCCCAGAAGCTCACCAGTGGACAATGCTGCAAATTGCTCCAAAAGCATTCTCCCCAAAAAACTTCTGGGAGCAATCTCAAGAGACAAGATTTATATAATCTTCTCATTCTGTGTTGCTTCTGACAATGCCTCTTGGAGGTGTTTTTATTCCACACAATTAACTGTATTGTAGCCTATAAACATCTATTTAAAGAACACTTTGTTTCTGCCAAGTGTTCAAGGCAGCTGAGCATGTTGACCCAGTGTTCCATGGGAGCAGTACATGGTCAAAAACTGCAGAAATGCTGAATACTGGGTAGCTTTTGATGGAGAGATTCTAAAAGTCTTTTGTGTCTGTTCTAATACAGACAAAAATTATAATCAGAACACTTTTTGAAATTGCCACTGAGTTTCCTACTTGGAAAAGCACTTATCTTGCAAAAGCAAATGATTTCTTTACTACTTCAAACTGCAGACCCTTTTGAAATGTAAATTAGGAAAATGGAGGTCTTGACGCTTGGAAGAGCTCTGATGATTCATTTGTTATGATGTTCCTCCCTGCTGTGCTATACTGAAACTCATAATATGGGGCTGCCTTGCACAGTTCAGCTGCATCAAACGAGGGGGAACCACACTGAAAAGATGAAGCTACAGGGACGTGTGTGTGCTGCACTTCATGGGAAAGCCACCTCTGTCAGCTACAGCAATTAGCTGTTTCTCTTCCCTCTGCTTTTAAGTTACAAGTTAATGAGCACGTCAATGAACCCACCTGTTACAGCAAGGGAACCAAAAGATGTTCTGTGTTTGATGACTGTAAATGCAGAAGTAAATGTGCAGAGAAACTTCCTGCTGTATCAGAGAGGAGAGGAGATAAAGGAAAATTATTGAGATAAAAGAAAAAGATATCATCCTTCTAAGCTGACACCTCCATTTCTGTGTAACTCTGGATATGTGGTCATATTGTGTGACTCAGACCACCATTACTAATGAGCTGATGGGACACACTGCTAAAAACGTGAATCCTATGTTTTTGAACTGTCAGCCATGGAAATTATTGTTTTCCGAGGAAAACAGTGGTCCTTTTAACTTCACTTTTATAGGTGCAAATAAGCTAACAATTTAATTAAATAAAATAATTTTTTTCTTTTTTCTGATACTGGGGCTTTTTTCTGATACTGATTCTGTTTTGTAGGGCAGGACTGAGTATATTTGTCCTAAATCAAAGAAAGCCTCTGCACTAAACTGGAAAGTGAAATGTCAGCCTGTGAAAGTTGTGCTGAGGCTTGCAAGTGGCAGCAGATGCTTTTCTACAGAGATCTATATTTGAATGCATCTCTCTCCATATTTGAATGGTACCATTACAATGCACAGCAGGCTGTGAGAGCAGTGTTCAGGCAGGATAAACCTCCAGTCCTTCAGGCACCTTGCTGTGGATCACACTGCACAAGTTTGTGCTCTTGCTGTTCTCCTGCTGGTTCAGGAAAGTTTGTGCTGATTTGTGGAATCTGTCTGATCTTGCACGACATGGCTTTGTGATACTAGCATGTGGCAAATACTGACTTCAAACATTTTGCCTCAGGAGATGATTTCCTTATTAACAGTGGGTGGAAGAGGCACTTTTGGTTATGTCTCCATTAGCATTTAGATAATAAGAAGGCTTTGGTACCTTCTTTAAGATCTAATAACTTAATAACAGCACTCACTGTTTTATCAGGGTATTTTCCTGTCACTCACCCCAAACATTGTTATTCTGGGTTGATAAGTGTGTTGAATAATCTTGCAGACTGGACCAGGAGAATTAATAGATAGAGCTGTTAAAGTGTGGATTGTTTGACACAAATTTGCCTCTTTGTGCCTGCACTGATGGTATCTTCTAGATGGTCATCCTAAAAGCAACCACTATGCTGAGGATTGCTAAAACTTTTGTTTCTTGTTTATGTATGAGGCTTTTTAGAATGGCATGACGGTGCATTGTTTGCCATGTGACATTCTGAAGAAATTTATGAGCAGACTTTGTGTGGCTACACTTTGGGTTTCCAAGATCATTTGTTAAAGAAGCATGAGCACAGAGGAGAAATGAGTTTTCTTTTCCTTTTTATCCCTCCAGACTTGATGATACATTAGATCATTATAGAACAGGTGCTTTTAGTTTAGAGTGTGATATCACCAAAGCACAGGATGGAGGAGACTAATGACTTTGAAATATGTATCACTATTCATTACACTCTGTGAAATGATTTTTGGAGGATTTACCATAAATCCGTTAATTTTCGAGATGGCAAAGACCCTGAAGCAATGCTAAATCCACTAAAACCTTTTCAAATTCAGTGGGTTTTGGATAATACAAAATGGCTTACTACCTATGACTAGTCCTCTAAGCTCCCTGCTTTTGGTGCTAGGTACACAGCTCAGTTGTATTGATATATTTTCCCAAAATATATACTTTAAATAAAATGTCCAGGTGAGTTGTTCAGTTTCTGTCACGTTCTTTGGTTCTTAGTTTTGGTTCATTATTTTTTTCTAACTAGGTACAGTGTTTAATCATAAAAACTGTAAGCAACTGAGAGAAGTGCCAATTGCCTCTGCAAAAGAGGAAATTTTCTGGTATTCTCCTACATTAAAAATTAAAAGGGCCTGTCTTACTGCACAGAAGAAATTGCTAGAGCACTGCTTGTGAGCAGACATGCCTGAGACACTGTTATTCCTGACTGGAATCTGTCCTGACAATTAACACTCAGCATGGCAGAAACTGCCTGGGACACAACTAATGCACCGTGTCATGATTACTGTACTCCTCCGAGCATCAATTGAATGGGGAATGGTTAGTAATTAGCTCAAGCAAAATAGACTCTACACTTGTCTTCTTTTGTCATTAACGTCCAGGCTGATAACAAAAGATTCTCTGGTAATTAGCACAAACCCATGCAAAAGGTCTGACTGCACTTCAAGAACCCTTTCACACTTGCATTTTTGTTCTAATGGAAACTTGACTAGAGAAAACAATGGGCAATGGTAAGAAAATTGCACATTAATAAGCAATAATGATTTTAGAAAGAAATTCAATTTAAAGATCCTTTTTCTTAATGGCCAGGAATAATTAATAAAACAATTATATAAAGGTCTCTGGATATGCAATGAAATAGATGTATGCAAGCAGCCCTCCCCCCAAACTCTCATGGGTACAGCTGAATAGAGAGCTGGCTTTGAGTTTTGCTAATATTCCATGCTTCTAGCAATAAGATGTGTGGAATCTGCATTTTGTGCAGTGATTTTGAAGAAAAGCTATCCTTTGAGTGTTGGGGTTCCTTCACTTTATGTAAGTGAAGATCTATACAATTGAATATTTGATTTTTTATAATATAACGTTTTTACAAATATATGTATGTTTTTTATGCTGCCTGAAAAGGAAGTTGTTATTAGGGCTGTGTTCATTGAATTATGGTTTTATATTAAATGTTTCAAACCCTGAATACTGCATAGTGTGGCTTTTAAATGCATAACAATCAAAATGGTGAGATTCAACTTCCCATCAGGATTAGAGGCTCAGCTGTTGGAAGGGTGTAGGTGGCTTTCTGCAGATGTAGAGCTCAGACTGGTGGTGGATACAGTTTTTCTGCTCTTCAGCCTAGTGTAGTTTGGGGCTTAATGTATGCAGTGTGAAATAATAATTTAAATCAAGTGTTAACAAAGGTAATGATGTGCTGACAGTGAAGGGTTTTAAGACACCAGCATGTTCCAGAAGTTTTGGAAGCTGAGTAGCAAGTTAAATCATCCTTCCTGCTCCTTCATGTTAAGGAGGAGCAAAAAGGTATATGGCAAAAATTTCAGCTCAATTTTGTTCCTCTGTCTCTTCTCACTAGCAATGAAGACTTAGGGTAGAGAATGTCTGCTTGTGGAGCTGTGAAGAGGAAGCCTGTTTTCACACCTTCCCAAGCTGTGAATTAAGCCCTCATAATCCAAATGCAGTTGTGGTATCCCAGAATTTAGTACAGCTAACTCCTCTAAGCCTGGAAGGGACAAAGGCTGTTGACAGGGCTAGTCAGTACCTTTCTCAATAGTTANTAATTTTTTTTTTTTTATTTCTGGAAGTCCTATCTAAGCACATTTTCCCAGAGAGATCAATAGCTGCTTCATGTGTGTAAACTGATATGTGTGGCTTACAAGAAAGATATGATAAAGGAAGACTCTGGAATTGCTTGTATAGACAAATTCATTAAGATAACAGTCTGTTTATCTAATCTTATTGATGTGTTGTAGTTATAGATCACCTATTACTATAGCAATTCATTTCTGTTTCTATTCAGGTGGTTTTTATCATTAGTTTTCTTCCTGCATAGATGGCTCTAAATCACTTCTCTCAGGATTTAGAGATATTTTAGATTTAAAAGACAAAACACTTCTGTCAGCTACAATGATAAGGATGAAAATATATAGCTGGAGTCCATTGGCCAATACTGTGAGGTCTTCAAGAAAAGCACTAGAATCAATCAGCAGGATAAAAAAGACCTTGGGTGATCCTGGTGAAGACTGAGTTAAGGACTTTGCAGCTCCAGGGGTGTCTGGGATAGTGGAGCTGTAACCTGCAGCCTGTCAGTGGGTACACACTCAGCTCAGTGAGGGTGACAAATCACTGGGACCAAGGGGCCCTCCTGGGGCTCCTGTGAGATGGGCCAGGCATGGCAATTCCCTCTGTGGAGAGGACAGAACCTTCTCTAGGGTGACTGCTTTGACTGCCTGCACTGGCTAAAGGTGGCAGGCTCAGACATGCTGCCAGGGCAGAGCCCATGGCTACTCCATGGGACTCCCCAGCAGCAGCCACAGCTCTTAGAGTTTGCAGAAAGTGAAGCTGAGCCTTAAAAGGAGGAGTGATTTCCCTGGGGGAAGTACCTTGCCTATCTCCGAGGTATCCCTTTTCAGAGCTGCCAGCTTATTTTATGTGTGTGAATGAAACATGGTGATAAATGCTGAGCTGGGGAGAGATGTCATTCCTTGTGTTTCATGCTCTCATTGGCATCACATTCCTTCTAGCTCTAAACTGTGCTCTGAAATTTTATTCATTGATGCTCTTGGAAAGGCAACTTGATAGAGCTCAGGTGGGTATGTGGAGTCTTGTGTGCATTTTTTAATCCTGTCCTGAAAGGATTCTGTTTGCTGTCCTGTGGGTGCCTCAGGAAGGAGTGACATGGGCAGTGGCAGGGTGGCAGCTGGGCACTGGGCCCTCCACCTGGCTCTGGGAAGTGCCTGCTTTCTTGAAGGTGTAATTGCCTCTGTGAAAAAATTGTTTCCATCAGGCAAAGATGCACCATGGGAATGGAACTTTTCAACTGTGTTAATCTTGTTTAACCTTGCACCATTGTGCAATTTGCACCCATAGTTGGAAAGCCTTTTTCTTACTGCCTATGAAACTTAATGAAAAAGCCAAGGTTTTAGTTTCTGTCTTGAATTTAATGTTCTGTTTATACAGTAAGTGCAAACAATAACAGCAAAATATGATGGGTGGTTCCAATGCTTTTAATGTGCAGTTAAAACTTGCATTAAGGAAAATCTGTTTCTACTACATTACAGTATGTAGCTCTTCAGCATAAATGTTTTTATAGTTATCAAGTCACTTTCCAAAATTTTATATGGGTAAATAGCTGGCAGTACCAAGAAACCTTCATACCAAATAGGAAAATGCAATTGATATCATATTGAAACAAATAACTTATTCAAGCCTGGATTACATTTTCGCTGCTTAGATGATACATATTTTTGTTTAAACATGCACCAATGTTCAAGTATTTTGAACAGAAATGAGTGCTGATGGAATTTCATAGTATGGCAGAAAACATTCCTGTGTTTAGCATTTTCACAGTTGTGTTACCTAAAATCAAAGACTGGCTCTTTTTTTTCCCCCCTCTCTCTCCTTATTGCTTGTCCATTTTCAGTTTTGATCACAGTCACTGCAAGCACTGGAAGCAGTAGTTCAGTGCTGTTATTTGGATGTTAATTTTTTTACTTTTCTGAAATGTTTTGATTATAATAATTCATGAAATTACTTGAGTATCAGGTACTTGGATACAAGGACAGAAATTGATATTCCAGCTGGCCTCTCCTTAGAATTTTACTCTCTTAATGTTTTATTTAGTTATTTAGCCTTGCCCTGGTCTTTGTTTTTTTGGGTTTTTTTTTTTAAATTTTGGTCCTGATAATACCTGACAGATGCTGATTCATCTGAGATGTTAATTCTGATTTAGTTATTGTCTGTGGTTTCTCAGGGAATGTTTAACTGTATGGGTATTATTTTGAACAAGATATTAAAGGAATGAGGACACTGTATCTTTAGTGAAAACCAAATAGTATCTAAGACCAGGTGAGCAAGTGCTCTTAATTTTAGTGATTCTTTCAAAGCATGTTGGGTGGTTATGTCGAACATTTAGGCAATAAAAATGATAACACTCTAAAGGGTAATTGTTCAGTTAATGACTGGGGGTTTTGATGCCTTCCTGGGTAGGTTGGGAAGAGCAGCCAAAATCAGCATGAAACAGCCAGAATGGCTGATAGCTTCAGCTGTTTGCTGCGTGGCAAGGAGGAGTGGTGAAACCACTCATGCTGCACTTTTATAATGAACTCACTTCTCAGAGACTTATAATTCAGTCCTAAACTGGGCTCTGTTCTTGGATTTGGCAGTAGTATTAATCTTGAAGTAATGTGGTTTCTTTTTCTAATCAGGTGAGAATGCAAACAATAAGAAATGAATACTTTTCAAACTTCTTTTGCCACGTGATAGGTGTAGCTGGCAGCCCCTGATTCCCCAGGCATGTAAATCCATGTGACCTTGCAGGCTTACAAAGAATTCTGTCAGTGAGAACTGAGTCTGGAAAATACTAGAAAATTTATAAACTACAATTTATCAGGCCAAGACATGAAAATGTAAAGGGATGCCCTTGGCTAGACCCCCTGTTCCCTAGAGGGCTTCCCCAGGGCAGTGGAGATCTGGGCTTGGTGCCTGCTGCTCTGGAGGTGGGAGCAGACAGGAGCTTGGCAGCCCCTCCTGCCCCAGCCAAGGTTACCCAGCTCCAGTGCTTTGACATCAGAGGTGATTTTATTCCATTGATTTTTTTCAAGAAATGAAAGAAACTTCCAATTTACTGTGAATTGAGATGACAGCCCATGTTTTCTTCTTTATCACCCTCTCATGACTACTTTGCAGGGAGTGTAATTTAGACATGGAGCAATGGGAGTTGTGATGCTGGAGTCTGTGGCTGGCAGGGAATATACTACACCTAACACAGGATACGTTGTGGTGTCTCACATGAATTCTTTGGGAAATGAGTTGAGTTGAAGCTTAAATTTTGACTTGACAGCATTGTATTTAAACAAATAAACGGTGACAAAAACCTTTGCATTCCTACAGTGATTCATGATTCCAAACAGAGCCTGTGTATATCTCAGAGGATCTTGCACTAACACTAGCAGAGAAAATAGGGCATCAAAACTGTTGGCTCCAGAGCAGCAGGAAGCTGATTGATTTCCCCTCATCCTTTCACAAACCTGGCTTAGAGTAGCTCTACAACAGACGAATCAACAGAAATAATGGCACTTCTGACAGTATTGCAACCTTTTATTAGCTCCACCTGTACCACTTGACATTCACAACTCCTGCTAGAAAATGTGGGATAGTATTCAAAGGACAGAGTCTGCAGTAGACTCTGGTGTGCCATGCAATCATGGAAGTACTGCCAAAAGCAATTTTTTTTATCTTATGGAGCTTTTCACCTGAGAATGGGAGAGTCAGAGGTAAGATTTGAATGATATTTGAGCTGCCTGATGCAATAGGGATGGAATTTGACTCTTCAAAAGAGCTCGATGAACATATGGGTACTCTTTAGGGGTAGACTGCTGGTGAGTGTTTTTCATGCCTGGGCTTGGTCAAACCAGGTGTCCCATGTGAGAATTAGCAAACTAGCTTAGATTTCTGTCCAGTAAGCTGCAGATGGGATTGGACATGTCCTGACTCATTAATATGGGCCCTTCAGGTACTGGAAAGTTCTGTGAGGTCTCAAAAGAGCCTTCTCTACTCCAGGCTGAACAGCCCCTACTCTCACAGCCTGTCTTTGTAGGAGAAGTGCTCCAACCCTTGCATCACCTTCCTGGTCTCCCCTGGACTTGCTCCAGCAGCTCCATGTCCTTCCCATGCTGGGGACTCCAGAGCAGGACAGAGCCCTGCAGGTGGGTCTGAGCAGAGCAGAGGGCAGAACCCCTCCCTGCCCTGCTGCCCACGGGGCTCTGGGTGCAGCCCAGGACACGTTTGACTCTCTGGGCTCTGAGTGCCCATGGCTGGGCCCTGTTGAGCTTCTCCTCCCCCAGCACCCCCAGGTGTTTCTCCTCAGGGCTGCTTTTCATCCATTGATTAAGAGCAGCCAAGCATGCACCCAAATCTTTCCTTTCATACATTGGATCTGAGTGCTAAAATAAAACATCACAATTAAGCCAGAGAATACAATAAGTCTGTAAGGAAAAGCAGAGGGGAGTCATCCACATTTTTCTTACGCTGTTATGAAGTGCTACACACATTTCAATTTGTACTGGGCAAAAAATTACTCACTATAAGGATTTCACAAATGCTTCTCAGTTTTTATCACCATCATAGAGAAAGAAGAAATAAAATAAAATAAAAAGAGTAATAATTTTAATGTAAAAATGGAAGTGACTAATATTGAAATTGCTGGTTTAATATGCTTTTTGTCCTCAAGTAAGAGTAGAATTGAACGGAGTTGATCCGGGTTAAAAAATTACATCTGTACCTACTAATCACAGTCTTTTGTTCCTAAACTGAAAAACAATTGAACAGCAGTAATAAAAGCCCCAAAATTGAAATAATATGAAGAATGAATAGGAGAGCAATCCATTCCATCACTGTGGGAATTGACTGAAGAGTTACCTGAGCTCCAGGGGCTCTCTTTTGTGTAACTTCAAGTGTCTGAATGACAGGAATTGTGAAGAAATTAAATGAAAACTAAGCCAAAGTCTGTTCAGTTTAGCAGATGAGGGATTTGGAGGATGCTTGGTACTTTGGAAAGTGTGTGGTCCTCAGGAGATTTGTTCTGCAGCATAATTTTTCTGTGGAACAAAAAGTCCAATTTAAATAACTCTATAGATGTAATTTTAGTTTATAAACTACACTTTGAATTTCTCTAAAAGAATATCACCTAGCTTGCCATGACACCCTTTCATATTGAAAAGAGAATTGTAAATCTGGACAACTAAGTTTCTGGCCTTGAGAGGGAAGCTTCAAGAACAGTAATTTGATCAAAACACTTTCAGTTCTATTTATGAATCTGGGAATATGCATCAGCTGAATTGTGTCTGTGCTTTTAATATTAATGGAAACAACAATAAGAATCTGCATAGACACAGAGGGATCAGCATATCCATATCTCTCGAAAGATAAAAGAGGGGCACAGGGTAGGAGAAGGAATTCAGAGCTATTTTCCTCTTCTGCTTTCACATTATTTCTTATGCCAGTATCTTGTTTTGTATTGCCAGAGGGATTAGGAGTGTCACACAGGAAAAAGCACATGCAGTTTCTGGGGAGTAGTGGTATACTTTCTGGTTTTAAATTAGTCAACAATTTATCAACAGTATGTTTGATAAAGGCTAGTGAAATCTGCCTAGAAATGTCATCAATGTTTTCCTCAACTTTTTGGCCAGCATAACCTTAGTGGAACTTTCAGTAAGATTTTATTTTTCTAAACTGTGTATAAAATTAAAGATATGATCTGAGAAAGCTGGTTCAAAAATTAAAAAAATCCATCTTGTTCAGGTCAGTTATCAGCTGTGATTTTGTTGAATGATTAATGTCAGATTTTAAATCCTTTTATTTTTTCTTGAAGTTTAGTGGGAAGCCAAAACAGCATTACTCTGAAATGATCCCAGCTCCTATTAAGAGAGTTAACAGATTGCTGAGAGCTAATGCAGTGGCAGCACCATACCTAACAGAGGATGTATCTACTCAGTTGATTTTTGTGATTGCTGGCAGTACATGCAAAATGGACTATTCACTTATTGCTGGCAAACTGAAAACAAACTGATGCCAAGATAATACAGCTAAACTGGCTGTCTCAGCCAGACATTCATTTTTCCTGAGCTTTGGAAAGCAAACCCACAACCAGTATTTTTTTATTAAAGCCTCTACCTCCCAACACTGCTCTAGATCCTTCCCTTTCAGCTGCATGGTGCCAGACCATTTTTCCATTAAAGTGCTGATCTTGCTCTGACAGGTGCAGGTGCTGTGGTGCCTCTGAGGGGTTCTGAACCCAGCAGCTCCAGCAGGAGGTGGTTGCACAGCATGAGACACAAACATATACATATACAAACACATACAGACCTTTTTTCCTTTCCATATGTTCCTGACTGGTGAGCACGTTGCTCTCTAGAACCACCACTTCAGTCTCTGTGCCCTGTCTGTGGTTAAAGCAATTAAAGCACTTTGTTGCCCTTCTACCACATTCAAATTGCCTGCCTAGCCAATAAGGACTTAGTCAATTAAATTGATTAGAGTTTAGAGTGGAAGCTATGTTGGCACCTGTTACCAAATATATCTCATCTAAGTCTGCAGACTTCGAGAAAAGGAGTTTTGCTGGTTCATTGAGTATGAGAAATTTGCAATAGAAAAGGCATGGTTGTAGTACTTTTTCTTTCCATATGCAAGTCAAATACTCCTTGCAGATTCAGAGCATGCTTCAGAAAAACCTAAAATCTGAATAAACTCCTAATGTAAGACTTGTTTTTTTGCTGAATCCATGGAAAAATTTTTGAATCTGTGTTAGCATAAGGGCAGTTGTTACTGTTATATTTGGATCTGTAATTTTTGTAAGATTTTTATCAAAGAGTTAAGGTGTCTGATACATGATAAATGGGGCTGTTGGGGTTTGTGGAGAGAGGGACCAAAGTGGTAATTCTGGGGTTTGTTCATGAGAAACAGAGCAAATGATCCATGCACTCTGAACTGCACCACTGCCTTGATGACAGGACACCAGACTTGGTGACCAAGTCTGATTTGCAAAAGGAAGAAATAGCTTCATACCAGCTTTCCATGAAACTTTGCTCATCTCACAAAGCCTTCCTTGTGAGGTAGCTTCAATGCCATGGGTAAATGTGTTCCACCTAAAACTCATGGTTCAAATTGCTGGATCCCAGGGAATTATTGCTTCCCTTCTGCACTTCCTCCTTCAGTCAGGCAAGCACAGGGGCTCAAAGGGGAATGGCAGTGCTGTGAAGGGGATGAGAGAGGGTGAAAGAAGTGTTTATATCTAATATCAGTCCAAGGGCAAGACTTACTTGCTTCCCTAAACCCCTGCACCATTAAACTCATCCATCTGGAGCTTGGCCACAGAAGATAGGGCTGTATTTCCTCCATGAGAGTTGTAGTCTGCTTCTCTCTTCTTGTTTGACTTCCTAATTTAGTTTCCTTTTTTTTTTTTTTGTGTTAAAAAATGTTTATTGCTCTTTCACTGCTAGTTCTGTTGATTAATAATGCAGAAAAATCATAAGATAATGTCTGGGGTATTGCATTTTCCTCCTGGAGGCAGCAGCAGTGTCACAAGCACAGGGCTGTATGCTTGCAGCAGGAGTACCTGGGGAAAAGGGGAGCCAGCAAGCTGGGAATTTTTGCTTAAAAACAAATTGAATGAGTGAATAAAGAAAATCATTAAGACTTCACCTATAAATACTCTCTAATTTAAATTCACATTGGCATGAAATTTTAAAGATTTATTTCCATAATTTGAAGTAAAAGGTATTTGTTTTAGGGGTGATTAATTCACACACTGCCTTATGGGTAAGGTAAAATTACAGGATCAGGGTAGTATAAATTAATGGTTGGAGTACGTGTACTAGAAGTGTGATAAAAGATTTTAGTCAAGGTTTTTTCTAGTTCCTTCTTCCTATTAGCATAGTGGTTGCAGAATTTCCTGATTCATTAACATTAAATGGGTATTAGTTTTATCACAATAATAAATAAAATTATCATCTCAGGGGTTTAAAAAAATTACTCACACCAGGAATAGGATGGACAGGAATAAAGAAACAGAATTTATTACCTGTTTTAGACTGGGAATCAGTTAGAACATCCTCTTCAAGAAAAGAAAAATATTTCAAGGTATGATCATGCATATTAGTAAATATTGTGTATAATAACTAGAGCTCAGGCACCGGAGTCCTTTGCCCAGACACCATCCTGTGAATCCTTCAGAGCAGCTCCACTGCTCTTGCTGAGCAGGAAGAGGGTTCTTGGGTGAGATATTAGGGGACAGCTGTTAGAGGCAGATGTCTCTGCAGGGGCAGAGCTCTGTGAGCTCAGGTTTTGTTTATGAGGTGATCACTTTTGAGCATTTGGTGTGTGTGGGAAAACTACTCTGCAGCCTTTGTTTGTGATATGCTGGCCAGCGTCTGGTTCTCTAGTAAAGTTTTATTTCTTTCCTTTTGTTATTGACAAATTGCCTGGTTTCCCTGCAAGGCTGTTTAGTGTTTAGAATGAGAAGCACATTGGAATGTTTTGGGGTTTTTTTTTCTTTTTTCCTTAAAAGAAATGGTACTTATGAGGATTGTGATATTTCAGATTCTAAAGACAATTGCAGCACCTTCACTGTCTGCTGTCCTGTGTCACTCCTGGGATCCAGCCCAGACTCAAGGCCTTGTTTCCATGGAGGTAATGCTTGTTATTGGAGATATTTCTTCTACAGACTTGTGAATTCTCACGTTTTTGGTTCAAGTTTTACAGTTTTAAGCCTTATCTGGAACTTTTATGTTCCATCTTCTTTGATCTTTCACCAGAAGGCTTTATGTTGCAGACTAAGGTTATGATGTTTGCATGTTTTACTTCTCTGTTGCTCTGTGAACAGCAAACAAGAGATGAAAACCTTACATCAGAGCTCCTTCCTTCAGAAAGCAGCATTACAAGTCCTTGATCATGGACAAAGCATGTTTTTGTTTGATTACTCTTATTATTTGCACATTTTTTAAAGCATGAATAGCAATTGACAAATATGTTAAGTTACAGCTTGGCTCATCCCTTGCTCTCCCTCAAGACAAACCAGAATTGTGAGAGGCTTGATTTAGGACTATATTTCTTTGTAAAACATTTCTCTGGGGTTGTTTTTGTTCTTTTTTTTCCAGTAATGGTTTAACTTTTTTGCAGTTTGGGTAGAGTGAATTTCTAAGCTAGAAGATCCTCTCCGAATATCAAGTCATTTTACCTATTTAACCTCTTTGAGTTGCCAGAATTCTATACATCAGTTTTGTTGCCAAATCATAGAATTCCAAGAGACTTCTAGGTTTTGATGGATGGGATCCACCATTGCTAGTGATGAACTGCTGCAGTGGCTAATTATCTCTCTGTGCTTATTTTAGCTTCCTTTCATTCCCTGCTCTTCCTCTGCACTGCAGAGCCTTCCACTGTGGGTTTTCTTCCTGCAAATGTGCTTCTCTATCCTGTTCTGGGCGCCATTCATGCTTTTCTGATAAAATAAACAGGTTGAACTGTTTAGCCCTCTTACTGTAAAGGGTTCTTAATACCACAGAACCATCCCTGTTGTTCTTTGCATACTCTTTTCTATAATTGTACCAATCACAATCAAGTGAATCGTGCAGAAAAGGTTTTTCAGATGAACATTCTCTTCTTTCTTAGATCTTTCTGAACTTTCCCTCATGGAGGCTCAGTAAGTCTCTGATAATAACTTAAAAAAAAATTAATAGATATCTTTATTTTAGAGTGCAATTTGATGGTGGAGGGCTATCAATTTTTTAGTTTAAAGAGAAAAATCTGTTTCTAAAATTAAAATTCCATTTTGGAATTGAAACTTAAAACTAATAAATGTTTTGAAAACCAAGTTTAGAATGAAAATAATCATCAGAAAAAAATGTGTAAGGATACAGGTGTGTATTTAATTACCCAATTAAGTAATTGGAAGCAACTTTTGTTCATTGTAGTTAATACATAGATTATAGAGACCTTGGATTTCAACAGGATAAGTTAGAAAATGTTATGAAAACCTTCTAATAATAAGTAAAATTGAGTACTAGAATGAATTTCCAACAAAGATTATGGAGTTTTCATTACTGGAGGAAATTATTTTTAGATTTGTCAAAAACGGTTAAGTACAGTTGGTCATGGTTTGGGTTTGGGGAATGAGGGAGCAGATGGCATTGAAGACAGTTTTAGTGTTTCTTTTAAATTTTTTTTTGACAATAGGTATTTCTGCAGAATTCTGCGAATCTGTGATCCCTTCAAAGTCAATGTCTTCCATTGAATTCACTGAGTGGGAAGTTGAAACTTGAAGATATCCAACAATCTGGTGACCTGAAGTGACTCAAATGCTCTTACATTCCAGAATATTCAAAGGTGGTGTATAGTGCAGGTCCTTTGCCCTTTTCCTCAATCATCTGATGCCCTTATGGAGCAGATGGAGGGATCAGGCAGAACACTAATGTATCTGCCAGCCCTGTATTTTTGAGTTCTAAGATTTAAAAATCTGACTCTGAGCAGTCTCATTAAAAATGGTTATACATACATATGTCTTGTCAAGAATAAACTTCAGTAAGGAATGCAAGCCGAGGCATGTCTTTTTGCAGATTCCAGTCATAAATTTTATTAGGTGTTTGTCTTGCCACCTTATATCTCTATTTGTTCTGAACCTCAAATTCCTCTTCCACTCAGTTTAGAGTAACACTTTCCTGCCTCTTAAGACCAGCAAAACCAGATCTCTTTCCATTCAGTTGGCATTAATTCCTTCAGGTCTCCATTGACAGAAAGCTGTTGTAATGAAAAGAAGCACCTCAAAGTCACCCAGCATTGCTAAGGTGACTGAGAGAAGACTGATTAGGTTTTGGGCAGGGTAAGCAAGGAAAGCTGGCTGCCAGGAAAAGGACCTGAGCTCCTGCTGTGAGCTTCATTCTCTGACAGGTGTAGCAGGAAAGGCCTTTTTGGATCAGGTGTCTCAGAGCTGTGTGGATGCTTTGAATGAGGAGGAACTGCACAGCCTTCCTGAAGTTTTGTTCTGGTGAATAATCACTGTCATGATGCACTGACTTCTGAAGCAGTATGTTTTTCAGCGTGAACCTTTCTGGTTTGGCCTGAGTTTTTTTCCCCCATAACTCTGAAAGTTTCTCTGTGCTTCAGTTTCCTTTCATTTCCAAAATTAGAGTGCAATTTGCCAGCATCAAAGCAGCAAACCAAGATCCTTTCAATGAAGTTACCTAATTTATGAAGTATGCAAGTAGCATAATGGTAAAGGTGTGAAGTGATGCCTACAGAGGGTTTGGGGGCTGACTGTCTAAAACTGTAAAAGTGGCACATACAGGGAGTGTCATGTTTTTCTTTGGAGATACTGCCTCAAGGTGATATAAGGATTACAAAAAACAGCGTCCGTAAAGTTCTTAGGATTCTTACAGGCTTGTGTTTGCAAGTGAAAAGCAGAATTATTCTGGGTTTGTTTTCTGGGTAATAGTATATAACTAGCTAATTATTTGCTCCATACTAATATATAACTAGTGATAGTTCGTTCTGTTGTTCAGGGAAGTTACCAGGGTAGGTTCACTTGAGGATGCTCAGCTTCAGACAGCTTCTTATAATCAAATTTTAGAATGTATTTATACACTTAAGACTGAAGTGAAGCCCATAGCAGGATTTCTAGAAGCCTCCAGGAACATTCCCTGAGCAGGTGACTTTAGGCTTGACTCTAACCTTAGGAAAGGGACACATGCAGCTCAGTTGTGGCTCTAGAACAAATTACTACTTGCTAGCTTGACCATCATAGTTTTCTTTGTAAATTATATTTGACCTGTGATGTTTTTACCTGTTGTGAGCTAAAACATGTCATATTAATCCTCAGCTTGAGTCTTAAATATAAATATTTCCTCTAATATCTGGATGGGTTAGGAGCTTAGACATAGATAATTATAATGACTTTGCTGCTAAATGCTATCTTGATAACACTCAGGTGAGCCTCCTTGGAAAACAGGATGCACATGATATACCTTAAATTTATACTGATAACATATACTGAGAAAATAGTCTCCAAATATTCTCTGATAACATTTATTCTAATCTGTTGTTATTACTATATATTATTGGAATAGATGAAGATAAATGTAATTGCCAAGTGATCAAATGCATTTGCAGGTTATTCTTCTGCTAGAAATATGACTTTGTGATCTTGTGGAATAATCTTGACCCAGAGCTTAAGGAAAGTCTCTTTAAAGAAATAAGAAAGATAAAGTCCTGCATTCCACTGAAATTGTGTCACCTCTGAAAACTTCCACCTGAACATGCTGCCTACAATTTATTGTATTTATCCAAATGTGGGAGTTCTGGTGATTTAGACAATTTTTATAGTCAGAATTGGTTTGGCACAATCAGTTTTTCATTTTAATATTTTTTTTTGGTCAAATAGTCTGCTGCTCTGAAGTAAGCACGATTTCTTTCTTTCCTCATTTGCAAGAGCTGAGTTAGATCCTGTGCTTTGTCTTTTTTCTTTAGTAAATGTTGATGACTTGAAGTAGAAGATTCAGTGGTCAGATTTTAAAAAAGGACATAACTATCACTTCCTTTCCCTTTCCTGCTGTCCTCTGCCTGTGAGATATTGCCTAGGCTGTTATTCCTATTGATCTTGATGGACAGATTGGCTACCCTTGGAAGCATTAAGAATTTGGGCCTGCAAAAAGGCAGCAAATCATTTCAAGGTTAGCCTTTTCTCAACTTCCATTAAAGCTGTTCAGTATTTAAAGAAATTCTACAGTCATTGATTGTCCTTTTGAGTGTCAAAGCATTTTATCCCATAAGTACAAGTCCCAGTTTTTAGACAGTTTGCTTGTTGCAAAAGGCCAAATAATTCAAATATATCTCTCTGCTTCTATTTCTCCGCTTGCCAAAAAAGTTATTGCTTTCATTTTGTTTTATCTTATGTTTGTGACAGGACAAGTGCACTGTTCAGAAAAGAAAATAGACTGAGTGGTAGGTCCTGAGAGGTCTCTGAGAACCTGCATGCACACACTGCATCATGGAATAGGGGAATAGGTCTTGTATAAAAATAATTTCTAGGTATAGATTAAGATGCTAACTCTCTAACTATTTCCCAATGTAGAATAATCCAGGATATCTGTCTATATTTAAAGAAAGTATTTCAGAGTTTTAGAAATGGGGATATAGGTTAAATTTACATGGGATCTTATGGAGAAAAATCATTTAACATCTTCCCAAGACCTGAATAGGACATGCAAATACCCTTTTTATGGTGTAATTCCACAAGTCAGGAAACAATATCTTCTGACCTAGGGTTTCTCTCTTCAAAATTTGCAGTATACTGAACTGAGAAGAAAGGGAAAGAAAAATATAATGGAACTTACAGGTAGTTCCTGTGAGATTTTTAATTTTAGTACTCTGTAACACTAATTTCAAACAACTAAATTCAAACTGGCAAAACAGTGAACAAAAAGCTTTAGGAGCCCCTTCCAGTCACACTGGTAATTCAATACCTACACTTAAATATCAGATCATCCTTGATACTTTATAGGGATCTAGAACTTTGTCTGAATTGTTCTTAGCTGTCATAATTTCATGGATATTATAGTCATTTACAATATTGCTGGCCTCATGTGGATCTCAAATTATTTCAACCAATGAGATTTGTGCACAAATACTTAATATACGATTTAAAAAATTCTTGAACATGTTGAGAGTAATAGTGGGGTAACATTCTTCTATGTTTTCAGTCTGATGAACATTTTAAGGTAATTCTGAATTTACTACATCAGTTGCATTGACAACAGAATTTAGAGCATCTCTAGTAACACTGAAAATTAATGTCTCTAGATTTAATGCTCTGATTTCTAGAAAATTATTCATCCAAATGTTACATAGACTCAGCAAGGTGAAACAAATGTTCAGATGTGCATACTGGACTGCAGGAAAATGCTTCTCTTTTTTCAACCCGCTCTACCCCACAACCAACCAAAAACCATCAACAAAACAAACAAAAAAACCCAAACAAAACCCCCCCAAAACCTACCAGAAAACCTAAAGAAATAAGGTAGGCTCAGGCTCAGCAGGCAGTTTGTTTATCTGTTAAGTAAGAACTAGTTCTTGTCGGGTAATAAGAAAAAGAATTTCTGTAATGTAGAAAGAAGAAAACACAGTATTACCAAAAATACCAGTTGTATGACTTAGAAATTGCTAATTGGTTCTAGATGTTCTCCTACAAATAATTCAACAGAAAAGAAGTATGGGGATATGGAAGGGTAGTTGTGATTTAGTGTTTTAGAAGATTTTCAAGACATGAAGACATTCAAAGGAGTGGGGTGGTTAGATTTGGAAAGAACTTCAGAAGCTCTTCAAAAGAGGCTCTGCAGAGCTGACAGTCCAGCTTCACCTCTTTTACAAAATGAGAATGCTATTTAGGCTTTTTTAAGGACAAAAGAAGATTGGTGAAATTCAATGTTAATACTTTGAAAAGCTGTAACAACATTTTTAACATTTAGTTCTGGGCAGACCTGTAGACTGTTATAGTCAGCACAAATCACTAAACTTGTCTGGTGTGACTTCTGCAAAAATACAGACAGCTTCAGTTTCAGTAAGTGGTGCTTGTAGCCAATAATGTCTTTGAATTTCTGAACTTCTGCTAATTCTAAAAAATCTTATCAGGATTAAAAAAGCTGAACTGTTGATGAATCTTATACAGCCTTGAGTAAGTGGTCCAGCACCATCATTTCTTTGTTTAGAACTAGAACTTTGTTCAGAATTTTTTTTGTTCTTTCTCAAAATGTAGATTGTTTTACAATGCAAAATAATTATTGTAGCACTTTTGTTAAGGTCTAGGAATTTATCTTTTTAAACATGGACACTGGAGCTGAATGCCAGAGCCCAGCAAAAACCTCACTGACATGCTGGTATAGAGGCAGCATTTTCCTGACCTCCAATCCATATTTCCATGTTTACTTTTTGAGCTCCATGTTAACTCAGGTGCTTATGTTGTGTAGTCTCTTGCCTCTGCTCTAGTTCTAAAATCTTTCTCAATACCACTGATTTCTATGAAAAGGTTGTTTTGGTTTTTTTAAGGATCACTCTGCTCTTTATTTTTGTGTGTACAGTTCTTTATCTGGCTATTTTACAATGACACTAATTAGGATAAATACCTTCTTGCTACAGTATTTTGTGGACACCGGGGCTTAAAACCAATAACATATTTCACTGGACATCCACAATAAATGAATAATAAAAAATTATAGAGTTCTTATGCTTTCAGCACAACACAAATGATAACTGATAAAGATGGGGGTGAAAATGAGCACTGCAGGAACCACTGCAGAACTGCAGGATGTTAAATAAGTTTGAAGTATTGTCTGAAATTCAGTGTAGCCTCAAAATGTGTCAGGTTTGTTATGCTAAAATGTCTTGAGAACCCCTGGTTGTTTTTTTTTAGTTCCTTTGCTTTTCTATTTTTTTCCTCTTACCAAGTTTCAGCTCATGCCATTAGTTATTACTGAAGTGTCAGAGGAGAGTGTTAAATTTTATATGATGTTTTCTTACCTCAGGGACCTCCTGAAGAGTGTCTACATTCTGCACTGCATAGTACACATAGAGGGCACCTCATGGGAAAAAAAATTACAAATCACTGATTTTATAACTAAAACACGATATGGAAAATTTTTACATTTTAAAAATCTATATTATATATAGCTTTAATAATCTGCAAGTATCCTGAAAAGTTCTGCCAAGTGCATGAGCATGGAGGGGAGAGAAAATCTAAATCATAGACACTGGAGATATAAAAGACATCCTCCCTGATCTCTTGTAAGTGCAAGATAGGTTTATGTTGCCTATTTTTGACAAGTGCAACCATCAGATATCAGTGAAATGGTGCTGGTTCCTTCAAAGAGGGGCTGTTTCCTGAAAGCTTTGTATTATTTATTTCCAGGATGTCATGAAGCCCATGTTTTGAAGTTGTACTGGAATGACAGCAAAATCTGATTACACAGATCTCAGGAGAGGGCTTAGAATGGATGTCTCTTGGGAAATGTCTGATTTCCAAACAGGGTGTTCACTACTATGAACTCTCCTTGGTATCAGAGTAAGGACATTTTATGATTATTTGCACTTAAGACAGGTGTGTGGATAGCTGTGCAGCTTTTTGAAAGAGCACATTATTGGAAAGAGGAATATTTCCCTTGAAATAAATTTAGATTAGGACAGTAGGAAGAGCCATTTCATCACTAAGGACTTGCATTCATTCAGTAAACATTAAAACTCTTGCTGTCCTACCCCACTTGGGTACTGTAAAGATGTTTCTAGGCTACTTCTGCTTTTTATAAGATTAAAAATTATATTTGTCAATATACATTATATTCAAAAACTATCCTATTTACATTTTGTGTGAAAAGAAGTGCTTTTATATCACAAAATACATATGAAAACAAATTTATCTTTTTCCATAAAGGAACATATATGACAAAACTTAAGAATGGTTTTACTTTCAATAAAAATATGCAAATGATGTGTTTTGAACCCATTCTAAATTAGAAATTCTGTTCCCATTGTGTCAAATGTAAGATTCTTAGAAGTTTAAGTCTACTTAGGAAATAGCAGTGACATTGGAGTATGCTTAGTTGGAAGAGAGAAACTCTTGCAGGCAGCTTGGATTCCTGTGAGGCAGCTCACATGTGTGAGTGACTGCTGGCAGGCTCACTGGGTCAGATGCACTTTTTGCCATGCTGTGGAAGTGAAATACTCAGAAATTACTTCATGTCACCGTTTCCTTCGAAAACACCACTTATGCTAAAACACCTGCTCTGACGCTGCTTCTCTAGAGCCTCTAATTTATGGCATAAAATGCCATTATTTTTAACAGAGCAGAAAGACTTCTTACATTAGCCCTTAGATTTTTTTTTTAAATATCATATTGAGCATTTATAGCTGAGTGTGTACCTTCAAGCATTTCCATTTTATCCCCTAATTTTTCCCATTTGTAGAGCATGAGAGTCCAATTTAACATCAAATTTCTCTTCCATGGGTTTAATAGCACTTAGTTTGGTACTTATGGAAATTTCATAGGTAGAACCAATCCTTGTCAGCTTCCCCAGGGTGGAAATTACAGGGTGTGGGAGAGAATATGGAGCTACTGAGGGAGAACTCCCTCGAGTTATCTCCCTGCCTTCCTCTCCAAAGCAAACTAGCAACCATTTCTGAAGTATCACAGCTATATTTGGAGGGGTTTTTTTCTGACAAATAAAAGAAGATAAAATCTGTTTTGAAGTCTCTTAAGCTAAAAGCTTTGCCTTCCAAAATCTTACTGCTGGACTTGCAATTATGAGCAACTCCAGTGAAGTTAATAGGATGCCACTCTGTCCAAGAGGGTTCACTGCAGTGGAGTTCAAATTACAAAATTACACTACTGAAAAAGAGTGGCCCTTTTCCACAGCTGTGAAATTATTAACTCTCAGAAAATGGCAGAATACTTTTTTTTTATTATTTTCCAGTTTTTAAATTAATATCATCACTACTGATTAAACTCAAGGTCACATGAATTCTGTTCTACAGAAAATGGTCTCAGATCCTATGGTTGCTGGTTTCTGTGGTAACATAATTCATATGAGGAGAAGCTTAATTTTATTGTGAAAATGATGCTTTTAGCACCATAACTCTTGACAGTTTGTTTTGAAATTAACTTTTATCCTTTTTCTACAGTACAGTATGGTGCAGGATTTTTTCCTCTAAGAGAACAAAATCATTTGAGAAGAGTTACTAATAAAACATTTGGGTTGATGGCTTATCACCACTTGTAAAGCATAGGCTGTCTGTTCATCAGCTCTCTTTTCCTGCAACCTTGATAATATACTGGGGGTAGTGTTCCCTGCTAGAGCTGTGGTGCTTTTGAAATGAGCTGGATGTTGTTCACAAGTACAAAACCTAAAACAAACAACCCCCACCCCCAGCTCTTAGAGATGTATATCCTCCAAGCACTAGGTGATATTTATGTTTGTTTTATTTTGGAGCTCTATGAGTGATAACAGTCACTGCCAGAAATGGAACTCCAGTTCCTCATCCACTTTCTCTCTAATTTCATGGGGCAACTGCAGTCACCAGGAATGAACTCTGGGAGAAAGAAAGGTTTCTGTTCACTGTACTGGGGACAAATTCTTCCTCTGCAGGTTTTGAGGGATATTTCCAAGTGTGTCACTTGCTGACAGTAGGTGAATGACAGTTGGCTCATGCATATGAGTTTTCCTGAACACAAGGGTAAAACTCTGTACAAGTTGCAATTTGCTCTCTGCTTCAAAGAAAACTTGACATGATATTGTATTCACACTGATTATAGAGAATCATAATTTTATTCAATCAGGATGGTATCCACCCCTGTTTCCTGAGCCATTCAGTTCTCCTGACGCTGACCGTATTGAGGATGGCTATGCTGGGAAACTAAATAGCATGATTCGTGTTTTTTCCATTAACTAATTTTCTTATATTAATGCACAGTGGGAAAGTTGATCTGTACTCCTAAATGAATGAGATTGGCTATAAAAGTAAAGGATTCATACTCCTCCCTCTCAGACAAATACTAGAGACTCTTTCACCTGAGCTGTCCCATTGAAGGACACGGCTAAGGCTCTTCTAATCTGAGTGGAACAAGATTAGTTAAAATCTTTTGTCACTATTGCAATCAATCAGAACTGAGATTTCTTGACTGAATGTTTGATGCAAACTGTACAATCACCCTTAGACAAAGCACAATTGGAATTCTGAACCAGCTGTCTGCCTCCTGTATCAGGATGAAGTACAAGGAAGCAGCTGTCAGAAACTGATAATGAGATGCACTGATAGAGCTGTGGGATTACTCTTACCCACCTCATGTCTGTACAAAGCACAGTGGAAGCTGAGTTATTATTATGCTAAATTATTGAAGAATTGTAATATAATTATATATTCAGACCTGTCAAATACAATTTTAATGGTATGAGGTAGGCCCATAGGTACTTACTCTTGGTGTGGCCATCCAGTGGAACCACAACCTCTTGCCACAATCAGCATTACACAGTGTCATGGTGCCTTCAAAGGCAGCCCACAGGACTGTGCTTTCCCCAGCTGCAGTCTGATGCTGAAGTGACTACAGGAAGAGGATGAGATCAAAAATTTCTGACTCACATTTGCCATTGATTTGGTCTGTTTCACTAGATCAATGAAGAAAAAGAGGCAGGTATTCAAAATATTTATGTCCCTGTCTAACTTCAAGCACCTAATTTAAACTTAAATCTGATTTAAATCTAATTTAAATTGATGGGATTGTTCCTGTGCTCAAATACATAATGCAGCATTAAGGTCTAGGTAAATAGGACTCAATCCAATATTCTTAAAGTTCAAGGTTTCTAAGCATCTCTTTAGTGATATCAAGATTCTAATTACTGGTATAGTGAGGTTCTGTGGAAAACTTTCTTTAAAAATCTTCTGAACAACATTCTACAGAATAAATCAAGCCAGAAAACTGCTATAACAATACCCTTGTATTCTGGTTAGCTGGTGGTACAGAAGCACAAGCCCTATTGATGTTTGATATTGATCAGACTGTTTGTAGACAGCTCTTCCTATTTTTTTTTGCTCTCCATTTCTTCCTGATTCCCATGAAATATTAATAGGGATCTCCTTTGCTATACCAAAATACAGAAACAAAGTGTAAATTAGAAGTGTAAATTTTTTTTAACATGACATTACTGGAGAATCATATTAGTTTAAAGAATGCATAATTCATTGTCTGGGTGATAGTCACATTGGTGGATAATGACAAAATTCTATTAATCTTTTTTTCCTAGCTAATTGGGGTTTCTTTGCCCTTTTCAAGAAAGAATATCCTATTCATAAATCTAGTACATCCAGGACTTGTGTTGCATTGCTTTTATTATTATTGTATCACTGTTTCAGTAGTTCAGTTTTAGAACTGCAGACATAACTGTCAAGGAGATTTACAACCAACTGTTATAGCAGCATTTTATAGCTCAGGCTGCACTACAGACCCCTTAAAGTCTTAACACTTATCCTGTGACTTCAGTTTAAAAATACAATTTGCTTCTTTTTGTTAGTAAGAGCTGTTGGTAGCATGATATACAGAAATAATCTGTTGCCCACAATGATTTTTACTTATTTTGGGTAGTATTCTGAATTTCCAACAACAATGATTTGCTGCTAAACTAGAAGTTCATTATCAAAATGTCTTTTTCTTCTCCCTGCACATCTTCCCTGCCCATAGCACTGCTGTCCCTTTCCATCTTCTGCATTCCAGAACCCGGCAGCAGTAGTTGAAAAGCTAAACAAGAAAACACATGATTTCCTTCCCCGCTTTTTTAAGGGTTTCTAAAGAAAATACTGAGAGCAAAACCAAAACTCTTCCTTGTCAGTAGTAATCTCATTTTCTTAGATTTTTTTACCAATATCCTGCTCTCTCTTTCTTTCTGTCTCTTTCTTTCTGTCTCTTTCTCTCTTTCTTTCTGTATCTTTCCCCCTTTCCCTCTCTCTCTCCATTTCTTCCTCCCTTTCTTTTCTCTCCCCTCCTTCCTCCCTATCTCCCATTCCTCACACCCTCCTTTCTGAAATTCATCCATATAATTTTTCTCATTACTGTTAATAATCTCAAAAATCTCATATCCCCTCTCAAAAAGGAAATATCCCTGTGGTTTATCCCTTGTACCTTGAAAAATATTTACTGCTCAGTGGTCTCCTTGATATGCAGCTCACCTGCTGGTTTTCCTGATGCAATCTTTGATAAATCTCTCACTGAATAGGTTCAACATCTCATTAGTGAATGAGATGGGGTGTGGGGTGTATATGTACAAATTGAGTTCTGTGAAGAGCAAGGAAGGAAAAAAAATAGGTGAAATATGCACCTCTTAATGTTTCTGTAAATTGCTATTTTTACTACTCATTTGTGTGTATAGTAAATGTATACACATATATAAAATTGCAATTCTAATGCAAAAGGTAGTTGCTAAGAAAGAGAACATTACATTATGATCAGGGAAATTATTGAGGTCTGGCTTCCTATGGATTTATGTCCTTTGTGTCCTAAATCCTCTCTTCTGACTGCATTACTCCCAGTTCCTTCCCAAGTCTCCTGTGATGATCACACTGGCAGGAAATAGCACTTTCTGCAGTTAACATGCAGCTGCCAAAGAGAAGTGTATAATGGCTGAATCCTGTCTTTCCCTCTGTTGGAGCACTAATTTGTTTCTTTCCTGTACAGCTGCTGATTTCCAGAATGTGTGTAAGAGCTTCAGACTTTTATCTGTCTTTCAAATTTGTTCTCAGATGGCCATCATTTACCGTGGGAAAGGAAATTTAGCAGACATGCAACATTTTAAAATGTCTTGCTCCCTAATTTCCAAACTAAAAATGAGATCAAGTTAAAATATACAGCTTGTGTAGCATAGTCATTTGGGAGCATCAGGTACTCTTCCAAAAGTCTTTTACTTGTGCTGTATTAATCACTGAGCCGATTAAATAAATCAAATGTTAGTAAAAGGACGTACAACGCTAAGACTTTGAACAAACACATATTATTTTAACATTTCTGGGCATCAGGTACACAAAACTCTCTCACTGACTGTCCTGCATAGCAGAACTACCAGATTTCACAGATGCTGAACACAGGCTTTAGGGGGGATAGCGCCCTGCCCTCATCAATACTATGCCAGTGAAAGCAAGCAACTGAGCATGGAAATAAAAATATGTAAACCAGGAGCCCCCAGCCCCAGAGGGAGAGCTCTGTACATTGTCAAGAGATGATCCAGGGACTGTAACTCCAACCAGAGGATAAAAGTCTCAAACTCTGTAGAGGTGCTGCTCTTATGGCATATCATGACTTTCCATGATTTCCATCATGCTTAACATTTCTGAATTCTAGAAATGGTCATTTTATTTCTCCATTTCATACAGCTAAGAACTTTGTCACACTCCCTATTCTCTTTTTCTTGGTGTTTGTCTTTCCTTCTCTTCTCACCATCCCCATTCTCTACACACATGGCAGTTAACCCCATCTCCAGCAGACCAAATAAGCCAAGTTTTTCCATATGTGGAGGTCTGAAATTCTGTGCACGTATATCAGACTTATTTTCTTTCATAAATATTTGAAAAATTACAACCAACTATTGTTAAATACCCAGGCTTTAAATAGTGCTGAATCATGCAATCAAGAATTGCACAATAATCCCTCCAAAGTATGTACCCAGCACCTCAATGGTTACAGACTGTCACCTCTCAGTTGGATCAGTAAGTGTGAATGCTTATGTGTGCCAAGTAGCTGGTTGATAGAATATAAATATTGTAGAATAAAATATTGCACTTTAAAGAGCCCAGGCAGACAGCGTGGAGAAATGGAATCCTAAGGAATCATAAAGGTTCACTGGCTGAGTGTTTGCCTCTATTTGCTATTTCAAATAAATAACGTTAGAATATAAGCCCTGAATCCACATAAAAATAGCCTTGAAGTGGTAAAAGGAGTTTGCAATATTAATGGATTAGAAATAATTCATCACTCTAGCATATTTCTGAGTGCTGTGTCAATTTATTTAAACTGTTTTGGTGCCTAAGGTTCTCTAAATCACTGTAACTATTGTAACTTATTTTGATGGTATCTTTGATTAACATTAAATAAAGGCAAGGGATTTTAAGGTATTTACTAGATTATTCATAGTTAAACATAGCTATAAATATAAAAATTTAAAATATGAAAAGGATGGGAATAGGATAAAATGCTCTGAAGACCTTTAGAAGTGTGGGGACAAGTGCATTTGAAGGTCTAGAGCCTTGTGATATTGAAGCTGGAAGGACACCTTTGAAGAAATGACCAGAAAGTCAATTTTAAGCATAATTTACTGAATTTGAAAAAGCTCAATGTCTGTATTCTGAAAGTACCTTTATAAACCCAAGTCTAAAGCCTGCATATCTGCTCAGCAAAGCAGGGGAAAGGACAAAACTCAAGGAAAAGGGACAAAAATATGGCATGAGCCTGAAGAGTAAAATTCTCTGCAGGGTTTTACCTGAGGTTTGTTTTGTTTTAGTTTCTTTCTTATTAATTACCTCTCTAGTATAAATTTCCCTTTATATTTAATTAATTGGAAGAATTATACCAGGCTGCAGGCTCAGATACTTTGCTGGAATCAGACATAGCTTGCATGAGGAAAGATGTGGCACAAATTGTAGTTATTTAACTGATTCTCAACAATGGAAGCAGAAGACACTTGTAAATACTTGAATTGAAACATCACGAGATGTGTGTTTCCTTTGAAAGGACCTCATTGCAGGAGCAGTTTCAAGAAACTTCATAAATATTTAATAAAGATTTTAAGATAGGGACAATAGAGGAAGATGCTGAGACACTGTGGGTACCTTATTGTATCATATTTAGTTGTTGGTTAATGATGCTCTGCCTGAGGTTGGTAACTGATGAATCTACTGTAATTAATAGATGGACAGGAAGGAAGACAAAGATGGAAGGAAGGCATTTCTGAGAGTAGAGTGAAAGGTGTGTGAGACTCAAGCAGTTCATGCAAAGACGACATTTGGATCTTTATGCAGATGTTACAATTGTTTGGCTCAGAAGATACAGAAGTTCAGAGGTTCAGAGCAGTTTTGTTTTTAAGACAGGTCACTTCTAGCCTTTGAAGAGGTCTTCCAAAATGCAGTCTCCTCACCCTCACATTTATACCTGTGCTTGGCCATCATACTAGTGATATTTTTCAATTTCACTATCTCTGGAATGTCAGCCTTTAGGAATTTGAGTCTTTTCTGAAGCCATGAATTCAGATTTGTATTGCAAGCAGAAGACTGTTGCCAGATTCTGCTGTTCATTAATTCCTGCCAAAGGCAGGAATTTTCTCTGCACCATGCTGGATGAACAGGCTGTCAGAGATTAGCTGTCCCACTACTTATGTTTCCTTCAGCAATTGCTGGACAGTTGGCACCACCTCCTCACCCACACCTCTTTGCTCTTCTTATCATCAGTGCAGAGATAAATTAATAATTTTGTCCATTAAGATCTTGAAAGAGGACACCTTTTAAAATATCCTTTGTATCAGGTCCTAAAAACTATAGGGAATTCAAAAGAAACGGAAAAAAAAAATACAACAGCTGTAGCTTAATCCAGGGTGTCTGATCCCAAAGGAGCATTGGCTGTAATATCCCAGCCAGCTTCCTGCTCTCTTGTTCATATCTCCAGTCCCAGTAGGCCAAATAGGCTGTTGGTGTTCCCAGGCAGGCTGCAGAGAAGTTCCACCATGACTGAGTATAAGGGATCATAGAGCATATTTTGCCTTTTAGGACATGGAATTATTATGAGATTATCCCAACATCCAATATTTCTGTCTTTCACTTCCTCAGCTCTGTAATTAGAATGATAACATGTTCTCTGTTCCTCATCAAATCTGCAATATGAAGATCAGGTATTGAATCTTCCCTTTTCCAGCATTTGCTTTCAGTTCTTATAAGACTCCTTTTATTTTGCATTTTGGTATTTTAGCCAGTCTCCCACATAAGCCTAATCTCCATGACCCCAATTACATCACACTCTTTTTTAACTGCACTGTGTTGTATCTAAAAAAACCCTGCTAATTTGTTCCTTCTGCTGCTTCTATTTTTGTAGGAAGAATTGACTTGCACAGGACTCATGTTTTCTCCTCTGCTCTCCTCACCACTTCTCTAACTCATTTGCTCCCTGCTACCAGGAGATTCTGCTTATTAGGTGCTGTTTTAGTTTTACCTAGGATTGTTTTTGCCCAATCTATACACGTTCCATAAGAAAAAAAAGGAATATTCCCCATGTATTTTGTTTTGCCTTTTATTTTTTCCAAAGGAAAAAATAATGGCTTTCTGAAATGCTGACTATGCATTTCAGTTAAAGTATGTACATCTTAGCCAAAAACATGTGCTTATGATTTCCCCCATTATTGTTGCTTATTTTTCTCTTCATTTTCTCTCGGTGATAATTTTTTTTTTCATACTATTTGAAATAGACATTGCTTGCATTTTCTTGAAATGAAATTAGCTGTAGCCCAGAAAATTCTTCAAACACTGCAGCCAAGAAATTAAAAAGGACTTAAGTGACTTAGAAAAGAGCTCTTTCCACAACCCAGCACTACGTGTGATGTTCCCAGAAGGAAGTTGGCATCCTCCTCTGCCAGTGCAGAGTGCAAGGATATCAGCGTAGCTCTGGCAAGTCATGTAGCTGCATATTATTGGTTTTCATCTCCTAAATCACACAAGCAGTTCTAAAAGGTTTTTCATACCTAACTACAAAGCAGACTGTGAAATTTTAACAATCTGACAAATACGAGAATGATTAACAGTGCTGCAATAAGATGCATTCAACTTAAGTAACACAATCCTTCGTCAGAAACAGGGATGCATAACAGGCAACACATTTGAATGTGTCTGTGCCTGCTCAATATCTGCTGGATATCAGTGAGACTGGATTCTCTGTGGGAAATATTATCATTCAAAAGTGTTCAGCACCCCTACACCATCATCTCCCTTCATAGTTTGGGAGAAAATGCAACAGGGACAGAGATTGCTGAAATGCCATTTTGAAATGAGCACTTCTGTGTTTGAATTGCAGTCACACAGACTTTCCCAAAGCTGTCAATGCCTCTCTGTATGGTCTGTGCATTACACAAACAAATGGTGAGAGTGATCATTAAAAACTTTGTAACTGATACAAAGAACTAGTGAGGAATTGGAACCACATCTAAACATAATATATGGGAAGAGTAACCAATAAAGCCTTGATCTCTGGATGTACAGCATAAAGTTTTCTGTGCTGCTTCTGTCCTTCCTCCCTCATTTCAGGATGCTCATCTGATAAAGTGCACATTAAGATCACAGGGATCTCCAGCAGCTTCAAAACCCACAGCTGCTGGTCCGCAGAGCTTATCTCAGCCCCTATGCAACACCTGTCTCCTGTCCCAGGTGTGCTCAGCTGGCCCTCCTGAGCCTCCTGTGTAAGGAGACTCGCAAGACAAGAGACAGCAAACAGAATTAGTTCAGGAAGGAACATTTGAGATTAGAGCAGTGCCAGAGTTTCACAAATACACACTGTGAACCGAAGCTTTATGTCTTGGCACTTGGCAGAATGCAATCAAAACTGTAGTGTTTGAGGAGATGGCTGTGACAGAGAGACACAGAGAAAGCCTGTGAGAATACCAGTGGGTTACTTTCCGCCCCCCCTGTAATCTATGACTTCAAGAGCAAGGGTTTTGCTTACCTTTAAATTGGTACTGAGAATCTTCTGGACAAGGGAAAAAAAGTATTCAAATTAACCAAACAAAACAGAGAAATGTCTTATAGTACAAGGTCTGTAAAAAGAATAAAAAATGGGTTGAAATGGAAAAATCCTGGTTGAATTCTGAAGGAGATTACTGTTGTGTGCTAAATGACATTCTTCAGGCATTTCAGGTTACCTTTCTGCGTAACCTGCAACATCTCTTTTCATGGCTGCCATGGTAACTATCATGGCTTCAGAGGGTGCAGCCTGGGCAAGGTGTTGAGCACACCTGGAGATTCCTTCACCAGAGATACATATCCACTATGGTGTCATTTGTGCTGAATTTTTCTAGCAGAGGAACTGAATCAATGGGATACCCTGTGCATTGTTATGTGGAATATCTTGCTGCTGTGGCTTAGCAGGTAACCTAAGAAAAAGACTTTATTTTTTTCCTGGAAATATTTCTTTTCATTGGGCTCCACAGAGAAAGCAATTGTGCACTATGGTGGCCATCATGTGGCCTCCCACTTCCAGAGATTTTTCACTCTAACAGGCAGTAGATGGCCTCTAAACATTTTCCATGTACGCTCCTGTGTTCCCTGACCCTCTGTGGTGCACTTAGCCACGCACCACAGGAGACAGGACTGTTCCAGAAGTATGCACATTTTCCATTAGGAATATGTACAGAGTGGTGGGAGATGTGTGGGAAGTGGCAGAGCTCCTCCCTGAGCTGCCTTGGAGCAGCAGTGGGGCTGGAGAACTGGAATTGGGGTGCAGGGACACTGAGTAGAACCTGAGCTCACATCCTCCTCCTCCTCCTCCTCCTCTTCCTCCTCTTCCTCCTCCTCTCTCAAGCTTCTTCCTCTAATGTCCAGCACAGCAGCTGTAGTGTTAAGCAGTCCCCTCCAATTTGTGTCAAAAATCCTAACTCTTACTTAGTTATTTTTAATCATAGCACTTGAAATGAAGCAATTGCAGGGAGATGAAAAAAATTAGTGAAAAAATAAACATTAGCAAAGATGTTACCAAAAAGAAGTGTGATTGTAAATTTCATTGTAATTCTAAGTGGTGCAGATAATTTGAAAGGGCTCAAATAGCTGACTTAGCTGAAAAGAACAATAAGTTTTAGGTGTTTTTTTTAAATATTGAGCTCAGTAACACCTTAGATTTTTTTTTTTTTTGCAGTTTACAGAAAGTGAACAAAACAAATCCAACTGCACTTTAGAGACTTAAAGAATGCTGCATTGTCAGAATAAAACCCAAAGCAGTTCCATAGGAGTTAGTGAGGTTGGATTAATGTCTTTGAGATTCATGGAATTTGAGGACAGATTGTATCAGGGATCAGAACACCCAAAATAACTAAAAGACTGCTGCAAAGTCTGGCTTAGGTGAAACACGATTGTTTAAAGTAGCACAGAAGTTTTGGCAGAAAGATGATGTAATGACTCAGTGGACTTAGTTTGCAAAACAAAGAATTGGAATTGCTAGCTATGCTGGGAAAAAAAAAAGACTGGAAAACACAAAGTGATTCTGAATAAAATCCAACATGCAAATAATGTAGCAGAACACTCAGCACTAAACAGTGCCTTGCCTTTACACAAAGATCCAACGCTTGCATTAAGCAAAAGCATTTTCTGAAAGCCCACAGACAATGACAAATGCAAGCACTTACACGTGTGCTCGTACATATTTGTCACACTGCAGATGGAAGGAGAAGGTGATTGCAGAGCAAGGAGAAGCAAAGGATAAAAGATTTCCCTTGACAATTTTTGGAGGAAATGGTTGCACCTTTTGTTTGAAACATTTACTTGAACATAAATACTCTTCTCCTGCTTTGTAAGATGTTCTCCTCAGACAGTGATCAAATTGCAGGTCTCACTCTTTCCACTTCCAGCTTCCTTTTCTTCTGATGCTCAATAGAGTAAATGCTGCTGTACTAAAAGTGCACCTTGCTCCATACTCAGCTGTGCCCAGTGAAGCTCCCACAGCTGTGGACTCTGACTTCTGACAAGTGTGGATACACAAGAGCAGTGGTACTGTTGTTTAAGAAATGGCCTTTATATCTGCAAAAATTTAGTTTCTGGTTCTACAAAACGAAGGAAAATTAACATTCAGAAAAAGACTACCAGTTTGAAAAGTGAGTGGAAAAAAGTACTGTGGGACTAGCAAAGCTTTGTTTAGTTTAACACAGTAAAAATAAGAAGAGATGAGATAGGATATATTTGCTCTTCTTAATGGGATTTAATTAAAACATCTTTATAATTTAAAATTAATTTAATTAAACAATGTAAAGGGATAAGAATGAACAGAAGAAGCACCAAGAAGGAGAAAGAAACTGCTTAAAGAGAAAGGATAACATCTGACCCAGGCAAAGCTCTGTATAACTTATTGATGAATAAATATATATCTCATACAGGAAATTATAGGAATCAATCAGTTCTGGACCAGTTCAGTAACAGTAACTGTAGTTAAATCAACAAGTCTGATCTCAAGACAGACAATATAAATTGTGTTGGCTCTAAATCAGGATCTTAGGACATTACCACCTTCAGTACTAGGAAGGTTCAGAGTCAAAGCACTGTCCAAATTCTATATTCCTGTACTTCCAGGTTTTCTGATAAACCTGAAACATGAAGTCTGGAAAGGTCAGTCCCCGAGGCAGGGAGGTTGTGTTGGCTTTGACCCCCAAAAGTACCTTAGTTTCATTTCCCGTTTGTTCTTTGTCTCTCACGAGCAACTGTTTTATACACCCTTCAGTGAATTACTGTGCAAAAGATTACAAAATATTATTGTGACTCTTGCTCCGCTTGAGGCTTTTCAAGCTAAAAGTTTCACTTTTTTTGGTTGTTGTATAGATAGAGCAGAAAAATATTTCTTGGTAGTCACCTTGTTTAGAGCTGAGGTTCTTCTAAAGGATCAGTCTCATACTGGAGTGAGTCTGCTTCAGTGTCTTGCATTCAAAATGAGATTCTGACATCCCAGAAAATATTGTTCTATGCACACAGTTTCATGTGATTCATGAAGGTACCATTGAGGATTCATTTTGTATTATTTTGGAGATATTTTTCATCGCTGGCAAAGAGGTGAACATTTATCTGTATGTAAAATAGAAACCCAATATGCCCGTTGAAAACTAATCATGAAAAATGTCAGAGGAAATTTTTTAAACTGCAGCATTTTTTTTACAATCAGGTAAAATAGCATATATTTGGATCTGGATATTATTTTCTATGGAGGATGGAAACAACAATTTGTTTCTTTCTAGATCTACCTTTTCATATGCAGTTGTACAGACTATTATACAAAGAACGTGAAATGGTAATTCTTCATGGTTTGATAATAAGAATTAATAATAATCAAATTATTAAATAATGTATGAAAACACATAGCAAAAGTCCTTTGAATAATATTTCATGAAAGAGATTTTAACTTTTTTTCATGAATCTGGGCACGTGCTATTGATTTATAGCTTCTGAAGGAGGAACAATCAGGTCAACCAACATTGCATCATTGCCAAGTTATTTAATGAAACTTTCTTTCTAGTCCATGCTTTGACAGGTCTCGTACTCCTAAGAAAAATCCCATTATTATCAATTCATTATTAGTTTTCATTGAAGGCACGGGGTCAGGTCACAAACCTGTTTTTTCAAAGACTCTGTGACTATTGCTTTCGCTTCCAGAGATAAATAAGGAAATGATGGATGAAGCTTACTTACCACAGTTAAATTATCAGTAGAAAACTCATTGGCTGGTCCACCAGGGTAAAGAAATTTCATAAATTCAATAAACCACCAGCAGTATAATGTGTAGATATACATGTGAGATGCAAAAACCCAGAGATTGACCAAGCTGATTAGAAAGACAGAAACACATTAAAATGAGTGACTGGTGAGCTCTGGAGGAGGCTGTTTGATGTGGATAAGCTTCATGCTGTGCATCTCTGCTGGTAGCAAAAATAGCTGGAAATTTTATAGGGACAGCCTTGTAGATGGTGCAAGCGGTTGGCATGAAAGGCAGAAGAGAGAAGCCAAACACTTTTCAATTTGTTTCTACCAGGCCTTTGTGACTTTCTTCTCTATTAGTAATAATGAACAAAGATTTCTCCAAACCATGTTAAAGACTTTGGGAAGAAATGCCTTTATTTAGCATGGATTGTTTCCCAGCCATTTTCTGATACTTCTGAGAGTGACAAGCAATTAATTCCTTACTTGTCTACCAGTTCCACTGAATTTATTACAACTCTGCAGATACCTCAGTGCAACAACTATGTAAGACTATATTTAAAATTTTAAAAATTCTGCATGCTGTGTAGAATGAGGTATTCTATGTTTAATAACAGAATACCACTTTGTAACATTACCAACAACTCCAGCCTGTGGCAAAGAAATTTTACCTCTTACATTGAGTGCAAAAACCAAGATTTGATCTTTCTTGGGACTAGTGACTTAAAACTATTGCTTTATTACATTTTGTCTGCTTCATTACTGATAATTTCCTTTGCATCTACTATAACTTGTAACCATTTGTGAAAGATCTAAATGCTTTTTGTATTTGTACAGCTTTTTTTCCCCCTCACAGTCAACTAAAGCTTCTCTCTTCTGTTTCAATTCACTATTTTATGAACGCTGAAGGAGGGGAGAAGCGGATGGTGGAAACAAAGAGTGTTTTATAAAGTGAAGAAATGGGAGTTTTTCCATTATATTTTTGACTCGAGTGTTGGTTGTGTTGCATCTCTCTGCTGCACTAATTGGTATTCTATTTTTGTTTGAAGTAGTGCTGAATCAGGGCTGCTTCTACAGGACTTCTTAGGCTTTCTGTGGATTTACTATAATATATTACTCATGGAAGTTTTCCTCACTGATGTTACCAAAGCAATGCATGTAGATCCCATCACAAACAGATCCTATTGTACAAACACCTCTGTGTTTGTTCAGACACTGCTCATATGCACTGTAAGACCTGTCTGTAGTGTCACTGGTGTGTTGTGGGACTCGGAAATATTGTATATAATAGGAAACAGCACCACTCCAATTCACACCTTGTTCAATCTTATCAGGGAATGTCACCTCTTGGGAGTGTGTACCCATCACAACGTAATTGGGAATCAAACACGGCTCCAATATTTGCTGAAATAATTAAATAAGAGAATGGGACTTTGTGAATTTGCTATGAATTTATACTCAGTTTCCCTGCTGTTCATTTTGTTATGTGCCACGGTGAGACACAGGTACCCAATGCTTTAAAGAAGGCTGGCCGTGGTCGTTTTTCAGTCTCATTTGGGATCAAACCCTTCACACACCAACGCTGGGCCTGGCACAGGGGGAGGGCACCCCATAGCTCCAACAATCTCCTGCTGGAGTCTGAGCCCTCTGGCACAGGAGGGACAAAAGCCAGCCCCACCTGAGAGGGCACAGGAACTCGCTTTCCCTGCTCTGCTCTGTTTTCTGTTGGGTGCACAAATGGCAACCCTGTTTTATTCAGAGACTGGATGACACAAGGACCATCATGTACCTGCTTATGTTCAACAGCTACTTAACAATAAATGGATTGGCTTGGTTACCCCCAAGGGGGACCAATAATTGCCTTGGGGCAACGCTGAGCTGTCCCTTGGGAGTCCACACTCCCTCTTAGTCCAAAGGTATTTGTGAATGGGAATGAATGAATTGGAAAATTATTCCTCTTAGTCCAGCTTGTAAAGGAGCCCATTTTTATGATTAAAATAATTTCTTTTAAATATAACTGGTTAAAAATCATGGTATAAAAGAAGTTTAAATCTAGAGCTAGACAAAAATGAGGACATATTTGGGTGCACACTGAAAGAAAAGCCTTACCATAGGACAATTTCTTGCTTGCAATTCTGTTTTGCAGCCTGTGGAGGCTTGGAAGGGAGCCCAGCATTTGTACAGTACAACTTATCTGGTACTTGAAACACAAAACACAGTGTGCTTTTCTTGCTTTCTGAACACATGATTTTGGCCTGAATCCAAAGAGGCATCTTGAGATTTTTGTTTGATGACCAGGAGACTAAGGTATCATTTGGTGACTGTATCATGTTATCTGGGCTTCAAACTGACACTTTTCTAGAGTAAGGCAAGAAACATTTGTTTGTGGTTTCTTCTTTCTATTTTTCTGCCAAAATTCGGATATGTTTTATTTTGGAAATCCAGATTTCTGTTTGTACAAGTGTATTTTTAACATAAAATAAGAACAAGGTAAAACATTGAAAATTGTTACCAAAAGCCTGTTCATTAGCGATCCTTCTAAGGAAAGAAGAAACACAAAAACAAAGTCATCTTTGTTCCAGTGCTGCTGCAATCTGTCTTTTCAACACTCTGTACTGATGGTTTCATGATCAAGCTTTTGCATGAAAAACTAGAGGACAATAAATACCCAGGCAGTGCTCAACAACAAAGAACAAGACATAGCTCCTTTGAGAGCTTCAAACAACTGGCGCTGCCTGAGCACACAGCTCAGAGATCTCCTCTGCTGCTTGATTGATGCAAGATCTCTTGATCTGTACAAATACAGAAAGAATTTTGTGTGTGTGGAGCTTCAGACAAGAGCTGCTGCTGAAATGTTAGCAATCAGTCTGAGGCCTCTTTGAAAATGTGATCCTGAGGAATTTTACATGTGGACAAATATGAAGATTATGATTATGGTCCTAGAAATCAACATGTCAGAAGGAGGGATGGGATGTGGCAGGGCAGGAGTGAGTGCAGGGAGTTCTTGTTAACAGGAACAGCACTGTGGCTCTCACTGGCACTGTGGGCACTTGGGCTGAGGGCACAGGCCAACATCCATGAGTAGCCCAGAATCTGCTGGCCTCAGAGTTCAGATGATCATAAAAGCCTTACGCAGCATCATGTCTGCTCCTCTCAGATCTACATCTAAGTGGATGCAGAAGGGTTAAAAAAAGGCAATTTTTAACTTTTCCTGATTGGTACCTCAAATGTTCTTCCCCCTTGCCTCTCTTTTTCCTTTAGATTTAATTGAAAACAGTGTGAATGAATTACTGTAGATTAGAACATATGAGAACTCTAATCCTCTTCAATTAATATGGAAGACAGCAGAATGGTAACAATATCAATACCCACAGACTTGTTAGTGGTTCATTTTCTTGCTCTTTCAATTCAGGTTGTAACTGCCCAGAAGAGAAGCCACTGAGAACATTTTTTACTGCTGTCATTCTCACACTCTCAAGAAAATACACATTTATTACTCTTTGCATGAAATACCATGCACATAAAAGTCAGAAACTGAGATCCCATTTATTTGAGGAGATTAAGATTTCATTTTTGGAGTCACCTTTTGTGTGTCAGCAATGACAGTATTTACAAGTTCTCCATTCATACTGATTTTGTTTTATTATTGTTGTTGCAGAAAGATTGGTTCTATTCATAATTTTTAAAACGGTAAACTATTTGTAACATGCAGCGTTTCATTTTGGTTCCATTGCTTGTTCTTGTAAAACATACTGCCACAGAAAAGGTGGAATCACTGAGGGAAAATTGCATAACAAAATCAGGCAGATATGACAAAAGGCTGGTGTTAAAGAAAGATTTTCTTTTTTTGCAAGAAAAGTGACTTGCTAAGTTTTTAATACAGCCGGATGTCATAAAATGAGAACAGAAGGTAACCATAACAATGGAAGTTTGCCTAATAATTCAAATTTAATTTGTGTCTTTCAGTTGCCTTTAAATTGTAAAATTTCAGATTTAAATTGAGCTTATTCCCACTCCCAGTATTGTTTTGAGTAGTGTAAATTGGTGTTTAAGTTTGATTAAACGATGCCACATTTTTTAGATCTGTTAGGGGAGGAAATGGCTGTTTGACTGTTTCAGATTCTTTGAGGTGTGTGGAGGTTTTCTCTTTGTTTTTGGTGGGGTTTTTTGGGCTTGTTTTTCTTTTATCTTTCCCAGGAATATAATTTACTGTCAAGAGTTTGTGGCAGAAATTTCCATTAACGGCCATGCAGTAATCATTAGCTGCTTGCTGCTGCAATTTTCAAACACTCCACGTGCAGGAAGCAGGATCCATAATCACAGTGTGGCTGTAGCTCCTGTGGACAGGAGACAGAAAAACGCTCAACACTGCCCATCTTGTCCTGCCTGTCAGGTGAAGTTGCATGAAGTAATCTTTAGAAGGTTAAGGCCACAGAGTGTGAGCTTGATGGTAGATTTGGTGACTGTTGGTTGTTTTCTTCCCCCTGCAGCCACCTCATATCTCAGGTTTGTGTTTCAAAGTCACTTTGGCCTCTCTAGTTTTTGTAATTGGAGGAGAAATACTGTCCTTTTATTAGAAGCAGTTTAAGGAGATCTTTTCTGCCACAGAGTTTAGGTACAGAGACTAAGCATGGGATGAAAATTTTTGTTCTGCTTTGTTGAATTTGGGAAACTTTATTAACTTTCTCTTCAAAATAAAATACAGGCTTGCTGACAGTAGACCTGTTTGTTTGACCTCAGCTTTGCAAAATGCTCTAAGGCTCTGCTCCAGCTGTGGTCTTTCCTGTCCTTCCAAGTCTCAGCTATTGAGGATTTTGCATTTGAAAAGTAGCCACTATGAATATGCCCGAGTTACTCTTACTAGTGTTTTCACTGTGCCATAGGTAAGTCAATTCCATGAAATTCCTATCCCCAAAGATATGATTTCAGTGGGAGCATCTCTTAGTGTCACTTCCACTGAGACCAAACTTTCTGAGAAGAGAAGAAAATAGCTGTGCCATTAGAGTCACATTGCATCTTCAGGGCTTCAGTGAGAGGAACACAATGTCACTGCAAAGCTCCACAGAGATCCTTCCTTGTTTTAACAGCGTAAATACCAAGGATTTTGCTATTGAAAAGAAACTGCTTTTATGAATATATTTTAGTTACTGTTAATAGTGTTTTCATTGTGTCAAAAGTGTATTGAATTTCTTCCAATAAAGCTCTATCTCCTGAGACAGTTTCAGTGGGAGCATCTCTTACTGTCACTTCCATTGAGATCATGATTGCTTGGAAGGCAAAAAATAGTAACTATGTCATTAAAGTTATACCATATCAGTAGGACTTGGAAAGACTACAAAGTCAATGAAAAATGTCACATGTGCTTTTTCAGTCTTTATTTTTCGGGGCTTTAAAAGAAAAAAAAAAATAAAGATATATTTGAAATGCAGCATTTTTGAACCATTTTAGTCCCTCTGGTTCTGCTCCAAGTGTCTAAATCAAAATGAACTGTGCTCAAGCACTGAGGCCCATGTACACATTTGGAAGCAAAGATGCAAATTAAAGAGAACAAAATCTCCTTTTGTCTTGTGTCAGTCACCAGCAAAGATGAGGCTATTGCCAGGGGTCAGATTCGGCCATAAATCTTTCAAATCAAGTCAGGAAGCAGCTGAGCCCATGAGAACTGGTAAAAACCCTGTCCTTGACTTTGCTGGGTGTTGTGGTGTGCTCAGGGCTGGAATGCAGAAGCTGTGGCACAGGGATGTGTAGGATCTTCCAGCAGTGCATGCTTCTGAGAATAGTGGAAAGGAGCTGCTTCTGCCACTGCCCAGGAGATGAAAATAAGGGTTTATTAGGCTCTGAGACCCATCTGAGGAAAGAAAAGGTGCCTTGTTATCCAGCCACTGGCCAATGGAGACAAAATGTGTGTCTCTGTACTAAGCTAATGACAGCTCAACCAAGGCGCCAATTCTACAAATTATTTGAGAACGGTTTATAGTACTGAAATACAGATGTATCTTTTTTTTTTTTTACTATCTAATTTCTTTTGTTGCAGGTACTTATTCGACACAAGCCTGTTGCTTTTTTTGACACATAGTTTGGACTTTTTACCGAACGTGTTATTTGTTATGTGAAGTGAGCTGAGAAAAAACGTAATTCGACTTCTTAAATTATATGGATGTACTTGTTATTCTATTCTCAGGAGCATATGAAATAGTACTACCAGCAGAGACTCTGACAATAACTTCAGCTGCATGCTTCTTCTCCCTTCTGCTCACATCTCATTACTGATATTGTTCTAATAGAATAAAAATAATTAACTTGTACATCTTCACAGATGAACCAAACAGCCCCAAGTGAAAACAAATTTCAATAATTTACACTTTCACATTTTCAGTGATTTAAATCTGGAGCATATGATCTCTGGCTAAGAAAATTTTAGGTCTAGGCATGTAAAATAAGTTATTTTAGTGGTTGGAATTAACAAATACCACATACTGTTGTCTTTTTTAATTTTCCACCTCATTAACATCTGCAAATGAGTATGTGAGGTTGAGTCTACAGAAGTCATACTCTTTTGTCATTAAATGTATATGCTGCTAGCAATAACTGGATCTCACAATGCTGTTTTGCAGATATATGTGTATTTACCCTCAAAATCCAGCAACGTGGACAACTTAGAGTTGTGTAATCAATACCCATATCCTGAATTTGTGGGACAGTTAAAGATAACCTTTCCAATTCAGTGTCATCTGTCTACACAGCTCCAAGCTGAAAGCTGTTTGTAAGAAATAAAATTTAGTAAAAAATATTAAAATCACTCAAGCACTGAACTTTCTTACTCAGTGTCCAAATCTCAAGAGAACTATATTCTTGGGCCAAGCTCCTCTGTTAAGCTTTATATCAGATGTCACACATGTAGGTAGTTTTTCAGACGCGTTCTCCCAGATGGTGTAGTTTGGAAGTAAATGTAAACCAGTTTCCTTTGCAGTTCCTGCCTCCAAAGGGCTTAGTCAGTTTTGTTCATAGAGAAAAAAGTGAGGTATCATCCTTTAATTAATCTGAGTACCAACTCTATTCAGTCTCTATAACATTATCCCACCATGTGTGGACTGTAATCACATCCCAGTCACTGAATGGATCACATGCAGACATCATCACTGACTGCATGGGATCTGACACTTTAACCTTGGACTTCACCACTAGATATAATTTGAACTAATGTAAAATTATGTTCCCATGGAAGTGTAAAAGGGCCATTTCCCAAAGCAGGGAAATTGATAGGCACTGCACTGAATTCAGCCCTTCTGATAACGTTCATAAGGGGTCCCTTTAGCCATACTCGTCCTCACTAGCCATGAGGAGCTTATGTGCCATTACATGGAGCAAATGTGCCATTACATAAATCCTTAATAGTTTTTATAATGTGACTTTCTTTGTTGTCTTTTGATCAATACATTTTGTTTTCTCCAAAAGCTTTTCAATGTCAGAACTGGTTTTCAATTCTCTTAAAACTGCTGTCATCCACATCTCTCCCAAAAATCTAAGTCCACTGAAGGAGGATTATACATCTTGACAAACCAGAAGGAACAACTTGACCTTTGAAGTTTTGACTATTCTTTTGTAACACCGTCACAAAGTAAAGATAAACAATATCTGATGATCACATATCAGGAAAGACTGGAAAATGGCATTGCTCAGACTTGACATTTTGAGTGGCAGATGGGATAACAAATAATATTTTCCCATCTTTTCCTGTCGATATTTATTTTTAAGCACAGAAGCTGATAAATACAGTGCATTTTAGTTCCACAAAATGTGAATGTCAATATGCTTCTCTGGCCTAATTGCTAATCTGTTGACAAGAACTGGATCATAACTTGACATGAAACCAGACTTTTTTCCCCCTATTTTGAAATAGTGAGCAAGGCATATTATTGTGCTGATAAAAATAAGTATCTCATCGTCAAATATTCCCTGTGATGTTTTCACAGCATCCACCTTTTTGAGGTATCTCTCACTGAAGTTAAGCACCCTTCAAACCTACACCAAATACTCCCTGTTTCTAATTGCTTTGACCTATGAACCCCAAACATTTTAAGCTTTTATTCAAACATTACTGAAGGCAGCACCAAGTCTGTACATTATGTACCTGACCTATGTAAATATAAAACAGTTAACTGTGCATATATTGCTCTAATTCTAGTAGCTGCATAGGCCAATGTCACCACGTATTACTGCTAATTAAGCTTGCTCTTGGCCTATGGGTTTTCCACTGAGCCTTTCACAATACAATTAAATTCTTTCCCTGTCATCTCCCAAGTGCCTTCCAGTAGGTTTTGGAAATTATTTATCTTGTGTTCTGGACATAAAGCCTCTACCAGATACTCTTTCCTATTGGTTAAACAGCATCTCTGAAGGGCCAAAACCAAACACTAGAAAAAGTGTATGGATTTGGCTTGAACTGAAGATCAGCTGAAGCTGGGGCCATATGCAATCCTTATAAATATCGAGGTACCTAAAAATGAAAGGCCTTTAGTAAATTAAAAAAAAAAACAAAAACCTGTCAGTAGGAGAATTAAAGCACAACTGACAATCCCACAACTTCTGTCTTTTACCTGGTGACACCCCAGAGCACCTGTACAACTTGGAAAATGGGACCAACCAGAGGATTTTATTTACACACATGAACATCTTGTATCAGTAATAGCTACAAGAATAGAGTTGTAATTGATGTATAATTTATCTAAAGCTTGCCTTCAGTCATGCTTTGCTAGGAACTTTTTACTTTGGTCCTTATTTTCTACCAGTAATTTAATGGAGTATAAATATATGAAACAACGTGTATAGGGACCATTAGAGTGTTATGTTTGACACAGCTATAATTGAAACTGCTTGGAAGCCTTCAGGGAAAGCTGAATGGAATCTTTAATATGTTTCCATATTGTTCTTTTTTTTTTTTCTTTTGTCTCTATGGATACAGACTGATTCAGGTTAAAGGGATTATAAATGTTATAGTAAGCTACTTAGGAAAAACATGAGATAAATTTGATGGCAGTATTTGTGATAGACTGCAAATAAAGTAATGTATATTCTTAATTATTAAGGCATTTCTTCTAAGTTGTATTAAGTTGCCACTCTTCCTCCTAGTTAGTGTTTTAGTGTCATGTAAGATCATAAATGTGTGACTCAGATAACTATCATACTACATGTTAATTTGTTTTAGCCTATAAAGTGTTGCTCCTACAATGCATTTCCTTTATTAAAACTATGAAATCTATTCGTTGCTTTAAAATAATTTTTCAAACCATATGCATTTTACAGTCCACATTCTCCTTCCCATCTGAATGCATGAATAAAATACTTGTAGGAATTTTTCCTGAAATCTTCATAAAGCTTACAAGTTTTAGAAGACAAAATCAGGTGTGTTATGTTACAGCATTGAAGACATTTTCTGGTAATTTTCTTTACAGGGATTCCCCCTGGATTCAGGCCTGCCACTGATGGGGGACATTGCAGGCACATCCTTCTGCCGAAGGCAGTCTTCTGATGTGAAATTATGTGAGTGCACCTCTCTCCACTGCCTCAGCCAGCCTTGGGTGGGGGAGATGTAATGCTGTCTGTAAGCATTTCAGCTGGCTAATCCCAAGAAAAGAAAAGGGGGAAAAAAAGAGTTAATTAATTGCTGTCTGACTTTCATATAGACAACATATCTGGAGGTGTCTCTGCTAAGGCCTGGCTGCTCTTTAGGATGCCATTGCGCAATATACCTTGAACAAAATTTTAAAATTAATGTGTGTGGGTACAAGACAGCTAAGCTGAATGTTCCTGAGTTGAGGGTCACTACTAACCAGACAAAACTATATTATCCTTCTCATTTCAGTTTTGTGGAATAAACTTACTGAAAGATGTGAAGGATGGTAAATGAACTCATGGACTAAATGAGAGGTATGTACAAACATTCTCCCAGGGCAAGGTCCAAATGTTCAAATTGGACCATCACAAGGAACACGTTTATCTCTTGAAAAATATATACGCATATCTTAAAACATATACAGACATCTTAAAAATATAAAGATGTTGTTACCTCACTCATATAAAGAAACACATTTTCTTCACTCTATGAAAACAAGAAATTAGAGCTTTTTCACTTCCTAAACCAGACATGTTGTCTGTATCTGAAACAATTTTCTCCTCTGTATGCTCTCAATGTACAAACATATTAAACTGTAAACATCAAACTTGATGTGAGGTTTAGGTGGGGGCCTGTCTGCAAATCCTGTTTTCAGTTTGCCAGCAAGCACCTTACCCTGCTCAGTAGCTTGCACCTTTTCAAGCAGAATAACTTAAGGCAGTTCTCATACAGTCATTAACTTGTTGTTCCTAGTGGGATCTCTTTCCTGAGTACTTGTTAATGTTCATGATATGGGTCACAACTCTGCATTGCTATTTTCTCTAATTACCATCCTTCAATGTTTTTTTTTCCCTCAGCTGGAACACTGTGTTCTCCCAGGCACAGTGTATGCAAAAGTTGAGATATCACAAAATGAGAGGAAAAAATAACCTAATTATCTTAATGGTCCAGGAAGGTCCAATTAGCAATTAGAGAAATGTGTTGGAATAAAAATTATACATTGCTCTTTTTGACTCTGTTTCTAAACAGATTTATCATGGGATTTCTCAGATTTATCATGGGAATAACTAACTACTGATAAGAACACTTTTAACACCAAAGCTCTAATGTTTCTGAACACAGATGGTTCAAGGTGTTTGAAACTGCATGAATTTCTGAACTATACTATCATTGCAGGGTGGTTAATTGTTCACTGAGCCTTGAATGGAAATATACTTTAATTCATGCTGCCTCATCACTGGAGGTGCAGTTTTCATAAATGAACATGCAGCTGCCATGCTGAGAATGCAAGAAAGTGACCTCATGAGTGAGTGACCTGTGAATGTGCAGGCACTGCTTGGTCCAGCTTCTTGATTCATGCGCACAACTGATCACATGTTAGAAAACCTACAGAAAGAATATCACAGTGGTACTGCTTTATCTTCTGAGGTTCCACAGTTTATGCTGAATTAAAGAGAGCAGGGATGGTTGGTGTGGAAGGTGAATGGTTTATTGCAGGATGGCTGACTGCAATGACGACACATTTTCCCTGTGAACCCCTCCTTCAGCACGAACCACACCTGAATTACAAGGTACAGCTGCAAAAAATGATTGCAAACTAGGATTGCATTTGAGAGGAAAACATCCATAGTCAAATCCACAATCTCTATTCCAATGGTTGATATGGTTATATAATAGCTGTTATTATCATTTTTGCCATTATGTTTCTACCTTGGTAGGTGTCTACATCAGTCTTGGGAATCTCTCTAGGAAGTCCTAAGGGTAGGCATAGATTCCTACCAGCATGCAGCCTGAGCTTGGAAGTGCTAGTTTCTTAAAACCTCTGCAGGGAAACAAAAGGAGATCAATGTAAGTACAGAGAGAAAAATTTTAATACATATTACTCTCCAGGACCACTTTTTTGTTTTTTGGCCAAATGGATTCACGTTTCTGGAATTGGAAGCTTTGAAATTGGTAGTGGACAGTAATAGACTGTGTCTTTATTCAGTGGTGGTGGGGTAGGCTGTAATGAAATATCATAACAGAATTTCTTAGCTACATGATATGAGCGGAACACAGGATAATACCTGCATGTTTTCCTGCATTTTTTGCCCTGGACTGACGGGAAAAAAAAAAAAGGAAAAAGAATTGCTCTGATTACTATCCTTTACTGTGCTATGTAATTCACCTTGTCATTCAGTTGTTTAGACTTTTTTTTGCATATGTTTGTCTTGAGACATGTGCCACATATAACCACGTATATGCTTATTATAGATGATGCTTTCTATTTTTAGATTTAATTCTCAATGTGTTTATTCTCTAATTTACCACTCTACAGCCAAACCAATTCTTGACCGTGCTTTGCTGCCCAGGGGCACCATACAAATCAGACTGGAAGAATAACGGCAGGCAAAGACAAAGGTGCTTGTGGCTCTTACTGCTCTACCTAGGGTTAGGGTTACGCCTAGGGTAAGGGTTCAGAAAACCACAAAGCCAAGAGATACAAGAACACTGCAGGTGCAAAGATCCTTCCTAGAGGAACACAAATCTGCCAAAACTTGGCTCCAGCAACATCTTTCTCCTTGAATCCAGCCTCACCCCATGTGGCTTTTACTGCTCGACCTAGGGTTAGGGTTATGCCTAGGGTTAGGGCTCAGAAAGCCACAAAGCCCAGAGCTCCAAGAACACTTCAACTGAAATGCTCTTTCCTAAGGGACCCCAGGTTTGGCAAAATATGGCTCCCTCCACACCTTTTTCATTGGATGCAGTCCCACAACCTTGTGGCTTTTAATACTCGACCTAGGGTTAGGGTTACGCCTAGGGTTAGGGTTTAGAAA
>VXAX01001122.1:125609-152055 GCA_013399835.1 Leptocoma aspasia | reverse complement strand
GGCTGCAGGGGCTCTTCTTCCCCCCGGCGCGTTGAGAGGCGTCGCTCCTGCTGCTCCGCCAGTCCCGCTGAGAGGAGGCCCTGCGCTCCGCCGCTCCGTCTGCGGAGCCGCAGAGTTGGGGCAGCACCGGTGCGGCCCCTGCGGGCGCGGGGCCTTGTCGCATAGACACCCCAAAGAAGAATATTTTATTAAAATTTTTTGGAAGAGGGTAATGCGTTACTTACCGAGACGGACGCGTAGGTTCTTTCCAAGAAGGCTTTAACATCCTGTTGTTAATAATAAAGTGTGCGCGTTCTGTACTAGCTCCGCCTTGATGGAGAGGCCAAACTTGAAAACATGGTGTTTAGTCATAGGTTGGCCTCGGTGATCTCAGAGGTCTTTTTCAACCTGTGTTTCTGAGAGAAAGCACTGCAGAGAAAAGTATAATCAGTTCCCCGCAGGAGCAGATCGAGTGCAGACAGTTCAGTTATTTGTCAAAACAGGTAATTCCTGCTCAGTAGTGGGTCTCTAACAAGAGTGGTAGCGGTAATTGGAAAGGATTTTCTACTGCAAGTCTAGTTGACGTTTGCTTTGTGTGTTTAATTCAGCTCAGTAAGAATTTCACATCACTAATGCTTTTCTCGGTGTCTTAGAAACTTGTGAGGATGTAATGGAAATTTTGACGTTTGTGGTTTTTTTCTTGCATTTCTGCATCAACTAGATCTGCATGAATAGTGAATTTTATCTGCTGTTAAGTCACAGGTTCCCTTAAGGTTAATGGGGAGAAAGAAGTAGCCCATAAGCCCTCTATATTTAACTGATTTTTGTCAGTAATGGGTATGTGACAAAATTTTTACAAGAACAGAGCTGCTTGATTGAATTATGGTAGTGATTTTGGGGTGAAAAGTCACAGAGAAACAACGTGGATCTTGGCAGGCTTGGGAGGTGGGCTGATACAAACTTCATGAAATTCAGCAAAGTGAAATGCGAGGTCCTGCACCTGGGTCAGGGCAATCCCAGGCTCCCAGTGGAGAATGGATTGAGAGCAGCCATATCAAGAAGGATTTGGGTCTGATGGTTGATGAGAGGCTGGACATGACCCAGCCATGGGCACTCCCAGCCCAGAAAGCCAGTTGTATCCTGGGCTGCACCCAAAGCATCGTGGGCAGCAGGGGAGGGAGGGGATTCTGCCCCTCTGCTCTGCTCTGGTGAGAGCCCACCTGGAACCCTGCATCCAGCTCTGGGGCTTCCAACATAAGAAAGACATGGAGCAAGTCCACAGGAGGCACAAAATTGGTAAAAGCACCACTTCCCTTATGAACACAGGTTGAGAAGTTTGGGGCTGTCCAGCTTGAAGAAGAGAAGGTTGTCTGGAGACCTCATGACAGCCTTCCTATATCTGCAGGGGGCCTACAGGGAAGCTTCATCAGGAGAGGGACTGTTCATCAGGAACGTTAGTGATAAGACAAGGGGGAGATTTAAATGAGGTATTACGAAGAAATTCATTACTGTGAGGGAGGTGCAACACTAGAATGGGTTGCCCAGGGAAGTTCTAGATGTGTTCAAGCCCAGTCTGGATAAGGCCTTGACCAACCTGGCCTACTGTCCCTGCCTATGGCAAGGGTGTTGGAACTAGATTATCTTTAAGGTTCTCTTCCAACCCAAGACCTTCTGATATTCTAACAGCTAAAACTCCCACTGTTAAGGATTAAGGATTGAATTTTTGCAGTATCTGTTTGCTGGCAGTGCGGGTGAGGGGAGGGGTGAAGGGGTGGTCTGCTCTGTGTCAATTAGGTTGAGCAGACATCTGTTTTACAGCAGTGTGTACCTTACGGCATCAGCTTTAATACATCCAAGCACTCACTGCATATATCAAACAAACAAAAAAACCCCAAATTTATATGTATTCTTTTGTCTTTCAGACTCCTTCTGCTGTCCAGAAGATAAAAGAGCTTCTGAAAGATAAACCTGACCATGTAAGTGTAGACAGGGTCGGTCTGTAGGGCATGCTAAGCTATTAGCACAGCTCATGATTGCAAAGCATTTCTGGCTAACTTAGACGTTTGAACTGAACACTGAGGTGTTTGTTAAAGATGTTGACATCTTTTTTTGGTGGGGGATACATAAGCTTATTTGTATATCCAGCTTTATTTTGTTATAAAATGAAATGCAGGAAACAACTGACTGTAGTGACATTTTACTGTACAGTTACTGTTGAGAGTAATGAAGTTGGAAAAACTTTAAGCTTCAGATATTTTTGAGCTACATTTAATGAAACCCTTTAGTATGGCATAGTAGTGACTTCTGATGGGGAGAGAGCTCTTCAGCTGTTATTTAAGTTCTTGTAGGAATTCTCATTGTGAAGTATGCAATAATAAAGTTATATTCATTGGAGAACATCTAATTCTTAGGAAACTTGCCAGACAATGTGTTTTTTTAAGTAACGAGTGTTTCACCAAATAATGAGTTTGTCATCTTTCCTTCTTGAGGGAAAGACACACAGAGGCTTCTTTTATAACCATTGTAAAAACAAGCATTAGCACTTTTTTACAGTATTGTTTCAAGAAGAATATTTCTTTTATTAACCAAGGCCATTGTTTATTTTGCTTCCTGCATGTGTGCAACTAATATTTGTTCTAATGTTTTAAACCATCCTAAGGAAGCCCTGGGCCTACAATTTATATGATTTATTTAGTCATTTCCTGTCTTTAAATGGTGCTTGTATTTTCCAACCGATTATTTGTAGCAGTTCCTGTAGAGAAAGAAAGGTATTTAGTCTGAAAGGATCAGATGCAGTTTGTCTTGAGAGCTCATTTGATGAGCAGTGTTACATTTTGATACATTTTTATCACAACATATGGACAGAGATAATACAACTTTTCCTCTTCAGTTAGGAAGCACCATTATGTAGAAGGTGATATAGATACTTCTTAAAGATTCTCACACACAAACCATTTTCTACTTTGTTGAAACTTCTCAATTTGTTCATTACACGGATGCTCTTTGTGTCAGACTTGTTGAATGCTGTGAATGTTACAAACGTTGACTAAGTTAGCTTTTAAGGCCAGTTAAAACAGTACACATTTACATATACTTCATTTAGGGAGGGGTTTGCTTCTTGGCAATAGAGGTAATGAAAAATCAAAGTATGTTTTTCAGAACTTTAGTTTATGGTAAGTTTTGTGATGGTGTCATTACAAGAGTTCTCTGATAATCTAGTAACTGCCCTTGTTTTGGCCTCACAGCTTCATAATTTTGCTACTGTCTGTAATCTTGTCATAGTACCTGAATTAGCATCTGAGTAAACTGTAATTTGAAGTCACAAAAATACGTGTCTTTGAAATTTGACTGTCTTTTTGAGACCTGGTTCCTACAGGAGTGCCAGTGGTTCATTACTTCAAAAATTTAACATACTGTAGGGCATGATCCACTCCAGCAAGCATTGGATGTTTTTTTTTTTTACCTTGGCAGTCAAATTTATAAAAAAAAAAAAAAAGTTACCTCTTATGTGTTACAGTAATTCACTTTTGCATTTAGACAGTGGAAAAAAATAAATGGCAGCATATCATTGTTCTGCACACTTTTTAACTTCATGTTCTGAATAGGTTTTAAAAAAGGAAGTCATGCATGTGGTGGTGGTTTTTGTTGTTTCTTTTTCTTTAGGTAGGTGTGAAAGTAGGTGTTCGTACAAGGGGATGCAATGGACTTTCTTACACATTAGAATATTCAAAATCGAAAGGAGACTCTGATGAAGAAGTAGTTCAAGATGGTGAGTTTCTGGTGCAGCTGCACAAGCTTCTGTGGTGGGGGGATGAAACCTGGTCGTTTTGAGAGAGAAAATCCATGTTGTCAAAGTTTTGTGTATCTTGTTGGATTCACGGACTTTAAGAAGGGTATGAAATGGGAAAGAAAGTCTGAAATGCATGGGAATTGTGTACACAAGCTGAGATTTGTTGCCATGTTCTGCAGCTTATTTCCCTCAGCATAATTTTTTTTGTCCTCTGTAAAAAAGAAAAGACATTAGTGTGCGCACATAAGCAACAGTTCCAGACTTCTGCCAGACTTCTGTAGATAGAGTGAAAACAGTGGTGGAAGTGCCCCACATTAGGCCAGGGAAACCAAGTTGTACTGGTAGTCTTTATACTTAGCTTCCTCTTTTTTATTACTGGTCAAAAGAGAATTTCAAGGTGAATAATGGTTTTGTTGTATGTAATTTCTGGTTTTCTGTTCTTTTCAAGGGGTTAGAGTGTTTATTGAAAAGAAGGCACAGCTGACACTTCTAGGAACTGAAATGGACTATGTAGAAGACAAACTCTCCAGTGAATTTGTCTTCAATAATCCAAACATCAAAGGAACGTGTGGCTGTGGAGAAAGCTTTAACATCTGAAATCTCAGGACTATTTCTTGGAGTTTGAGCAGCCCAAAACACTTACTATTATAACTTTCAGAAGCAAATGCATTTTCTTCAGGTTTGTAGGCTGCTGTAAAGTGGGGATACTATTAAGAAAAATAAATATTTCAAAATATAAGCTGTGTGTTAAATTCCACCGCTGATGTACTTATGCTGTAATTTGTGATGAGTTGGAATCTAAAAGGTAAGAACAGTAAGTGCTGCAGTAACATCTCTGTACTTCCACTTGCCAAGGAAATAAAATTTCACTGTTCTTTTCCTTTGTCATTTTCTTTGTCAATCCTTCCCCATTCAAAACCCATTTGAAAGAATACATTGTGTTCTGCTTTGATTTGGGGAAAACAAACCAATGAACAAAAAATCGTAACCATTTCTGTGTGAGTATTTATAAAGATTTATATATACAAGCACACAGTTCTTGCTTACTTTGTACTTTTACAATGCTTTCATCTTTTTACAAGTGCATTTTCTGGTGGTTTATTTTCCCTTAAATTCAGGAAAATAAAAATGTTGTTCATGTATTAATATATAGGCTATGGTAGCACCTGTTGTAGAAACACTTGGAAGAGGGCTAGCCTAGTTTTAATTATTTTCCTTTCTTTGTTGAAGGCACAGTCCCTGCTGTACTTGGTAATTTTCAAAGCATGAAGTATCTGGGCACTGGAGGGCTAAAAAGTAATACACAGGCCTTGTTTTTCACATTTCAGTTTTTTATCTTGCCTCAATTAATTTCCAAAGGTGGTAAAACTGCTTCCACTTTCTCATTCCCCATGTTCATAGAATGTGCTGTATTTGCACCAAAGTCTATGAAAACATTTATTGAGAGACAAATCTCAGATTTCTCATTATTTTTTTTGTAATCATGCATGCTACTAATTTTGTTAGAGTTTGAACTCTTTCATAATTCTAGGTAGTAGAATTTTTTTGCCAAAGGTCATGGCCCCCTCTGTTTAACTCATGTCTTGGATTTAACTTGGTAACAGGAGAAAAAAGACTTTTAATTAGAAAAAAACCCTTAGTATTTCACATTACTTTTAAATGAATCTAGGCAGTAATTAAAATATAAGAGGCCATTTTTTCTTTGGCATTCACTTAATCAGAATTTTGGTTTTGTAAACAAGTGTCTTTCAAGCTTATACAGTCTTCAGCAGTTCTTCACTGGTGCTGAGACAGACGTGTAAATGTCTCTCCAGACCCTCCCAAAACCTGGTATGAGAGAGGAACTGTTCCACCCTTTTATCTCCTCATTGTCCAGAAAGGACATTGTGCAGCTCATGTGCTCACTTGTGCAGAAGAGAAGGTAACATATCTGCTTGAGAAACAGATTAGAACGGCTGGTGAAAAGGGTGCAAATAAAAAGTAGGGGGACAGTGGGAGTCTTGCAGGTGTTGAGATGGGAGCGATTTGAGAGCGTTAAGGCTGTGTGTTGAAAATCCAGAGGTCATCTTGATGTGGACAGTTGTACTCACATGCCTGTCACCTACTGCTGTAGATGTAGGATTGCACCTATATTTTGGTTCTTCCCTCTGCACCTTTTCCCAGGCAAAAAAAATTAAAAAACAAAAATTTATGCTTCATCTGCTTTATGTAGTGCACAGGAACAGAAGGTCAGAATTACTTACAGTCTAATAATAAATACTTGAATTTTGGTTGTATATCACCTTTTGATGTAAAGACACTATTTCCTTCAACAGGCACACAGCTGCTTTATATAGTGATTCAGGAATTAGTGGTAATACACTGGTGAAGTGCTTCTGTAGTAATGTAACTTTTTCACTCTTGCCAAACAAAAACGTGGAGTTCATGTGGCATAGTTGCATTACATCTAAACTCTTAAAACTCCAAGCTAAGGGCATTTCTTCAGACTGCATTTCTGTGCTTCTTGCTAGAGGTAAGACTTTGAATGTGGTAACACTGGTGGTTGCTAAGAGTGTTGGTACTTACTCATTTAACTTGTTTTGGGGTGGAGAGGATTTGTTTGAGGTTTATTTTAGACCTGTGGCATGTATAGCAATCCTTTTTGTGTTTGTGTATGCCTTGAGTGAAAGTTTGCACTTTTGTACTCCCATGAAGTAATCATCCTAAGTTGTCGCCTTACTAAGACAACTAATGCACAATGTGTTAAACTTCTGCTAAAGTGCTATTTACAGTAGCATACAAACTGTATAGTTTTGTTGATTGGTCCATTATAATTTTGTGCAACAATGTATGTAGAGTCCTTAATTATAATAAATATAGCCTGTTGGTAACCATGAAATATTCCTATCTTGAATGATTTTTTAAAAGCACTGGGGGAGAGAACAGGTTTGTGTCCTGGGATTACAAAGTAGACAAAATGCTATTGTTACCTGACTTAGTATTTCCCCAAAATATTAAACATTTCCAGATATTAACAGCATTGAAATGGTATAGAAACATATGGCAAAAAAGTTAGTTAACTATGTGCATAAGATATTTATGCATACTGGGAGAGTGTGCTGTTAATGCATAGCCTTCTGTTAAAGTTCATGACACACTTTTATCAGGGTAAAAATTCTAGCAGACAAAATGAATATATTTGGAAGGCTTTCACATACCAAAAATCATGATGGTATGTTTCAATGCAGGATAATGATTTTGATCAAAATAATGGCTGATGTAAAAGGCTTTTGAAACTGGCTAGGTATTTCCAGGATGACAGTCAAAGGGCATTCTCCACCATTCCACTTCAGTGCTGTATCATGGCACTCATATTCTATAGTGTACTATGTCCGTGACACATTTGGGGTTTTCTCTTAGATACAGTCTTTGCACCTCTAAAGGTTCCTTTTGCTGTTAGGTGAAGACTCTGAACAATAGAAGGTAAAGTAATGAATTTGGAAAAATGGAGAGGTTGTTGTATCATACAATTGCATGTTCAGGATGCTAGAGAGGGAGAGAAATCTTTCATACAGTCAGGAGCCTGGAAAGGCTTTCTTATGGGAGTTCTTACAGAACTTGTAAAAAACCCCTTAGTTGCTCAACCAGGTTGGTATCCCTGTTCGACCAAGTTTTATAGCTCTTTTTGGATGGCTCAGGAAAAATAATTTGCTTAGAAAAAAATGGAGTAGCTCAATATGCAAGTCAACTGGACATGAGGTGATGGAACAAAATGAACAGGAGTTACAAAATAAAAAAGATTCAGGGACCGACTTTTTCATGTAAAAGAAGCTTATTTTTTTTTAACTTAAATCCTATATGCTGTATGTTGCTTCTATTGGTTTTGTTGATTTTTTTTTGTTTGTTTTTCGGGGGTTTTTGTAATTGTAATTATTATTAGCCCTGTTTCTTTAAATCAGCACCTTCACCAGTGGAAAAAATCTCCACCTATGGCACTATTGTGCTTAACACTGGCTGCCTTGCTGTTCATGACACAAATTTTTTATGATGCTAAAATTTGGTAGTTTCTTCTTACAGAAGAATTCCGTAGTTGTCTGATGTGGCAGACTGTGCACCTCTGTCTTCAACCCAAAATAACCCTCAAAAGAGTACTTAAATTTTAAAATAAAACCATACTTTGAAATTACTTTTTCTCATGACCCATACAGCTTTTTGTCTGTGAAGTGATCTGCCAGACTGTGAGCAGTTTGGGCTGGTGTGCACGTTACTGCCACTTTTAACACCTAAGAGATGTCCTTCTTCAACATGATGAGGAAAATGTACATACTTAGTGCAATCACGCATGCATTTGGATTTGAACAGCATTTGAATAGCAAAATTTGTATGAAATGTCTGGTATTTTTCTTAGAGAGGTACAGCAAGGGAAGATTAACCACTCAGCAGGGTCTTCACCCTCACCTTTTATGCTCCCTTTCAGTGCGCTATGCCTCAGCCTCTGCATGCCTTAGCTGGCAGTTGTGAACCCCAAGCTCCTCACACAAGAAGCCAAGGGTCCCAGACCCTGTCTGTCTAGGGACAAGGTGGAATTCCAAGGGCTAGTTCATGGGAACAGATACCTACTGACACTGGGTGGCAGCAAGTTTCCAGTCCACACGTTTAAAAAGCCAAATCACCTCTTTCCTCCCTTTTCCATGTTCTAAGTTTCCTATTGGATTTTCCAAATACCAGAGTACTTCTGCCTATACAGGTGGAAAGCATTGCTCAGCTCTGCTGTTTGTCTTTCTTGCATTCTGTTCTGTGCTTTATATCTGTTCCTGACACCTGGCAAATGATCTCAGAAATCCAAATTGCCAAACGATTTCCAAGACGGAAAGAAAGCAGAGGAGCTTTCTGAGCAGCTTTAGCTTTTGAAGCATTGGGTTTTTTCACCATTCCTCCTCATTTTCACAACTTCCTACTAAGAGATAGGCTGGCACTTGGCTGACATTGGATTCTGGACATAAACTCAGCAGAGATATACGCACTGTTACAGCTTCCTTAAGCTGTAAGCTTTCTTCTTCTTAGTGATCCGTTTTATAGCATAACACAGTGTTCCGGATAAACTAAGTTTTTAAACTACTTTTGGGAAATTCTATTAATCAAGGCATAATGCAGAAAATTAGGGATTTTTTTTTTTTCACAGAGCAGTTGACATCTGCAGTCTATTACAAATATTTTAAGATATGCATATTACGTATGAGTTCAAAGGAAATGTACTTGTCATTATTGTGGACTGTTTGGGAACATGGTTCTTTGTCTCTTCTGTGGTTTATTTTCATACTCGGCCTGTGATTATTTTTTATACTCTGTTTAGATTTTAAGATTTTTTTTTCCAAAGATGATTTGTTTGCATTGTATGATGATCAATTGCTACCAAACTGCAACTTTTATCAAAACTTCTAGTCTTCAAAAAATTTAAGCAACAACAGAAAAATTCACAGTCATACAAGTAATATATTTTTACAGTCCTGCATCACCAATATGAAGATTTTCCAATATGCTTTTCAAGAATTTTTGTCATCCCTCACAAATACTAAAAATCAGCAGCAAGGTACCCATGTTTTCTTGAGCAAGCACACATATCTCTTCTATACAATGCAGTTATCAGTAAGATCTAACAAATAGAATTCTACAGCATGTAACAAACACAGCTTGCTTTCTAATAAGCCTATTATTAGCAGTTGTTCACAAATAGATGCTGAAGAGCAAAATACTGAATCAATAAAAACAGGAATGAGAATCCTGCACAGATCCGTATCTGAAGATGTCAATCAGTTCTCTAAATCAAAGTGAAAAGTACCTCTTGCTGGAGGACACAAAGAGGTTGGTCTGTGAGCCACTGCAAAAACTTATACTTCCTTATGTGTTATTGCCAGTTTCTTTGATCCAAGACAAGTATTTCAGGGGGAGAGAGGGGAAAGAAATGTGCAAAATAAAACACTTTAGGAAAGAGAAGAGGCTCCAGTCAACATTCAAGACTTCATCCATGTCTTCATCATTACACAATTCTGATGGTGAGGAGTCTGTACTGATAATTATTTATGGATGTTTAAGAGTATTACAAATGGAATTATTCAGGAGCCACAGGACAAAAAGTAAAAGAAGGAAAAGTTTGAATTCCAAGAGCCAGTTTGTGGATGTAGGAACTCAGACACAGTCTCTGAAACAAATTGTAAGTGATAGAAGCATGACTATCCGGATATGAAAAATATATTTGTGAAAGCAGAAGTAGGCAAACAATCTGCTACATTTATTTACACAGAACAAGATTTTTTCCACAAAATCATGACAAATATTAAAAATATATACAAGCCCTACAGGCATGTGGGAGCACTTTCAGATCCATGTGCACAGAGGTAGTTGATTCCTACAAGCTTGTTATTTGCTCCTGATGTTGAATTCAGTGAGAAACTTGTCTTGGATTTTGCTGGGATCTGGATTAACATATACAATTTTCTTCTCTTAAAATCATGACACAGTACATCTGCTCTGAAATGTATTAACAGGCTGTTTTTCATGAATCTGCTATAGCTAATGGCTTGCATATACTGTGACCGTTTTGTGTGAAGAGGTTACCATACCAGTGCATCTTTAGTTCCACTTGAACAACAAAGGGAGAATCTGTGCCAAAGCAATACTTTCCATATATCTTCCCTCTTCCCCACCTTTGTTACTATAAAGTACTTCAGGGTTAATTTTTAATAATTTATTTTAATAATAATAATTTTTCATCTATTACCCTCTGTGTATGTTTGTATACATGTGTGCATGTGTGTCTAAGCAAAACAGCATGGCTCTGAGTGGCCATCCTGCATAGCTTGGGAAAAACTAAACCAATTGTTTTGGCTTCTCAGATACAGCATCAAATCTTCAAGGAATGATTTGATAGAGGCTGTATATTCTCCACTGTTGCAATACGTTTGGGTAGGTGAGTCATCACCTGAAGACTGCCATGGCATCCAGTTCCTTACAGCCCCCAAGGAGCTGACAACTGTTCAGGCAGCTGGTTTCAGTTGGTTCTCACACTGTCCCTGCCTACATGTTCCTCAGAGACCAACAGCAACAAAATCAATACTTAGATGACAAAGAAGGCTTTAACATGGGAACAGACTGAAACAAGCTGAAATAAGATCTGGTTTTTGCTTCAAATAGCAGATGCAATATAGGCAGCATCAGTTCAAACCTGTGTTCTTGGACCTTCCAGCAACCCACTCTTGTAATAGTGTGCAGTTGTCAAGTGCTGACATCTAGCCTTTGGCTTTGTGACTGAGACTGGCACGACGAGTGCCAAGCAGTGATCATATATGAATTATTTCACCTCATGACTCTATAATCAGTAAAAATCACGCTATTCACCCCAGTGAAAGCAGAAGTAGGACTACTTTTTCTTTTTTTCTGCTTTGTTTTTTTCCTTTGTTTTTTTTTCATTCTAGGAAATAACAACAACAAACAGTGTTGGCATTTATCAAGCGTAGATAATCTCACTGAAAGTGTTGGGTCCCGAGCACCAGTTTAAATTACAACATACAGAGGTCAGTGTTCTGTCTTGTTTCAATGTACTCCCACTTATTCTAGAGAAAATGTTCCATTATATGTATGTGTTAAAATAATACTCTTTTTTTGCCAGTGTCAGAAATACCTATGTGATCTTCCACAGTCTGAGGAGATTGCAGGACATTCAACAATTTTTTCTGTTTATCCTTCATATCCTGTTCTGCATCATGAATTTAAATGGAAAATATTGCAGTTCAGCAGAGAAAGCAAATAAAGCTGAAGTGCTATACGCAATTTATAAAGTTACCATTATTTTAAATTATTCTTCAGACTGTAGTAGTAGCTGGAAATTGAGTGGGAAGCATGACCTTCTCATGCTGTACAAACACAGCAGAGTAATATGACTCTCCCAAGTATGTTAGTGTTCTTCTATGTGGAGCAGCTGGAGGGAAACATAAGCCTTCAGAAAAACAATATGCTTATATTTCTTTGTCTCTGCTGGAACATAGTATAAACAAAATGTAGTATGTACTTTTCTGTTCAATGTAATTCCTAGTCTAGAGAGACTAGCTCAGTTAACTGCTGTCTGAGATGGGTCAGATGTGGTTCTGAGAGTAGGCATGTTCTACAGTAACCATGCCACTTAACTAACAGGTTGTGCCCCTGCCCAGACTAAGGAACTCAAGTCTGCCCTTCCTCTTCTCTCATCCTTTCATTTTTCTCTCTTCTTATTTTTTTATATTCAGCTCTCTCTGTGTATTTATCCATTGTCTTCTACCTTCTTTACAGACAGCACCTTAGTCTTTTTTTGATCACTTTTCCTGTCAGCCTGCTCATACTGGTCATGAAGAAGTCTTTGCGTTCAATGCCCAGGAACAGTCCTTTTTATTTAGGAGTACATATCCCAGTTTATTCCTCCTTTCTCTTCAATTCTCCTTTAACTCATCAGACTCTCCCATTTTATGACAGAATTCTCTCAGTCCTGATTACAAAGGAGGTCTCTCTGCCTGATCCACAATATGTCTCCAAGTGTTAGTAACACCTTTGGATTTCCTGGTTGCCACAGCTAACCAATTTGTATGGTGGTGTTGCCTTAGCAGAGACTATTTTCTTGCTAGGTACCAAGAAACACCTTCAGGCTACTGGGAGATTGATCCATTGCTGGGAGCTTCCTGGTAACTGCTCTTTATCTCTCTACACCATGCAAACAAATTATTCCTTGGAGACATATATGACTGTTAAGCACAGTGATGAAAACAGTTACTTCAGCAAGCATGGTCCTACTGCACAGGATGGTGTTTATGGAGATACTTGAAAAAGAATGCCGAGCTGCCTTAGCTGCCATCAATAGCTTTCTCTCAGAAGTCTCACTGAGTGAGAGCTGTGTTGGAATTTCTCCTGAGAATTACTCTAAAGCTATAAAGCAGTCTTCTCAGATGCATAAGTGGTGTGGTACAAAGCAGAGTGAAAACCTCAGCTGGTTTCTACTTTGCTCAACTTTAATGGTATCCCCACAGAGAGGCTGGCAGCTAGGTGGTGAAGTGTTGCTTTGTGATTTTTTTGGTTTAGGTTTTTTTCTTTTTAATGATCAGATCTGAAACCCCTCAAAGTTAATGAAGGCCCTCAGGCTTCAGTGAACTTTTGGATTATGACCATGAAGTGTGAAATGGATTCCTTCTGACCTAGGAAAGATAACTATTCAGTGAGTATTCTGGCTATTTTCTGATAATAGCTGTTCCTACTTTAGTTATAGTTTGAAAAGACACATAGTTTGATTTCCCAGACATGTGTGCTCCCCAGACATGAGAAGGAGCTTCCTGCAAAAAAAATGCACAAAAAAGTTCTCACTGCAAGACAATCATATACATTTGCTGTAGAAATTACTTACTTTAGAGAAGGAGGTGTTTTATTGCTGCACAAAGGAAAGGCTGTGCCTTAGCTCCTGCAGACTCATGTCTCTCCCTGATATTGGTGTAAGGACTGAAAAGTCCTTCCCTTGCAAAGCGATCTAGTGAATCATAAAGCAAAAAACCTCTGATTCCTTCTGTACATAAAGCCACACTCAAAACATGAATGTTATATCTCTTTAGATGGGTTCATACTTCTGGAGTGAAATATGAAACACAAATAAAAGCTTGTGTAGATCTTTGAGCAAGTGCTTATAAAACAAAGGAAAACCAGTGCTTGTGTTTCAGTGGTAGCACTCTCTTACTTGATCACAGTTTGTAGGAAAAACTTCCTAGTATAAAACAGAGATTGTGTAACTTCCAGGAGATCAGCTTGAGCTGTCTTTATTAATTAAGTTTAAAATTCACAGACAAGCTAAACCAAATAAAATTGTTCAAGAGCCTTTGAGAAGAGAAGCTCCTGGAGGGAAAACCAGTAAGAATTAGGAATGCATTCTAACCTGTTTTGTATGAATGTTTTCATTCATGTAATAGTTCTTATAGTAAAGAATTTAACACAAATTTTTATAACATCTTTGCAGAAACTGAGTAACTAAAAGTTTTGTAGGAGAAATATTGTCTATTTTTTTCAAATTTTCAGTATCTACTACACTTCCTGAGGAACAACTGGAACTATTCCTCCTCACCTTAGCTAACTTTGTTAGCAGATGTGAGACTTTAACTTTCAGTGATGATTGTGATGTTCAATGTTTAATCCTGAAGTGCTTTATTCGACACAGGGTGCTGGAGCTGACTGAATGCACTCTGCCTGTTCACTGCAGGGGAAACCTTTCTGTCTAATATGAGTCTGAATTCTGCTATGCAGCAAGAGGATTAAAAACTTTATCTTAAACCTCTCCCCTCTGTTCCCTCTCCTCCCCCAACTAGCTCCAGTCAGGTTTTCTTTAGCTCTCTGATATTTCAGACTTACAAGTGTGGATTCTCATGAAACAAATAGAATTTGTCAAAAAAGGGTGAGAGGGTGGGGGTTTCTGTCCTTTCATGGCTGCCACTATCTCTGATCAACAATGCAGTCACACCAGTTTTATTTGTTGTGTGATCAGTACTGTAACACCTTGAGTTACTAGAAATGGCTGGGTTTCAGTGGGTTGTTTTTTCTCTCATCTGAAGCACAGCTTCATCACTGTGCAATTGCCATGGAGTGAACAGAAGACCGGGCTCTTTTGTGAGTTATTTATAAAACACAAAGAACCAGGTGCATTTCTTACATTGGAAAGAAGTGATCCACCAGGACTTTATAATCCTCACTGATGTCTTTCTTCATCATTATGTTTTAAGAGTAAGGTGTAGCAGTGGTGTGATGCAGCTGGAGTTTCACTCTGCACAGAGCAGAGCAGTGGACCTGGTGAAGGCTCTGGAGCAGAAGTGTGATGAGGAGCAGGTGAGGGAACTATGGTTGTTTAGCCTGGAAAATAGAAAGCTCAAGGGTGACTTTATGACTTTTTACAACCACCTGTAAGGAGCATGTAGCCAAGTGGATTGGCCTCTTCCAAGCAGCGAGTGACAGGACATGAGTAAATAGCCTCAAGATGCACCAGGAAAGGTTCAGGCTGAACATCAGGAGGAATTTCTTCATGAATGAGATTGTTAAATGTTGGGATGGACTGCTCAGGGAGGTGGTGGAGTCATCATCCCTGGAGATGTACAAGAAATGACTGGACATGGCACTTAGTGCCATGGTCTAGTTGACAAGGTGCTGATCAGTCAAAGGTTGGGTGTGATGATCTCAGAGGCCTTTTCCAAATTAAAAGATCCTGTGATTATGTGATTTTTATGTGGTAGAATTATTATTTGCCTAGTACAGATCTGCTACAATATCTATCAAGTTACAGTATTCAACAATTTATCCTAACATATAACAAATTTCTACTGTTAGTTTGTGCCTGGTTCTAAGGTAAGGCTTGACTGTGGCAGTGCCTGACAGTGTTTCTGTACATTCATGCATGGATTTAGAAATCTGAGTGGGTGGTTCACTGGCTGTCCCCAAGCTCTTGAAAAAAGGCCCTTGGTGACTCAAGCTGTGATGAAAAGGGCAGAGTAAGAGAAAGTTTCAAAAATTTTTACAAGGTAATATCATGTTGTTGTTGTTGTTGTTGTTGTTATTTTCCCACTGCGCAAGTCAATACTCCTGTCCTGTTCATTTAAGCTTGTAAATTTGGGTTTTCTTCTATGATGTAGCCTGATGTTTCTGTTGTGTTATATGTTTGTTGCACATACACACACTGGACAACTACCAGCTTATAAGCATTAGAGCCATTGTAAGGAACAAATACATGCATGGAAGCTCAAATACAGACACTGCTCTCTTGAAGTCACACAGATGAAGTAACACAGCTGAAAATAACGTTCATGCGCTATTGGCTATAGTCTCTTTATTTGTGCCTTGTAAATCATGTATAGTTCCAAAGCAAATAGAAATTTTCCTTCTCTTGCATTCTTGATTGTGAAGTCTCTGTGCATTGCCAGAGTAGCATGAGCAGAACTACACGTAAATGACTGTCAGAATTCACAGTTGTAAATTCTATGTAATGCAGGTGCAAGACCTTGACTGTGGTTTCCCAAGTCATTGCAGAGAATAGACTCAGAGGGTGCAGCTGGTTGAAAAAAGCATGAAGAAAAAGTCAAGAGTTGGAGATGTGGCATAAACCACAGCAAATACACTGAGATGTGAGAAAGCACAACTGCTAGGCCATGCTTCAAATTGCTTCATGGGGTTTATCTAGAGGAGAATGACTAAATTTGAATCAATACACCTCAAGACAGTCCCGATTTTCCTTCCCACATCAAATGGCAATCTCTCGGAAAGCAGACACAGAAAAGTGTTACAGGTCTGCCTAGGAAATCCCCCTTTCCTTTAAAGTTTGGGAGATTTTTTTCCCTGACAAGGTGGTTTTGTTATAAGGGAAGATTGTGAAAACTTCCTTCTTTCTGTGATGGCAGTGTAATATTAGCAGCATGAGTAGCACACAGATCACACTCAGCAGTAAGACTGAAGGCTTGGAGTACTGCTGAGCAGCCATTGCAGGGAGGGGGGAAAGCGTGAGAACCTGTTTGTGCTCTCCCTTTGTCCTGGAGTATACTGGAACAGGCAAAATTCTGTTGGCAGCAACAGCTGGGAAATGGTTCTCAAGTCTGTAATTGCTTGTACATGCAGCTGGTGCCAGGGTCTTAAAAATCAAATTCACACAATTAGGGAAGAGAAACAATCAAGGCAATTAGTTCCTGCTTACTGTTCCTCAGGCAGCAAAAGAAACGGTCTGTACTGAGCTATGCTTGAGTGGGTTGTCACAGTCTTAATTGAAGTATATTATTCCAAACACATTATTTTTAGACCCTTCAAGTCTATAAAGGCCTACGGATGTTGTCTTCGAGCCAAGTCTGCACTTCTAAAAGTGGTATCCACAAAGAGCTATTCAGGGTAGTGCAGTGGGTGACATGCAGATCTGATGTAGCTCTAGTCTATTTTGGGCCAACTGTGCTTTTCTGTGCTGCAGAGCTGCTAGCTTATGAAAGGTGCTTGTTTATTGCTGGACCTAAGGCACTCCATGGCTGTGCAGAGGACTGTGAATTTACTTTAGGAATTAGCCTTGGCATGCCATAAACAGGCAAAAGGTAACAGATCCTGTACACATAGTTATGTTTCAAAAGTTGCGCAGATTCCTCTTCCGAGATGCAGCAGCAGGATTGCATCACTGTGCCATGGGTAATAAATTTATCACTGCTGCTCCAAATAGTCTTTTGCTGTCTGTTTCCTATACAAATTCAATAATGAGATTAGCACTGCTAGCATTACACTTTCCACTACTGCTACTGTCTGTATAATTAGTACCCATGAAATAATTTAATCTTCTAGAGTCATGATGGAACATAATACTAAACAGTACCTCTTCTCATGGAAAACTGCAGCCACTGCTGAAGAGGACAGATGCAGATACATGTTACCTTCTGTCATCACAAGGAAGGTGGTAGAAGCAGGATAAGGGATTATCTATAATAAAGTCTACATCTTTCCAGGTGTCAGAAAACAACAAATCAATCCAGACAGAACATTATTTAATGTAGAGGCTTTGATGAGGTCTTGTCATGGTGGATGCATACTTGCCCAACAGCTATACTGGCTGCCTCTAGAGATTAAGGGAGGAAGTATAAAAAGAGATCCAAAAAAGTGTAAGGACCAAAAAGAACGTGGAGACAGTCATTTGGCAACAATTTATCCATATATATATAGAACCCGAAACTGTTGTTTTCACATGTTTTAAAAGCAAAGGATCCAAAATCATATTTCATGGTTCTGATACTAAGTTTTTTAGAGGCCTGAGACACTTGGAAAGCAAAGTAGCATTAACATCCTTTGTGCAGAGATTGCAATGATATTGAGAGCTCTCCAAAAGCTATCATCCTCTTTTCTGTCAATATCTCAATTCTTGAATCACAGAGTTCTACAAACAAAATAGCAGTAATTTTGTGGTGGTAATGGCATAGATTGGAGTGCTGGCTTTCGGGTTGAGTTGGGGTTTTCTTGTTTGTTTTGGTTTTTGTTTTTTGTTTTGTTTTTTTTTTTGCTTTGGTTTGCTTGTGTGTTTGTTTGTTCACAGCTGGTGGTGATAACCCTTGCAGATGTAAGCTTTGGCACTTCACCCAGAAACAAAAGGCAAAGGAAGCTCCCAGAAGGCCTGATGCAGTCTCCCTTATATATACACTCAGCTTTGGAAAGACTTGTTTCCTAAATGTTGTGTTGTTTTAATGTCTAGGGAGATTGTGACCACAGATATATCATGCAGTCCCTGTAGCTGTGTGAATCAAGATCAGCAGAAAAATAATGAACTATGGTTTGTGATTAGGAGGTCACTATTTATTTTTCTATGAGAAAGGGTAAATTTTTATATTTGTCTAGAACAGTCTAGAGCCCAGAGTCTCACAGCTGCTTTGGTGAACAGATGGTATTAGCATAGAGTCGTGTTTGAAGATCCTGAAAAGGTTTTTTTTCCACTGTACATTATTCACTTCTACAATCTTTATGCAGAAGCTGTTAGGCAGGTTAGTAAGTACTGGAGTCTTCTTGACTTTAGACTGAGGATAAAATTTGACAATTCAACAACCAGTTGTCTGAACACTACTGTCAATCATTTTGCTGAATTTTGGAATCATCTTAATTTTGTCTCACCTGTTTGTCAGAAGGAACACGAAGGATGTGTTCTGCTAGCAGTATTAAAGTAACCATGAAGGATATAACTCAATAGTGGGTTTTGATGTAGAAAGTTTAGAGTGATTGCTCAAAATTTCATTAGTATTTTTATAGGTCAGCTTGTTGAGCTCACATGTTTGAACATGCACATGAGTGTTCTCTATTTCAAGAAATGCTATATAATTGAGAAAATCTGACAGACATCTATACTACGTATTTGCTACCATCTGGTGGCTACCTCTACACACTGTGTTTTTATTTGCTAATTTTTTCTGTCTCTTCAGGTAACAGTGGTGCAAAATTTATTTTTAGTGTGTCTATTGCACAGTAATACTTGCAGGTTTGCAGAAGGAAAAGTGTTGCAGAGGCTGTGTCTAATCTGAAACTTCAGGATTTGCTGTGGTACCCATATTTTTGGGGTGCAAAAGGTGCAAATGCTGTTGATGTGATGTATTTCAAAGGTGATGCATTCTTATTCCTGCTGCTATGTTGAAAGTGTAGAAACATGATTTGTTCAATTTCAGTGGCATCCTGTACATACCATCTTTGAACTGTGGGCAAAAGGAGATTTGACACAGGTAGCCAGGGAGTTACTGCTGGCAGCTGGCTCAGCCCAAGAGTGAACAATTAGCTAGCAGCCCTAGTCGAAATACTTTGCCTTGTCTTGGTGCTAAATCACTGGTAAGGCTGTCACTCTGTACTACCTCCCTGTTATGATCCATAAGGTGACAAATCTGTTTCACACACAGACACTTGTGCCTCTCAGGCACTAGTCCCAGAAAACACAGCATTACCTTCACATAAACAAATACCACTGTATGAAACTTATGCTTTGAGCCTCTGTAAATTCAACAAAATATACTTCTCCTTTTGTCTTACTACTACTGAATTTATAAGTAGACTGCCTTGCTGGATACTTCTCAGTTTCCCACCTGCATTTCCAAAGCACCTCTAGCAATTCCCACATAACCTTTATAATTGTTTTCCTTTTTGCCCTGTACTTGCATATGTAGCACATGTATTGTGTACAAGATAGTGCAGAATTCATGTAAAGAGGTGTAAATCAGCCTGTGCTTTATAGATACCTGTGGTGGTGCATTCCCCTTCCAGGCTGTGATCTAAGAAATGCTCATTCGGCCTCAGCCTTGGAAACAGCACCTGGGCTCAGCTCTTCCTGAGCTTATCACAAGTATGGTCTGCTCCCAGGAACTGTTGTCTAAGGAGCTCCTTTTTTCCTTATGAACAACCTTGGAAAGTATTTTTCTTGCCTCAATGGCACAACATTCCTGTTCTCACACATTCAAAGGAAGAGCTGATCCAAACTGTGACCAGGATGAAACATTATGACTAAAGCCCACTGCCTTGAGACCCTATAAACAGGGTCCAAACGAGACCCTTTGAGCTCTCCTGGACCTCAGTGGGCTGTGACAAGCAGTCTCCCTTTGAGAGGGACTCCCCTCTGAGCCAGTGAGCTCTCAAGTTTGCTATACTTGGAGGATCGCCGAACAGCAACAAGTCTTGATCTAATGCCTCCACTCCTCGAGGCCTGATCCTTCACCTGTTGGGAAATGCAAAAGCATCCAAAGTGAGTTTTTCACTGACCTCCAAGGGGAATTTTTCAGGGGTACCTTGCTTGCACTGACTTTTTGTGTCTGTGTTGCATGCATGTGCGCATATGCTATAGCAGATCTGAGAGAAATGCTGCTTTCTTAGATGTTTAAGTATCTTGTAAGTTAGGCCTGTAAGCAAGCTTGTGACTTAAGACTTAACCTTATTTAAATGCTGCTAAGTGCTCTTTCCTTAAGTTGCTAAGTAAAACTTTGAAATTATCAATTAGGTTAAATGCTGCTACCTATTCCTAAACGCTACCTATTCCTCTGTTAAATTGTTATGGTTACATTATAAAGTAAGTATTAAGTATTAAGGTATCATTTAAGTTACATTGTTTCTTTGTTAAATTATTAAGTTTAAGGTGTAAGTTAAGGTAAAGTACTGTGAAGTGAGTGCTGTTAGGGTTTTAGGCTGTGCTCCTTTTTATCCTTGCCCTCACTGTCCTTTGTCACAGACACCTNATTACATTATATATATCCTCTTATATAATGTGGACTCTAGCACTATGAAGTGAAAAAATGATCCTTATATGTTCTATCGTCCCATAAGCTAAGTGAGGGAAGTTAGCCAAAACTGTGTTCAGTTACAATGTCAGTTAACACTGCCCTTCACTGCAGAATTGCAGTTTTGTATCACTGGCAGTTTTTCTAGAAAATACCACAGTTTCCTGGATAGACATTCAAGACCCAGAGAGAATTTTTTCAACCTTTTAAACCCTGTTTTATGTATTGGACTAGCCATGTGCTATCCCTAATAAGTTAAGCTCTCATTAGTGGAAACAGCATTATTGTTCTGACTCACTGAAGAACAGAGAAGACTGATTTGCTCTGTAATTGCACAGAAGAGATCAGACTATATCCTTCACCTTATGAATTCCAGTCAAATAGTCCTAAGTTTTATGAATATCAGCCCATGTTCTAGGAAAACCAGGTTTAGCTGCAACCTGTGCAAGGGACTCTATACATATGCACAAGGTTGTAACAAATGCTTGCAAATCTGGCATCCTTCATTGCATATGCAACTGATATCATAGAAAGCTGTCCGTCAATATAACAACCAGAGAAAATAATGTGCTCCATTCCTCTTACTGGCTTACACATATGGAAGCCAAAAGAGGTTGAAGATAAGGGTCTTACTCTTTTATTTATCATTTTTGAAGAGAAAACAATGACTTAATTCTGATTCCATAGGCATCCAAGGTGAACCATCAAGAGTGAATACAGCCATTGCCTATTTCACCTCTTCTAGGGAACCTGAATGCTAGATTACCTCCCTGAAGTGCCTGTACACAAATGCAGAGAGCATGGGGAATAAACAAGAACTAGAAATCTCTAGGCATGTGCCAATGTAGGGCCATTATCTCATTGCATTTAAAGATACACAGTGGGATAGCTCATGTGACTGGAATATTGCTTGGATGCCTGTGTACTCTTTAGAAAGGAGAGGTCAGCGAGATGAAGTGGTGGAGTTGATCTTTGTGTGAAAGAGAAACTGGAATGTATCGAGCTCCGCTCAGGGACAGACAAAATATTTGACAGCTTAAGGATAAGATTTAAGGGACAGGCTAAAATGGATGACACTGCTATGAGTGTTTACCACAGACCACCTGATCAGCAGGAGGATGTTTGGGAGGCTTTCTATGGATAGCTGGAAGTAGCCTCACGATCACAGACCCTGGTTCTCCAGGGGACTTCAATTAGCCTGATATTTGTTGGATAGACAACACAACCCAGCACAGAGTCCAGGAAGCTCCTGCAGATCACTGATAACTTTTTGATGCAAGTGGTGGAGGAACCAATAAGGAAAGGTGTGTTGCTGTATCTTCTACTAACAAACCAGGAGGAGCTGGCTGAACACATGAAGGTTGGAGGCAGTCTTGGCTGCAGTGACCATGAGATGGTGGAATTCAGGATCCCATGTGAAGGAAGGAAAACAATAAGCAGGACTATAATCTGGGATTTTCTGAGAGCCACCTTCGACCTCTTCAAAGATCTACTTATAAGAACCCCATGGCATAAGGCTCTAGAAGATAAGGAGGTCCAAGAGAGCTGCTCAATATTGAAATTTCACTTCCTCCAAGATCAAGATCAGTGTAGCCCTATGAGCAGGAAATCAGGCAAAGGGGACAGTAGATCTGCATGGATGAGCAGAGAGTTTCTAGAAAGAAATTTCTGGGATGTGAAAAAAGAGCCAGGGCCTGTGGGAGGACTACAGGAACATCATCAGAGTATGCAAGGATGAGATGAGGAAGACCAAGGCCCACTTGGCATTGAATCTGGCGAGGGCAACTGAAAGGGCTTCTACAAGTACATCAGCAGCAAAAGGAAGCTTGGGAAAATGTGGGGCCACTGCTGAATCAGATGGGTGTCATGGTGATGGAAGACACAGAGAAGGCAGAACTACTGAATNTGTATGGTTTTGTTGTTGCTTGTTTTTCCTTGCTGGGCCTTAACTGTCTTGTAAATAGTAGAGTGAATCTTGCCAATGAACTTTGTCGTGATGTCACTTAATATTAAATCTGGCTTTTGCTGATACCCTCGCTGATGTTTTTTAAATTGATCTCAAACATTCGTTTGTAACAATAGCAGAGCCCTGTACCAAGGTGCACTACTAGAGCTAGAATACTGTGGCTCTCAGGTAATTTCACATAGAGNTGGCTTACACATATGGAAGCCAAAAGAGGTTGAAGATAAGGGTCTTACTCTTTTATTTATCATTTTTGAAGAGAAAACAATGACTTAATTCTGATTCCATAGGCATCCAAGGTGAACCATCAAGAGTGAATACAGCCATTGCCTATTTCACCTCTTCTAGGGAACCTGAATGCTAGATTACCTCCCTGAAGTGCCTGTACACAAATGCAGAGAGCATGGGGAATAAACAAGAACTAGAAATCTCTAGGCATGTGCCAATGTAGGGCCATTATCTCATTGCATTTAAAGATACACAGTGGGATAGCTCATGTGACTGGAATATTGCTTGGATGCCTGTGTACTCTTTAGAAAGGAGAGGTCAGCGAGATGAAGTGGTGGAGTTGATCTTTGTGTGAAAGAGAAACTGGAATGTATCGAGCTCCGCTCAGGGACAGACAAAATATTTGACAGCTTAAGGATAAGATTTAAGGGACAGGCTAAAATGGATGACACTGCTATGAGTGTTTACCACAGACCACCTTATCAGCAGGAGGATGTTTGGGAGGCTTTCTATGGATAGCTGGAAGTAGCCTCACGATCACAGACCCTGGTTCTCCAGGGGACTTCAATTAGCCTGATATTTGTTGGATAGACAACACAACCCAGCACAGAGTCCAGGAAGCTCCTGCAGATCACTGATAACTTTTTGATGCAAGTGGTGGAGGAACCAATAAGGAAAGGTGTGTTGCTGTATCTTCTACTAACAAACCAGGAGGAGCTGGCTGAACACATGAAGGTTGGAGGCAGTCTTGGCTGCAGTGACCATGAGATGGTGGAATTCAGGATCCCATGTGAAGGAAGGAAAACAATAAGCAGGACTATAATCTGGGATTTTCTGAGAGCCACCTTCGACCTCTTCAAAGATCTACTTATAAGAACCCCATGGCATAAGGCTCTAGAAGATAAGGAGGTCCAAGAGAGCTGCTCAATATTGAAATTTCACTTCCTCCAAGATCAAGATCAGTGTAGCCCTATGAGCAGGAAATCAGGCAAAGGGGACAGTAGATCTGCATGGATGAGCAGAGAGTTTCTAGAAAGAAATTTCTGGGATGTGAAAAAAGAGCCAGGGCCTGTGGGAGGACTACAGGAACATCATCAGAGTATGCAAGGATGAGATGAGGAAGACCAAGGCCCACTTGGCATTGAATCTGGCGAGGGCAACTGAAAGGGCTTCTACAAGTACATCAGCAGCAAAAGGAAGCTTGGGAAAATGTGGGGCCACTGCTGAATCAGATGGGTGTCCTGGTGATGGAAGACACAGAGAAGGCAGAACTACTGAATGCCTTCTTGTCTCAGTCTTTACTGGTGAGGCCAGCCCCCGGGAGTCCCAGACCTCAGAGGCAAGAAAGGAAGGCTGGAGAAAGGAAGACTTCACCCAGGTCACAGAGGGTTGGGTTAGAGATCAGCTAGAGAGACTTTACACCCATAAATCCATGCCAACCTCCATTATCTGTGCAAAAGTGTGGAGAGCAGGAGAGGTGCCCGATGGCTGGAGGAAAGTCAACATTACTGCCATCTCCAGAAAGGACAAGAAGGAGGACCTGGGAAGATAAGTCCTGTCAGCCTCACCTCCATGCTTGAAAAGGGAATGGAACAGCTCATTCTGGAGGTCATGCCCAGGCATGTAGAGGACAATAAGGTCACTGGGAGTAGTCACCATATCTTAAAGGTGGGTGCCAAGGGGATGGTGCCAGACCCTCTTCAGTGGTGCCCAGAGACAGAAGGAGAAGCAGTGGCCATAAACTAAAATGCAGGAAGTTTCACCTCAACATGAGGAACAACTTCTTTTACACTGAGTATGGCAGAGCACTGGAACAGGCTGACCAGGGATGTCATGGATTCTCCCTCTCTGGAGACATACAGAACCCACTTGGATGAGCTCCTTTGTAACCCACCCCAGGTGAGCAAGTCTTGTCTTGTGCAGAGTTTGGGTTGAACTGGATGATCTCCAGAGCCCCCACAATTCTGTGGTTCTGTGAACTGTTTTGACAATCATATCCTACCAGAAAGATGTCAGTAGTTTTGAGGGAAAAAAAGAAGCACTGGATTTTCTAGTTAGATATGCTTTAAAAAAAAAACAAACCAAGCATGTTATTAAATAAAAAATAGTTCAAGGTAATCTATTTTTTCCACAAAATTTTGAGACTTGTCCCTTCTGTTTCAGATACAAATTATTCTGGAGATACACCTCCAGAAGACTTCTGCAAATTGCTTTCCTTCTAAACTTTTCAGGCACAGTAGTACATTGCTTCTAGTACTGGTCCCAAGATATTGTGCTAAGATCCTTAATTTTTCTGCAGGATAACATATGCAGGTGTGCCTTGTGTTTTTGTTAGTTCTTTGCTAAAATAATGGATATTTATTTTTTTAAATAATGATACCTTTTTATTAATATTGCAGATCCCACTTGGAAATCAATTAGTTCCCTAACTAGTGGGATGTGATCCAATGTGTACTTGTAGGAAAATTTTCTGGTTCTGGTCTAGACAAATAGACTATTGTATGAGTTGTTTCAAAAAATAAATATATAATAACAAATATATGTTCTCTCCCACGAAAAGATGTTACTGATCAACATTTAAATAATCTTCAAAGACGAGAAGAAAACCTCATATTTGGCATTATGTTTTGACATGTAGAAGGTCACTTTTATTAAGTTAGGGGTCTTTGTTCAGTTAGAAATTTACATATTATATATATTAAAAATTTATTTTGCTTTTTTCAGCGCCTGCAATTGCTGCTTCACTAGTTTTTCTATTCTGCTTTCATTCTGTTTTTTAAACTTTCACTTGCAAAAGCTAAAATGCAGAAACAACAACGCAGATTGGGCTGAAAAAGTTGGGGCTGTTCAGCCTGGAAAAGAGATGATTGTGTGGACGTAGCACCCTTCCAGTATCTGAAGGAGGCCTACAGGGAAGGTGGAAAAGGACCCTTCATTAGAAACTGTATTGATGTGACAAAGAGGAATGGCTTCAAACTGAAACAGGGGAAAATTAGAAAGGAAATCCTTAGAAATTGTAAAATTATGAAGGAAGTTATTTACTTTGAGAGTGGTGAGGCACTGGAACCCGTTGCCCAGAGAAGTTGTGGATGCCCCACCCCTGTCAGTGTTCAAGGCTGGTTTGGAACATGGCTTCGCATAACCTGGCCTAGTGGAAGATGTCCCGGCCCATGGCCTAGAACTAGATCCTTAAGGCTCCTTCCAAACAAAACAATTCTATGATTCTATCTAGGTGGTGGAAAGTGTCCTGCTGAGTTAACGACAACCACGGAATAAACAGATTGACTAACTTTTCTTCTTTTAAAATGAAGAAAATACCAGCATCATCCATTCGGCTGTCAAAAACAGGTACTGAAACAGCCTTCCTGAGTTTTCTGTCGCTCCGTCACTGACTTCGGACACTCAGCTTCGCCTACGTGCCGCTTTCCAGAAACTGAAGCGCCTGTGGTCAAGACAGGAAATCTGGAACTCAGCAGAAGCGCTGGTAAAGGACGGACTCTACCGGAGCCGCTCGGGCAGAGGGTGCTGGGCGGCGCAGAGAGGCACAGGCCGCTGCACGGCAGGCTGTCCCGTGGCTTTTTCTCCTCAGCCCAGGGCACTCCTTGGCCGGAGACGCCAGCGGGACGGCGAGGGGCTGGGTGGGGCGGGGCGGGATCTTGGCTGCGCCCCGCCCTGTCCGTCTCCTGCCACCGCTCTTCTTTGCCGCGG
>VXAX01001122.1:83078-125417 GCA_013399835.1 Leptocoma aspasia | reverse complement strand
CGGGGCGTGCGCGGCGGGCGGCAGCCGGCGGTGAGGGCGGTGAGGGCGGTGAGGGGCGGCCCCGCGCGGGCTCCGGGCCGTGCGCGCTTCCCCCTCGCTGCCGGCAGTGCTCGCAGAGGCACCGGGCCGGCTTGCCAGCGGTTGACTGGCGTGCTTGCCGGACACTGATAGCATTTTTCTTGTTTCTTCAGCCAGCCTTCCCCCTTAAGGGTCTTGAGCCAGAAACACGTTTGAATATTCGCAGCGGAGGTGGAAATAATTATGTTAGAAATCAATGCAGGTGTGAGGTATCTCCTCCCGGCTACCCTTCCCGGGAAGGGTCGGACTAGGTGGCCTTCCGTGGTCTGTCGCAGCCGGGGAGGTGACCTGAGACTGCTCACCATCCTCCTCCTCCTTCCGAGCTAGCCCTGCGGCAGCCTGCTCCCTGCTCTCCCTCCCCGCGGGCAGAGCTGCGGAGGCCCGACCGCTGCTCAGGGGACTCATGGCTTTTCGAAACTTCGTGCCTCCAGAGGCCTTCCTGCCTCTGCTTAGAAAAGTGTTACCCCCACCTCTCCAGAAATTTTGGTTCGGCTGTTGGGTACACAGAAATCTGGCTGTTGGGTACACAGTGGGCACAGTGTTTATCGCCTGCACGCAGGTTTGCCTTGTTTTACTTCATTGGCTTCCCTTGTCACTATGAAGGTAGAAGGAGTTGATCAGATTTATAGAAAATCTTGTTGTTTAACTGACTTTTTTTTGAATGGCCTTTCATCTTACATCTTAACAGCACTTTGCTCTTAAAGAACTGTTTATGTAATTGAATTTTCTTTCACTCCTAGTGGGAGGTCTGTATGTTTTACAGTCAAACCATATGTGTTGTTTTGCAGTGGTGGGGAAATGGTAGCAATTTCCGAAGTTTTTCATCACATATCTAAGCTTACTGTACTCTGTTTCATAGTCTTCATTTAAGATAAGTGGATGTCCTATTAATTATGATCTTAACAAGCTAGTTCATATTGTATGGGAAAAATACCAGCAACAAAATATACGCATAAAAATAAGTGAGCAGTCTGGCTAACTCTTGAGATAGTTCAGATGTATAAGTTTGCTTGTTTAATTTTGTTTTCATACAGAGTATTTTCAATGGCAATACTGTTACCTAAAAGAACACCTAGGCAACGTGTCCAGGTATTCTAGAACATTTTATCAAGTTATTTTTCATTAGCCGACTTCTGTTGTTGGGATAGATATCTGCCTTAAACAGTGGGAAATAGTAAAGGTTAGAAGACTTTTAGAAAGTTGTGAAAGTAAGTGCTAGAAACAGAAAGAGTAGAGAATCTTAATAGCCTTGTCCTGTTTGTGCAAACCTCCAACACGTAAACCTCTAGCTTCTGTTTCACCACATACCTGTTTGGGAATTCTCTTTAATCAGATAAAGGGTATTGAAGGTGTTTGGTTATTAGCTTCTTGTAAAGTAGTAATTTGAAAGATGAGAGATCTGAAATATGATTAGTGAACAAGTGGTAACTGTGACCCTGTCCAAGGACAGATAGTGCATTTTTAGGGTTTTCATAGTTTTCTGATCTGTTACTTCTATTCTAAAATGCATTAGGAAAGGAAGACCTGAGACCTGAATTGAGTGTCAAATGGTTATTCCTGAGCAGGATGAGAGTGGAGCTGCTGAATGTGTTGTGGTGAAAATGCCCATCCCTTCCTGTTAGAAGTGTACCTTGATAATTTTGGTAAATAGTGACTCTGTGGCATTCATCCAAAGTACAGAAGTTTACCAGAGAGCTGTTGCTGAATGTTACCCCCACCCCCAGGGTGTTTTTTCTTTTCTTTTTTTTCCTACAGTCTGTAAATCCCTGTGAAAGGCATATAGGAAGTTTGTGGTCAGCAGGCTTGAGTTCAGTGCACGAACTTTAAATATCCATTGGAAAAATGTTTGTTTGATCTTTTTTGACTTGAAAATTTGAAAAGAAAAACCACCCTCGGACAGCGTTGCTGCAGAGGACGATAAACCTGTATGCTCTGTTTTGTGACAGTGTGCGGTTCCTTGACCCCTGTGTACATTCTGTGCAACTTTGAAAGCATAAAGGTTGCTGCTGGTTCTATAGCTGGCTCTCACCATGGGGCTGTGAATAGTTGTACTTGTAAGTAAGATCCTGCTGTTTATTTTAAAATAAAATTCAAGTTCTAGTACCTTTTATTCTGATTTAGTTGTATCTGGGTATAACTCACTAACTTGTCAATGGAAAAAGCATTGATTAACTTGCTGGGTTGATCCACTATGTTTTAATTCAACCAATCAGACATAGGAATTTCATTACAATATCTGAAAAAAAGCAGTGATTTCTTCCAGAAGCTCTCTGGGAGGTTGGAAAAGAATCTGCAAGAGGTGAGGACAGCACCACTGTCTGTCTGAGGGGCTCCCTTGATGGAGGAGGTTTCCCCATTCTGGTCCAGTCTGGTTGGGATGGGATTGTGTGATATCTGTGCTGCACATTAGCCCTTAAGTCCTTGTTAGGGCTTTTTTATTTTTCATTTTTTATCTCTTGTCTCTGGTTGTGGCTCTACTTTTTGCAGGGGTTTTAGTAAGGCTTTGTCCTTACTCAGAGTTGCAAGTACTCAGGCCTCCAAGAAGCTGTGCCTTCACTCTTCAGTGGCTGCTTCAGCTGTGGTCGGTCTTGAGACGCTGCTCTGGCTTATGCTGGCTTTGAACCATGCAGTGGCTGGGTGGTGGAGGAGGTGGTTGGTAGGCAGGTGTGCTAGTGGGGGATAAGGGAACATTTTTGCCACACTGTCTGCTGTGTGTCTATTGAATTTTTCATTTTCTCTGGTTGTTTCTGCTCAGCAGGTCTTATGGAACCCTGTGAGCACAGAGGCTTGGCTTTCCTTCTGGGTGTCTGCAATGCACAATTTTCTTTTGTCTTTACATCTAGTGTGTTGGTGTTGAGGCTTGCTTGGCCACGTTGTTGCTTATCCGTAGTAGAAGATTACTGGATACCAGATATCCTACTTCAGCTGAGTACAGTAAAAGAAAGAATTGCTCACTGTGGGAGGTAAAAGTATGCTGTATGTTAATTTGCTTGAGTATCTCAGAGTCTAAAACTTCTCTTTCTCAGTGGAGCACCACTAGGTTGGCAAAACAGAAGGATGAAATCTGCTGTTCAGAAGTTAGGAATTTTATGAATATGCTTATTTTTTACATCTGCTGTGGACATTGTTGAATTTCATCTTCAGTAAAATTACTTTCTTACCCTTAAAATCAGAAACTTATTTTAAATTCAACTCAAATAACTGTGCCAGACCAGATGTTTCCTGGAAAACAGCATGTACAAACAGATTTTCATGTAAATGTGCTTATTGAGCTGATTTGCTTATCTCTCCTCCAAAATATGTGAGTATGTATATCCATGGCAGAAAGTTAAAACAGTTTTTATTTTTTAAACTAATGAGAGAGGGAATATCAATATTGCAACCGAGTTAAAGTTTTGGGTCTGCACTATGTGAATGGAAGATCCTTCTGTGTCTTTCATGCCTTTCCTCTTCCTTTTGCTTTTCCTTCTGTTCAGTGTAAAAATATATTCCTAATTAATATAAATTATTTAGGGCAAACAACACTAGCTTTTCTAGAAAGAGCAATGTACTGAAGTCAAACATGCTTTAGTGAAATCAGCACTTACTTGCCTGTTTGTTTTTAACACCTGAAAACAGGAGAAAAAGTGCTGATGCTGCCAGATTTGTCTACTATTTAGGTGTATTGGCATTTTTTAACATGGTTTCATGCCTGTGCTTTAAGCTGCATGGTGAACTGATCATTCTTTCTTTGAACAATATAGTTGCTTTACCGCTGAAAATTTTTGAGCTAAACAGCTAGTCTCATATTTATCTAATAGATAAATTACAGTGCAAGCTGTTACTGCTGATAATGTGAACTGTTTTCTCTGTTTCTGACAGCTGTGAGGAAAATACCAGTTCTTTTATTCAAGTCGCACTTGGAATGAATCACTGGATCTTGCAGTGCTATGTTTGTAGTTTTTCCATGTGTCAAATGTACCTACTAATACTCTTACAGCAAAGAGCAGGATATGGATGAGTTCATGGTGGGTTCCACCAGACCTTTTTTGAAATACAGTATTTTATTCTGGTATGCAGAAGTAAATAAATTCTCCTGTTCTTTGCTGAGATGGCAGTGCTAATCATGCCCTTTGTTCTCTTGTTTTTCTGCTCTGAGGATCTGGGGTTCTTGGTTTTCAGGGATCATGTGTAAGATGTGGTGGCTCTGTACTTCTCAGGTGCTTCTTTTAGGATGACACAGTAGGAAAACAGTCTGTGCAGGATGTATGTGTTTCTGCAATTCATAGCTTTCTACTGGAAATTTGTGCATGTCTCTGTGTGTATTTTAATCTACTGCATCCTAATTTTTTGCTTTACAAGGAAAAAAAGCCCAACGTTTCCTTTCCATGCCTTTGCTTCTTAGTGTAGACCTTACCTCATCTGTGGGTGTCCACTGGAGCTCCTTTGCATTTGTCCCTTTGGTCCTTAGCTGAGGTTTCCTTTAGGCAAGAAACTCAAGTCTCAGGTGTTAGACTTTTTTGCATACTTCTTTGGATTGTTTTGTGGTGTGTGTGTGTTTATGAAGAGGCAACATAGTCAGGAAGCTACATATTACTCTTATATCCTCTGTATGTTCCACCCTCAAATACAAATTAGGAAACTTTTCAAATGAGCACATAGATTGGAAACCTTTGTGAATCTGGCAGTACTGTGCACTGCCTGCTGAGAAAAGAGGAGAAGATATAATCTATCCTGCAAAGAGGGAATTTTGCAGAGAATGCATGTGGACACTGAGGTATAGGTGAGCTGTTGAAAGACTTAGGTGCTGGATGTACAGTAAAATCTGCACGTCTGGTACCTGCAAAGTGCTGGCATCACATTCTTCCCCTGTGTTTACAGTGTATGTTCACATATAAATCCTTTGAGAGTTGCTAGCATTTATTAACTTTTAAAACATTGCCACCTCTGCATTGCAACAGTAGGGAAAAGGTTGCTTTGCTTAAGAGCATGTACCTTGAGAGCTTGTACAGTGTTTTACTAGTAAATGTACCCATTTTAGATTTAGCTTTAGATTTAATGTACCCATTTTAGTGTCTTGTGATGCATATACATTTGCTGTCTGCCTGGTCTTCTGTGCTTATTTTTGCTGTCTTTTGTCTGCAGGAGAGCAGAAAGAAAATAGTTAATCTCAGTTTACAAGGGAGCAATCTTCTACAAACTGCAGCCAAGATTCCCGGAGGAGTTTGAGAATTCATAAAGCTTGGTGCCATTAGGCTTATTAAGACCAGATTTCACATGATAAAATCAATGTAGCCTGTTTCAAAGAGAATTGCAACTACCCTTTGCCCCTGCCTATTTTCTAAGATGGCCTGTTTCACAGAAATAACACAAGTCTCAATAACAACCAGTAGTATCTCTTGTACTGCTAATTCATTATTTATTCTCTGTAGAAGCAGAGAAGGCAGCTGAGGATCAAAGTGGAGAACACTTAATGCAATGTAGCATTGAAATCAATGTAGTATCTGCTCATATTTGTATTAATTGTTATTTTTAGATTCTCCTTTAAATAATTTGGTTAAGTCTGATTTACGTATTTATTTACAAGCTTGGGAACAAGAATTTAGAATAGTGGTGTCTGAAGGAATAAGTTGAAACTGTCCAATTTTAGAAAGCAAAGTGCGAATTACTTCTCAAACAGCAAGACTAAATTAATTTTCTGAGTAAATTAGGTAAAAAGCAATATATCCTCTAGCCCAGTGTTCTCTACATAGATTTTTGGGTAGATGTATGATAAAAGGATGTCTGGTTCTGTTTATTGAAGATTTTCACTATATTGTTGGGAGTATTCAAGACATCCCCCTCAAGAGCATTAAGTGAAGTGTGCCATGACCTTCCTTTGTCCTTCAGACGGAAATATCTAGACAGCTCAACACTAACACATTTACCTTCCTTGCTGGGTGTAAGCCTGTCAGCTGACAGCTGTTGCATTATTGCAAAGAAAGTTTTATTGTGTGTATAAAATAGTGGATGAGGTATAACGCACCCTTTTTAATTTGCAGGTTTCCATACTTGCTGCGGTTCTTCAGATTTGTTCTTTTCTTGAAATGGTAGGACTAGGAAACGGCTGTCGCGGAATGAAGTCTCCACCACTCCTCATGGCTGCGCTCGTGGCGTGCATAATTGTTTTGGGTTTCAATTACTGGATTGCAAGTTCTCGCAGCATGAATCTGCAGGTAACGTTCCTTTTGCTCTGCATGTCACTTCGTACTTGTGCGAGTAATAAACATAGTTCACAAGAAGGATGATTCTCCTTCATGTGGCAAGTCAGGAACTTCAGCTTGTTGTAGGAACTTTCACAAATTTTACAGTCATTGCTTATCAGGAGTGGGGGAATGGGAGGAATGCCTATTTGAACATGAGAGGAGCCCAAAACTTGAACATGCTTGCATGTGTGATACTTGTTACTTCTGCTCTCACAAAACATGCAGCTGTCTTGTGCTGTTTCACATTAAAGATGTGACAAATGCCATCCTCTGTTTTTTGTCTCCTCCCAACCTCCCAAGCACCCCAACTTTCTCACCGTCATGGCAGTACGCAAAGCAGAAAAGGCCTTGGCTTTTGCAAGCCCCGCTCAGCAATAACAAAAACATCTCTATATTATCAACCCTATGTTCATCACAAATCCGAAACAGAGCCCCATACCAGTTACTGTGAAGAAAATTAACTCTATCTAAGTCAAAAGTAGCACACTCATATTCCTAGATTTGTCTTTGTACATGACCTGTAGAATTGTATGTGTACTGTACAAGGAAATCTGGGTTGTTCAGAAACAATAATCTGAATTTATGTTTCTTAGTGATCCTTCTGAAGAAGGATATGCAAGTAACATGTAACAATTACCTTATCTGATGATATCTATATTTTTTGTGGCTGGTGAGCTTGGGTTTTAATCCTTTCTGAAGTATTGTTCTGATACAGGATATGTGAATCAAGTTTCTGGTTTGTGACAATCTCTGCAGGACAGTTCTTTTTTTTCCTTCTTTTTTTTTTCTTTTCCTTTGTTATTGTTTTTAACAAGCTAACCTAAAAACATGTTGATTAAACATGGGTCATGAGAGCTTCTTCCCAGTTTGTCTAGTGAATTTGTATGCTCTTTGTAAGTGAGCCAAACTTTAGTACTGAGTGGACAGCTGAAGGAGTTGAACTCCTCTTTCACCTCGGAACAGGCACTATTCAAACAGGGCACTTGTGTCTGGCCATGCGGTTAAGGGAATATCTTATGACTTCCGTTCATTCCTTGCTTTCCCTTTAGTCAGTGGCCTCAGGGTGGTGGCTACCAGTGGATAGTAACTGTGTCAGTACTGCTGCAGTTTTGCTGCACAGCCATGAAGCAGCTGATAGTGAGAAAAATATGCCACCATCCTAGTTTGTCTTGGTCTCAATAGCCTAGACACAAGGTCCTCTGAGACTACTGATGTGGTGTACCATCTTGTACATTTCTTCTAAGTTAGCCTGAAAATTACTTCACTTTGGCATGGTCACACACTCTGAATGGAATAAAAGCATAGCTGAACGTGGATGGACCTTCTAAAGCACTCTGTAGACCTATTTGTTGGCTAAACTTTGCAACTATTATGACTGAAATGGAAGGAGTGTTTTTCCTTGCTATTCCAGCTAAACTGCAAGTAATTTTCCTTTTCTTTTTTTCCCCTCTGGCTCCTTTCCCTTTTCTTGCTTTCTGTTGCAGAGAAGCAGGATAGGTGGGATATTACATGGTACATACTGTGGTGTAAGAAGATTTGATACATTTTCTTGGAGTCTTGGAACATGCACAGTTTTTATTCTATCTAATTTAGTCCACCTGGAATCACCAGGTCTTTTTTCATATGGGTAGATTCTGTTGATATCCCCAGCCCCCTGCACGTTTTTGTATTCCTAGTTGCTGCTGAAGAACAATTTTAATCCAAAATGTTTAGAAACAACATCCTGCAAAACTAAATCAGTACTTTCAACAAAGAAAGGCAGGGGGAGGAGGAAAGAATGTGGAAACATCAGGCTTGATTCCTTAGCTTATGTCTCTGTCTTTGTATGTACAGGATGTGATGGTGTTGAATTTTCTTCTGATTGTAGCTGCTCTTTGAGCAGTCAAGAGGAATGATGATTTGCTGTTTATGAATGAATTTTTCTCATATATGTCTTTGTGTAATAGCCATATGTGAATTGTTAATGTAAAACTTGGGCAGTGTTGTCCTCCCTCTACTCTTTTCTGGTTCTTCCATGAAATCAGATTGATTTGAGAGCTGAGTTTTCACACTGAGTTAGTTTAGGGTCAACACTGAGAAGTGTAGAGCTGTCAGAATTGTATGGGCTAAATATAAAAAATTCTTTGACCTTGTATTTCAGAAAGATTGTAGTCTCTAATCTTCTTTATGTTTTGGGTTTTTTTTTAAGCTCAGGTACTGAGCTTTTCATTTTTCATATATTTAACAGAAATTTTACAGTCTTTACAAAGTAGGCACTCCTGTTAATTCACATAGAACTAGGGAGGTGTGTGTCCGTGTTTGTGACTAGTATCCCTGGCTGACACAGGACTTCCGTGATATCTGCATTGTTAGAGCTGTAAAATTTGCTATTCCTTTAATATATTAGACAAGATTCTGGCAAGCGGGGAGCATTTCTGCTTGCTTTGGCTAATCTGCTCTTCCTCAGGGTCGAGTCATGGATCTGGAAGGCAAAGTCCGCAGGGCGGCAGCGGAGAGGGGCGCTGTGGAGCAAAAAAAGAATGAATTCCAAGGGGAGCTAGAGAAGCAGCGACAGCAGATTGACAGAATCCAGTCCTTGCACAGCCTTCAGATGGAAAATGCCAACAGAGTACATCAGGAAGAGAAGGTAAGGCTTTTCCTAGCCACAGTTTTCTGTGAGACTGTGGTTTACCAAGACACACCCTCCAACGGGAGGTGGTGCTCATGTGTTGCAGCTTACAGTCAACGTTGGTGTGGCAAAACATTTTGTGATTGTATGATATTGAGAAAACGGACCTTGAATGGACATTCTAGCATTTATTGTATAACTTTGAAATACTAGAAGCTGCAATTAACAGCAGTTCTGGATGAAAGTCTCTCTATAAATCATTACCATACTTGGATTGTCCCTTCGCTTTCTTTCCTGTATACTAATGCTTTAAAAATTAAGAAAAAGAGGAAGATGCACCAAAAGATATATTCCCAAATATATTTGTGAGCATAAATGGTTGACATTTATTTCTAAATGCGTTACAAATTTTGCGACATCTTGTTTTTCTGCCTCCAAAACTCAATAGTATTGGGAAGATATGAGAAGGTAAGACTTTCACGGCAGCACTCCTGACAGTTCAACTTCGCCAGGGGGATGGTATTCCTTTGTGAAGAATGTGGACAAAGCTACTTTAAATAGCAGTGTGAATGATTCCTGCTGTGGAGTATCTTGCAAACTGGTTTGCAGTGGATTTTCCTTGTGTTGCTGATACCACTTTCATTGCAGTCTATAGTCAGTAATACCACTTTTGTCCCTATTAGCAGAAGTATTTAGTTGAGAGTATTCAATTGCTTCTCCTGTAGAGTCTCTTGACTGAAGTTTATAGATCAGCTTTCCAGGGCTATTACGTTCAGCAGGCTGAACAGACACATCTTGTGATGGTAATAGGTACTCTTCAGGTAGCAGGTTCAGGTGAGGGAGTGGCTTGCTCCTCAAAACGTGCTGCCTGAGCAAAATATCACCAGATTAATCTTTGAAGAACTTAGAGGAACAAAATTTGAGTAAAAATGAAAGGTAGGATGTGCACTCAATGTCATTTATCATTAGTTTATTTTGAAATAATCTTTACCCCAAGTCTTCAAAGAAATAATAGACCAATTCTTTTTACCTCTTTTGAGACAAGTATGTATCCTTGATAATTTCTCTCTTCTCTTTGTGTTCAGTCTTTGCATATACTTTAAAAAAGATGAAGTATCATTTGTCTATTTATTTTTTTAATGCATGCATTTTTTAAAAAGATATGTCAGAATTTTCAGACAGGATTTGAGTGAGTAATCAGCCTTGTCACTTCTGCCTCCTATTATTGGGTGTTGCTACTGAATGCTGTGGCATTTTCTTGCATTTTGCTTCAGTCCTACAGGGAGTGAAAACACATGCATGAGTGGGGAAAAAAAATTCAAGGGTAGAACAAGGGCAAAAGTAATGGAGTATTACGCTTACTTTCCATAAGTAGATATCGCCAGAGTTACTCAAAAGCACTGAAACGTAAGGGCTGGCCAGAGGGTTTACAGCACAGGCTAGCAAGAGGGCCAGATGTTGAGAGATGGTGACAGGAACTCGCCCAGGAGTTTTAAGGAAGTTTAGTGAATGAAATGCTGCTTCTGCCAAGTATGGTGTGTCACCTTTTTGCTTCAAATTTCTGGCATCAGACGAATGGTAGGTGGCACCACACAATCCACTTTCCCTGTGTTGTTTCTGAGTCTAGAGGACATATAGGGACTGTTCATAAAATGTGGCATCATGCCAGGAGAAGTAGTGAAAAGTATTTTACAGAACCAGAACTGCTGTTGGACATGGGGTGGAATGTGGTGTCTGGGGAAGAGTCAATGTGGCTTCTGGAAAAGAAAGTCTTTCTTTTGAAGCATCTTGGAGTTTTTTCCTGAAAGAGTGGGTGATAAAGGTGAGAGAGACAAGTGAACACATTCACACCTGGAGTTGAAACGGCTTGTAGAGATATTATGCAGCAGTGTGGTAAGACAGTGGTATTGCAAGGGTTAATTACAAGGCAAAAGTTACAAAGCAGCTTAGAAGTACACTGGGTTAATTGTTGTGCTATGGGGGGGTCACTAGTGGAGTTTTGAAGCTGTGAAAGGCACAGAGAGGAGAGCAAAGGTCACCAAAGCTGTGCAGTAGTTTCTCTACAGGAATCCAGAGTGTGGTTTACAGGCTGGACAAGAGTCAGCAGAGGAGAGCCATCACAGTCATCTCCAGAATTCGAAATGGTACAGAAAATGTTTGTGGCTGGGAGAGGGAAGGCAGAGTTGTCCTGCATTCACTGATGTGCTTCAAATGCTGTCATCAAGTCATAGTTCAGACTGAGAAGGTAGTGCTCTTCATGTAATAGGTGGTGAAACTGCAAGTGTATGGCATCCATAATACCCAGTTACAGTGCGTCTGTGTAGAAGCAACTGGATGACCTTGGACAAAAACCTAACCCACCACCCAGCACCAAGGTGTTTGTTCTCTCTCCAAGTGTTCCTCAGACAGAAGAAGCTGATGCTTGGAAAATACTATGCTTTATGGCTGCCTTGGAATTCATGTGACATTTTAGTGTTAGAGGTGGGATGCTGGGAAAGGTGAATTTTGGGGCCAATTTAGTAGCAATTCCTGCCTCCTAAGTGCTTTTCCCTCTATCACCCTAAAATGCAGTTGTTCAGCGATGGAATAGTCTATAAAGCTTGCTTTGAAACCCCAGGAAGTGCTACCCTAGGGAAGTGGTGCATTGGACTAATTTCCTGTCTTCTGCATTCTGTGACTGGAGAAGAGTATGTGTCTCACTGAGGAGCCTGAAGTGGTAGGGTGAGCATGTATGTGCCTGTGCACCACGTTGCATCAGATTCAAAATTTGCTTTTCTTGGAACACACAAAAGTATCCTGCAGAGATGCTGGTTTTTTCCAGCTCTGGTTTAAGAGTAGGGAGAACTGTTTTGCTGGAAAGCTGTGCATTTGTCAAAAGAAGACATCAGCCAAATTGGTATGGATTCATCCACTATAATTCAGGAATGCCTCTGATGCAGTGGAAGGGAAGAGTGGGAAAGCTGAATTCTCCTCACTAATGACCTTTATTGGAAGAAGCTGTCTGGGATCAGAGGTTATTCTACAGAGGGATGTGGAATATAAGAAAAGACAGTTTCTGAGGGCTTTTTTGTTTGTGTGTATGCATATCCATGTATAAATGTGTTTTGTACGTTCATATCTTGTACACACACATATATCCTTGTTTTTTTGCTCCCTGGATTGCAGTGGAATCTGGGATTCCTGGGAGGCAAGTAATGAATTCACCCTTTCTGGTTGGGGGAAGCTTGCTCCTTGAACTGAACTTACTCTGTAAGGATTAGTACCTAGTATTTACTTAGGAAGAATGAATGCAAATCAAATCCTGAGACTCAACTTGTTTTACAAGCATTTTACAAACTCCCTACCTAACTGGAGATCTTTGAATAATAAATGAGATTTTGCTTAGTTCTTGCTGTTCTTAAAGAAAAATTAAAATGCTTTCAACAGTTGTGTAGGTCCGTTTCAATCCTCCCACTTTTTCAGGAAGAAATTATGGTTCTTTTGGCTGTAGAAGAAACTTACATATGAAACAGACTTACACAATCTGGATTTCTAACCAAAAGCAACTCACAAGTAACGTTTGAGACCCATCATAATTGCAGTTCATCTCTGCTCACTGTGTCTTATTACTCTGCTGATAAAATACAGAATAATTATAGTACTGATTTACTTTCATACCAAAGCAAAACACCAGTAAGGTATTTTCCCAGTTAAAGTCATTGTCACTAGCAGTGCAATAATTACTTTGAGTTAAATCTGCCTTCTTTTGTAGTAGAACTATCTCTGTACTGCTTGAAGGATGAGGGCATAGAAGGTTGGTAATCTGAGCCTATTATACTCTGTGGGCTCACCATTCACTGGGGCGGTGTAGTTCTGGAAAATTGCTGTTGTAATTATTTTCTTAGGTCTGAGTATGTATAAAACACTACTGTCACGAAAACCTTCTTGAATTTTTAAGGATTAGTGTAGATTTAGGAAATGACTTCTGGAAATCCATACAGAAGTAGACTGATGGGATCAAGTAGACTTACATGAACACTCGATAACAGAAGTTCAGGAGTGCAAAAGGGCTGTTTCTAATCTGTATATTCTATGTGGTTGTTATTCAGGACTCGTAGCTTCTGGGATATACAGAGCCACAGAAGTCTCTTTGGAGAGCATAGCAGGACAACAATATGTTTAATATCTCTGAACTGCATGAGTATGATTTTGCAGTTGGTAATTTTCTTTGGATTTACATAAATCTTCTCCAGCCCAAATCTTGTTTTACTGAGAAGGGCCAAAATTTGTACATTCTATGTGAAGCATGTCACTGTCCTGTTGTATAGTATCTTTTAACACTGGCCGCAGCTGCTCTCTGGTCACCTCCCTCTGGGAAAATTTCAATTCCCAACACAGTCTTCTGACACAAAGTACCTATTGGTATGCAGGGAGTCGACTCCACTCAGAAGGAATTACACTAGTCTGTAGGGGAGAGTAGAAAGGTACCTTTTCCTTTTCACTGAAGGCTCTATGTGTTTTGTTTTTTGATTTTTTTTTTTCAACCCAGTGCTGCATCTTCTAGTTTTGGAAAAGCTTTGAGGTAAGGAAGCACTGCTTCATGTCCCGTATTTGCCATAACACAAATATTACTAAATTAGCAAGAGAAATCAGTATGCTTCCTCATAACTGCTACAGCAGAAGTCTAGAAGATCACCTCTGTTCAAAATATATCTTCACATGGTGGGAAGGAAAAAAAAAGGATGGTCTGAGGCCAGCTGAACTAGGTAGAAGAAATTTAAAGTATTTGTAGTTTAAAGTTAACTATTGGAATGTTGCCTCCTCTTCACAGCTAAATGAATGGACAAAAAGTCAGAAGGTGCATTAGATGTACATGTGGAAGTTTTATATTAATATTCTCGTATCATATGATTTTGTTTTGCTTGCATTGCCTACTGTTTGGGTTTTAGTTAAACATAATAGTAAAGTGAAAGTTCTGTAGTTTAACAGGGCTTTTTTTCTCCAATCTATTTGCTGTTGCCCGGTACCTGTAAAAGCAATTTTGTATTCGTGTGTGTCAAATACCACCCCCTTGTTCTGAAACTTTTAAGAAACTAACTTTGCAATTTTGGTGGTTTTGAAGGCAGAACTGCATCATGTTATGGTGTGCATGTCCTTATGTTCTCTGTGACAAAACAGAATCTAGATTGCTTTTAGCACAGGCTGTGAAACAAGGTTGAGTCTCAGATCTTTGGCAGAACCCCTCTGTAGAAACGGAGGTGGTTTTTTTGGGTTTGGGTTTTGTTGGGTGCATGGGTTGTTCATTTGTTTGGTTGGTTGGTTTTTGTTTGGGGTTCTTTTGTTGATTGGGTGGGGTTTTTTATGTTTATTGAGGAAAAGTGCAATTTCTGAATGGAATTCAGTTTCTTGAGAAATAGATTTAAATTAACAATATCTCCTCCATTTTGAGCTTGAAATTTGTTGCAAGGCTTACTTCAGTTGACGTACCTCCACTGACGTATATGTGAGTGTGCAGCACAATGATTAACCTTAAAGAGAAATATTTCCCTAAAAATCTTATTTATGAACTTTTTCCCCACACACTAATATGTAGTTTAGCTGTTAGTCTCTTGGCCGTGAGCCAAAAAACCTTTTTGTGGCAAGTTGTCACGTTTTCACACCAGCTGGCAACTAAATATCATGCAGACACTTGCTCACTCCCCGTGTCTCCCTGTAGATTTTTGAAGAAAACTCCTGTTGAGATAAGAACAGTTTGATGACTGAGAGGAATAAAATCCAAGAGGAACAAGACATACACAATCCAATTGCTTAGCACCTGCTGAATGATGCCCAACTTGTCCCCCAGCAGCTATCGATGCCTGCTTTGGCCAGTTTGGGACATCTGACAGAGCTTCCTCCTGGTTTCTTGTGCACCTGCTGTCTGGCAGAGCATGGGAAAAGGGAAATCCTTGCCTGAGTGTTAAGCCCTACTGAGCAGTAACTAAAACATCAGTGTGTTGCCAGGATTATTCTCATGCTAATGTCAGAGTAGTGGTGGGGAGTCGTGGGAGCGTGCAAGACAGACCCGCTCTTTTTCTTTGCTGGAAGGACTTAAATCAATGTGAGTTAATCATGAAATAAGTGCCCTACTTTTCCCTGATTAATTATAGATGGCTGTTTCCTCCTGTATGAATCTTACCTTCCCATCTTGCTTTATTCATAGTTGGTTTTGTTCTTACCAGATAAGTTACTGATCCTGTGGTTTATCTTTGTCTCCTTTGTGCTGTATTTGTGAATGCAAATCCCTTTTTTTCTTAAGTTTTACTGTTTATGCTTATCAAACTACTTGCTTTCTTTCTTCTGTTGCAATATCTCATTATGCTTTTACATACACCACATACAGTCGGTGTTAGAAAGCACATATGTCAGTTCAGTGTGCTTGGGTTAGCTTGATTCTTGATAGTAGCAAATGCTGGAGGAGTTACTGTAGTAATTCCTCCAAGGAATATGTGTGTCGAGAATACTGTTTGACATTATTCAGATCAAATGCATTTACTTAGTTCAAAGTATGTGCTCAAAACAAATATTCAAATAATTTATCTCAAAGCTTCCTCATGCATATTTCTGCGTTAAGTTTTATTATTTTTAAACAGTAACTTTAGCTTTGTGTTTCTGAAGTGGAATAAGACTTAATGTAGATGTGATCTGTGGTGAATAATAAACAAGTCTTTCATAGCTATTGTTAAAAAATTTGCTGTACAGCTGGAGCAATTTGTTTCCCACACTGCTGGTAGAAGTGTGACTTTTGAGTTTTGGTGTCTGAAGCCCTGCTGTCCACAGCATTGTCTTCAATCAAAAGACTGGTTTTTTTCCCTCTTTGATAGTCATAAGGACTTCTGTGCAAACATTTTTACAAATAGAATAAGCTGCTTCTATATTACAGAGTTACTGTGTCACAGAATATCAGATTTTGATATGGTGATAGGGTGATTTTCCAAAAGCTGGATTTTTTTGCTCCTGGGGATTATAGCTATTGTGCTGTGGGCTGAATGAAGTTTAAAATGTGAGTTTCTTTCTAGAACTGAGTATTGGCATGTGTCTACTGAGTGCTTTCCAACAGTTTTCATTCTTGAGTGGCATAAAACCCCAAAAGTAAGTAATGTTTGCTTAATTTACAGCCACGAGGTGAAAATTAGTTAACACTTGAATGATAGGAGGAAGAATGGAAGGCCTGATGTTATTGACTTAGATTGGAAGCTGGCAGTTGCAGTGCTGTGCTGTAAATGATTAAACAGTATTTCCTGCTCAAGTTAAACAGCTGACTAGAATTTAACAGGTTTTTGCCTGGACTTTTGCCCACACGTTCAAGGAGATAGATGTGGCATTGCTGAAAGAAAGTTTTATATGCAATCCATAAAGACCATGGCAGACTTTTTTTTTTTTCCCTGTTGTGATTCAGAGTTACTTTTTTTAATGTGGAAAGTAATTTTTTTCACTTCAGCTAATCACAGTTTTTATTGTCCTAATGTATAAAACATGTAACACTTGTATGTTTTACTTACACATAAGTGATCCTGGCATTTACAAGTTTGATTTTAAGGCCCCCCTCCCCCAACCCCCTATTCACTCCCGCTCTTTCCACCTTCCCCCCCCAATAAATAGAATCAAAACCAACAAAGCCCCACAAAAAATTGTAAGAACATAAAATTATAAAATTACTCTATCATACTGATTTTTTTAGTCCACTGACAGTTTCTGGTAATGGCCAATGCTGTATTATCCTGAAGGTGATAATCGTGGAACATCCTGACTGCATTGTCCACACATTAGCAAAACTTGGAATTTCCAGTGAAACATTAACTTCCTTTCCCCAATAAACCAGTGAAAACAAATTCATTTTTTATTTACTGTCTGATGAGAAAGGAGAGGGAGAGATATTAAACAATCCTACATAAAAGCCGTTATTGGTTTTTGAGTTTCTTTTTGCTTTTTAATAAAGGAGCATAATGTTTTTTCTTGAGGTAGCACAGTGGTGTTCACAGAATGACTGTACTTATAGAATGGTGTAGAAATAATTAGCAACAGTGGAATGAGCGCCTCTGAGAAGTGTGATTCTTTAAAGGGTCATTCAAAGACCAATCTACTACTCTGCTGGGTGCTATTCCACTCAGACTTATTGAACACTGCACTTCACCTTATCAGGTGGCTCTTATTATTGTAGCCTTTGGGAAGAAAGGCGCCAACAATGCTGTCAGTGTTTCAGGGTGATTTGGGCAGATGGAGTGGATGCTGTTACTTCTTTTCGGATGTGGACATACACACACATCAGTATTAGTGCAGAAACTTGGGGAAACAGTGGAGTTGAATTTCTGGGACCCTTGAAGAACGCTGAAGTATCCTTGGACAAGGATAATACAGGAGCTGACAACAAAGCCTGAGAAATACCTTCCTAAGACTGGATTGTTTCTGAATAGTCAGTGGATCTCTTTTTTTTTATTTTTAAGAACTCTTCTTCATCAGACCTGTTAAATGTTTAATATGAATCTGAGTTACCCCAACATCTTGCTCACAAGAATAATTTCATTTAGCTGTGTCTTGACTCAATTTTCTGGTGTTTTGGGGTATGTGTGTATATGAAATGGTAGATGGAAATTGATGAAAGAATAGACAAAACATGTTCCTGTGTTGACTACCTCTTCAGAAAGAGAGGGAGAACAAAGTGACGGAGTGGAAGAAGGCCATTCCAACATGAAAGCAATTGAGAAGATAGGTAGAAAAGGGATACAATGCAAAGGCTTCACATTGTGTTCATGGACTTGCTTTATGGTGAATGATAAATGCTTTCATAGCTCTTTTTTGCATGCCTGAATGCAGATGTATTGATTCCTGAGGGAGAGAGTTAATAGTGAGCTGTGATGTTGTGTTCTTCCTTCAAGAGATAAATACAGTAAGTCTGACTGTGACTCCAGTTGTGAGATGAAATTAGAATAAAGTGACAAGCAACTTTAATATCTTTAAATTCCTTTGAATTCTTCCTCTTTTTTGTTTGTGCAGTGATATCTCCCCCCCCTCCCCTTTACTGGAAAATCTGGGTTAAAATGAATGTTTGTTGTTTGCAATAGGAGATCGCTAAAGCAGCTAAAAGGCTTTGTTCAACTGTGACACTGTCACAACTGTGACACACAAAAAGTAGATCTTGTTACAAATACTTTGATGGGTGTTGTTTATAATGGTAATACAGGTCCTTAGCAATTAAAACACTGTTTTTTGTTCTGCTTCTTTCAGGCAATGCTGATGAGTAACATCACAGTAAATGATCGATTGATTCAGAGTCTACGAGGTATGGTGTACTACCCCTGTGACTCTCATATTGATTTTTAGGCCCCCTGTTTTTAAGACTTCCATTTTTCTGTGGTCTTTTGAGAATGCTGCCTTTCTCCAAGTCATGGGGATGGTACAGGAGCTGCCATGATGTAGATACTTCATCTACCTAGCTCCAGTTAAGTGTCAGGCTAATCTGCCTCAATAGTAGGAGGATTAGTCCATATAGTGCTTGATGTATTACTCCTGACTCTTATGATATAATACGGAATAGAAATAAGTTAGTACTTTTTTTTTTTTTCATTTTACCTGGAAACATATTCTTGCATTCTTCCCTGAGGTGTGGGGTCATGCATTTTAGCACCGGAGGAATTCAGAAATTCTATATTAAGTAAGAAAAGTCAGTCTAATTCATTTCTATTCATAATAGTGCTTCAAAATTGCTGTTAGCAATGTATTCCTCTGGAAGTTCTTGGGAATTAATCCTATAAAGAAAAGTAAGTATATTGTGGTATTGTCTTCTGGTGCCCTCTCACAAAGATTTCTATCAGGAATAAAGCTAAAGCATAGATGCCTCTGTTGCTAAGGAACATGGCTATAAATTGCATATTATTCAAGGAAGCATTGCAAGCTTGTCTGTATATGACTGACAAATGTGAATGGTGTTTCATATTGTGTTCTGATTATGATTTCATAGATGTAAAGATTTTCCAGACTGCAACTTAGCAGTTCTCCAAGAACTGTTTGCAAATCAGTTCTGTGTATTCTTTAAGAGGAACAGTAGGTAAAAATATGTGTTGTACTGTTTTTGCTAATATATTATGCTGAAAGGTTATTCTTACCAGATCCTGTGCAACCTTGTTGAATAAATTCAACAGTTATCTATGCATTTATGTATGAAATGCAGTTTGCATGATGGATTAATTAATTTAGCATTCTTCTTATGGATTTGTTTCTTGATGATTCTGTTGTAGATTCTGTTGTAGATTCTGTTGTAGATTCTGTAGATTGAAATACACATTTCAATTATTATAATTGAATATATTTGTATATTCAATTGTATGAATTATACAATATGTATATTGTATAATTAATATACATTAATGTATATTTTAATCCTGATTTGACCAGAACACTTGAAAGAGTTACAGACGGAGTATGGAAAGCTACAGCTGGATGTTTACTGGTTTCAGAAGAACCAGACTAACCTTCAGAGGAAGTTCTCATATGACCTGTAAGTATGTTCTTTAGGAAAGATGACTTCCTAAATTATAGGTGACTTGGTTATAACTCAGAGTACTCTTGTGTTAACTATAGCTCTGTTAGTAATTACAAGTTTTTAAGGAGAAGGCAACATCTGACACATCTTCTAAAATTGCTTCCAGTTGATCTTGGAGAAGAGCATAAACTTTCCAGTGTTTTTCATCTCTGTGCCTATACACTTCTTGGTGTTCCTTCTATTGCGGGAGGATAAAGGTAGCAATATTGTCACTTAAAAATTGTGGACTTAAAAATTGTGGGGGAAAATTGAAACATGAAGTGGTTAAACTGTGAAGAAGCTTGAATTAAGATAGGGGAATACCTGATGAGAAGCTGTACCTTATTGAGCTGACAGAGGTCTTGGGAATTTCTGGTACCATCAGACTCATGTGTTCTGCTTTACATGACATACCTAGTCATGGCTTTTTCTTGAGATTTCCCACTGAATTGTAAAGCATGGAGAACTGAACAAAAGTACTTATCAGTATCCTTACACTAAATACACGTTTTTAGGAACTTTAGATATTTTTAGGAACTTCTCCTCAGTTCTTTCTGCTCAATAATATTCTTGTTTCCTCTACCTGCCTTCATAACCTGTAATATCTTCCCCCTTGTGCATAGATAGAAAAAAGCAATAGAATTTGCTGTTTGCATGTTCTCACAATGATGTTCCATCAAGAATGTAATAGTATTTTTTTTCAGTATTTTTTCAGCAGTCATTGTTTAGGTTTTGTAGGAATTATGACTGAAAGTGGAACATGACACAATTTGAATTCTGCAGGCTACACTTGAAGTATTTTCTTCATTTTGTTTTTCCCCCACCTTAGTGTTAGTGCTTCTGTGATACTTACTGATTATCAGTTGTTTGTGACCTTGTTTTTGATTATTACTCATGTAATAAAGATGACCTAGATGGATTATACTAGTGGAGCTGTAATTTAAGATTTCTAACAGAAAAGTAGAAGGAATTTGGAAACTTCAGTTTGTACCTGCCTTTCAATAAGCCGTGTTGCTTATGTGCCTGTAAGGGGCCTTTTCCCCTTCTGTGTTTGTTGTGTACTGTGGTTGTTAACCACTGTCTGTTTGCTTTTTAGTTAAGTGACAGACCTGATGGACCTCTGCTGATAGTTCTGTGCTCCTCAGTGAGTCTGTTTGCCAGTGTCTTCCTTTTAAGTCTGAGATCAGCAGGAACAAGTAGATCTGTAGGTAGCACAAATATATCTCTCTGCTGGACAGTCCTGCTCCACATGAGGGGTACACCTGTGAAGCACTGGATTGATGTACATGTGCAGGGAAGTGATACAAGGCAAATGTAGTTAGTCTGGCTTAGGAAAACTTGGAGGTTTATCATCCATGTCTGGTGACGTGTTTACAAGCATGGCTCTGTTGGGAAATCACGGACAGAGCGCCCCTGCTTATGGTAGTATACTGTAAAGAATCCCTCTTTGTTTAACAGTGGAAGGTTGTAGTCAGCATAGCTCCAAAGTCTGAGCTGGCTCAAGGTGAAGAGCTAAGCAGGATACGGTGGTAAAGATGGGTTTGCTTTTATGAGGGTAAATGTAGAGACAGGCGTGATAAATCAGCCATATGGTAGCTGAACAGGGACTCAGCTAGCTGATCTGCTTCTGGTTGGTCTTGAGGCAGATGCACCATTTCCTGCAGAGCCTCCGTGGGAGTAAAAGCAGTTGTCTCAGCCAAGGAGCTATGCTGTCTTCACTCGTTTTGCTGCACAATACTTAAATGTTCATTTTCTATTTCTAGACATTTTTCTTAAGAGTACAAGTGAGGAAGACAGACTTTGGACTTGAATTTTCATAAAATAATTTATAGCTTCAGTACTGTGCAGTATTCACACAGTTATAGCAGGAACATATATTTTTAAAACATTGCTTGTTGTGTACCTTTGGAGAGGATGTTGGAATGTTAATATTTCTCTGTTGTAATAATTTACACAACTAACTTTACACTGTGTTTAGGTAGCTGCAGAAATGGATATTTGATGGTGCTTGGCTACATATGTTCCTCTTTGCTATATGCTCACTTAATACTGTCACTTTAAATGCTTACAACCTTTTCCAATGTGATTGTGGGCCTAGAAAAAGAAGAATTATTAGAAAGACTCCAAATATTATTTTTAATCTGTCTTCCTTCCTTGCCTCCACATTAGAAATAAACCACTGTGTTGCCTCTCTGTTCATCTGCCTTCCCAGAAAGGGGCCTTAGACCTGATTATGTGCTTCTTCCTTTTACCTGGATTTGCATGGATGAAGGTTTTGCACCTTAGGTAGCAAGTACATTATGCCCAGTCCAAAAATAGAGACCGTATTATTTGTATAAAAAATAAAGAAAATGTTATAAAAATTTGACAGAAGTCGAATATCTTTTTTAAATAGCCCATGTTGTAAATCACTCTTCTTAAGCGTTCAGTTTAAGAAGTATTCTGTAGAAGACAGTGGTAAAAGCAGTTGTGCATATGGAATGCATAAGAACAAAATCTATGGACTTAGAAGAAAAAAAAATCATTGTTTCTTCTTGTACCCAAGTCTTGAGGTTTCATCGTAGCATTTTTGGAGCAAGCTTAGTGTTTTCTGTGCGGAAGTCAGCAGGAACTATCTGGCCTTACTGGTGTTGTGTGCAAAAGGAGTGCGCATTCCTCAGCAATCGAGTTCACAACATACCCTTGGTGTACACTGTGCCCAGTGCTGTCTGGTCATGGTTAGAGCTTCTTCAGTCATATGATGACTAGTTTCTAAGACTTCTGTGTGTATTATGGGGTAATGCTTGTCTTGGTTTGTTATTCACTAGGTCTTATTTCTCTGGTATAAACTGAAAGCTATAAAATGGCTTATGAAGAGAGTGGGAGAGAAGGGATGATCTTGCCCTGACTGCAGTCACTTGCCCTAAGAAACAGATTGACAAAACTCCTGGGCTTTGCACAGGATCCCCAGCACATCCACAGAAAGGGAGAACACTGCCCTGGCAGTTTTAGGGAAAAAACTGCTGCAAACAGCAGACCTTACTTAGGAATTAGGGAGCTGTGAGGGAAAGGCAGGCTGCACAGATGCAGATAGAAGACTGCTGTCACAAAGGTTGAGATCCTAATGGTGCTGTATAACTATTAAAAGTATGTAAAAGATATACAGTGCTTGCATCTTCAGGATATATTCCTTCTGGAACTTATAGTAGCTACTAATGAACTCCATTTCTGTAACATATGTTTTGTTATATCTTGCAGCACTGCACTTTGCTGAAATATTGAGGAAGTGTGTTCAGTTTGCTAACTGTAGATTACATCTGTTTTCTATTTCAACTGGTACTTTTCTGTTTCCTCATTCTGGCTAAAATAAAAATACTAATTTCTGTAATCATACTAGAAGTGCTTCAAGGATCAAAATTGATTTTAACCTAACTGGACCTGACTGGTTAGCAAAGACACAGTGGAAAATCATGTAGCTTGTTGAGCTGGTCAAACAAAAGTAGTTTAAATTAATTTCTTTCAATAGAACTTGCCTGCACTATGAATTTGTCCTTAGGACCTAGGTCAGTGCTTCATTTTTCCCTAGTGACTTCTCAAATGTAAATCCAGGTAGTAGAATTAAGGAAATAATAAAACATAAAGAAAAAATTAGACATGAAAAAAAGTTAGATAATTTTACAAATCTACATTATAGAAGAGTCTAGATGAGACTTAATTGTCTTGTTCATGTTTTTTTCAGGTCACAGTGCATCAACCAGATGAAAGAACTAAAAGAACAATGTGAAGAAAGGATAGATGAGCTTAGAAAAAAGAGTAGTGATATACCACAAATCAAAGAAAACAAAGACTTCACAGAAGCTAGCCAGGTATGGTTTGGATAATTTCTTGAAAATACTTTCTTTGTGATTCTTAAGTGTTTCTTCACCTTTCTGCTATCTCCCAGTAGCATTACCCCATCTCATTAAATTTTTCACTACTTCAGCATTTGTTGAATGTGTCTGATCTGTGGGAAATGGGGTAATTTCAAGGACAGAACAAGGAGACGTCCTGCAGGAGATGACAAATCAGTGTGTCCCTGAGATGGGCAGAGTTCGAGAGGTGATGGCCAGAAGTGGTGTGACACAACTGAACTTTAGTTAACAATACCTTTTAACTTTGTTAAAGTACTTAGTTGCTTTGTGTGTTAAGGATAAGGATAAATTGTGAATCACTTCAGAGAAGCAGCAAGCCCTGAATATTGTAGTCCAAGGTTCATCAGCTATGAATTTTCACAGAAGTCCTTTATGTTGTCATTTTACTGTAGGAATAAAGGGATAATCAAATGTCTTAGCTGTTTGATATTGGATATTCTGAGCCAAAGAATCACAAATTCATTGCTGAACGTATTGAAGGCTCACTAGGGTAGGGCAGGCATGGCAAATAGGCTGGCTGCATGTCAGCTGGCTTTTTCTCCTGGGGTGCAGAGGGTGGCAGAAAATCTAGAGAAAAGGAAATTTCAATTCTTCCTGTTGTCTTGGCATGCGATTTATTGATGCTTCTTCATCGATGCGAGATTTGGTCAGGTATAGGATTTGATTGGTTAAGCTTGCTATGGGCAGCTCTGGAAAGAGACAATCAAGCTCTTGGGTGAGACGTCACCCAGTTTATTTCTGTACCAAGATAGCCTTTTCTTCAGGATTACTGAAAAAACAAGGTTTCAGAAGTTAGACTTTGAACATGTGATTGTAGTGGAGCCTTTCCATCTACCTGGGTGACCTACTCTACTTAAAAAGGCAGTGGGGGTTTGGTGAAATATACCCTTTTCTCTTTGGCTAGGAAAAGGCTAAATTTGATGACTTCAGAAGTGGAAAGGGTAAGGCAATGAGGAATGAATCTTGGTTTTACAAAGAGGTGAAAAAGCATGTGAGAAAACAGCTAACACGTCTGCCCAGAGATTCCCATAGGTAATGGTTTCAGTCTGTGTCTAGTCCTTTATGCAAAATGGGGGAGACAGAACTGCTAAAGTGTAGTATTGAAGTGACCTTTTATCCTGGGAAACTGCACTATGTGAAAGCTGCAACATGGAAATGAAGCATTAGAAACAGGAAGTGCTATCCAGTTATGCCTCAAAATAAAAGTTACAGCTCTTGTCAATAGTTTTTATCAACAGTAGGAAATAAGTAGATAAAAAGTAAATAATAAATATATCAGTGTAAGTAAATAGAACTTACTTCATTTGGAGATGATACATTAGTTTGTCAAATATATCTTGTTTAAGAAAGTTGATCTAGGGAAGACCATAATAAAGAGCTGGTCAACTTAATTTTTAGTGTAGCTTTGCAAAAGATTTTAATTACAATTACTTGCACTAGATTCCTTTTCTTTGTTTGTTTGTATGTGTTTGTTTGTTCAATTTTTGGGGTTTTTTTACCATTTCCAGTTTGGAAGATAAATTATCTGAGAAGGAACCTCAGGAGTTTGACTGAAGCCCCTCTGCAGGACAATTTCAGTCTCCTGCATGAAAGTGCATAGTTGGAGGCAATTTTACTCAAAGCAAATTATCTGTAAGGCAGGACAGGTTATCTCTTAACCTTTTTATATGTAAATGGGACAGTCTCAGATGAGGTAACAGATAATATAGCTACTGCCTAAATAATTTCTGTCTGCTTGTGTTCCCTAGTATCTGTGGCAGTGTTTCTTTGACCAAGCTGTAACTTTCTCAGTTGTTTGCTTGCCCAAGAATTTCAGCCTTTTGCTTTTATAAAAGCATACTTAGTTATAATTAGTGCAAGATGACCCTGACAAAGTCTATGTATGTTTTTGTCCAGTGTTTTAAGCTGGAGTAGTTACTATTTTTAAGATGTATGTGCTTATGTAAGAGAAAAGTCTGTCTTAAAACAGAAAGAAGTGTTGGAATGTTGGTTGGTTAATAACTTAACAGCTTTACGTAGAGCTCTGTAATTTGAAGAATGATATATACTTCTTGGCTGAAGAAAATACAACATGCTCAATTGCTATGTTTTTATTCAACTACTCCAACTTTTTTGACATAAAGAATTACTTAGCTAGAAATTTAAGATAAGTAAAGGAATTTTGCATGTGCAGTTAAGAGGTATTGCTATTAAGTCCAGGCTCAGTACTTTTGCAGAAGTCATGCCCAACAAAAAGTGAAGAATGGTCTTACGTTCAGTTTCTGATGATTTCTACTGTAGAGAGTGATCTCAAGGAGCTGAATTATTTATAAAACAGAACCATGTTTAAATACAGCAGTTTTGTTTTACTGATTGAAGGAAGATGGAGTTCTTCTGAATATCTTTACTGCAATAACCAAATATTCTGCAGTCACATTTGCTTATCAAGCATTGGTAAGAGTTAATTGGTAAGAGCTAGATTAGTTGCTGATACTGGACTTCATGGTGTTGACACAAAAATATCTTGTTCTGCCTGGCTTTGATGGAAATTAAGTGCTTTTCAAAACAGCCAAGTAGTCATGCCGCAACTCTGGCTTCTTGGTGACTTAGCTACTTCTTTATGCACTCATTTTTCCAAATGACTGAATGAACATTTGACAACAAAATGTTTTACTGCCCTCCTTAGATCAATGGGAAGCTACAGTCTTGACAGTCCCAATGACAACTGGCAACAGAAAACCATTCTGTCAACTGTGAGACTTCCTGTACCATAAGATTGCCCATTCATTCATATGATATCAGACACGAAGAGGCTTGTATCTCTAAATGTGCATATGCTTGTTCTTTCTCTGCATATTTGGCCTTTTTTTTTTTTTTTTGTAAATGAAACAAAAATAAAAATGCAACAGAAAAAAACCCCATAGAACAAGTGGTTTTGTAACACTCTGGGTTTTTTTCACCAAACTGGTATAGAGCAAAATGGGCTCCATGTGTATTTCATGTTCAGTGTTTGCATGAATTGAATTGACATAGCTCTCTGCCAGTTACAGAATCATAACATCATTAAGATCAGAAAAGGCCTGTAAGATCCTCTTCTAAATCCAACCATTAACCCAGCAACGCTGTATTCACCACTCAGCTATGTCTCCAAGTGCCAAAATGTCTTGGCACACCTTAGGATAACTTCCAGGAATGGTGATTCCTCTGCTTAGACAACCTGTTCCAATGGCTGACCACCCTTTTAACAAAGAAAATTTTCCTAATATCCAGTCTAAACCTCTTCTGATGCAACTTGGGGCCATTTCCCATTGTCCTGTCTCTCGTTACCTGGGAGAAGCTGACCCCCACCTCGGTACAACTACATCCTTTGGGGTGATTGTGGAGAGCAGTGATGGTACTGCAGTGAGTTGATGGTAACTGGGAGAGCATTCTGGTTTCCAAAGACCATGGAAGTAAGCAGACATTTGTTTGGAGCCATCAACTGTAGCTTCTTTGTCCCACTGAAGTCACCGATGCAGGGCTGCCAGGCAGGTAATCCCATATCTGAGCTTATCTTTTTGTTTTCTTTTTCCCTCATTTTTCCTCTCAAGTCTTTCTCTTTGATCATTCTCATAAATTCATCGGCAAGCAGCTCAGCTCTGTTCTTTCCCCACTGGCCCTGGCTTTGCATCCTCATTTACTGTTTCTAAGATGACATTGGAGAAAGAATAACTGTGTATCAGGGCAAGCAGGGTCTTGTCTGCTTGAGCAATGACCATGAAGAGAAGAGCCTACATGCTACTAGGGGATACCATATGACCCATAGGGCTGTGTTAAGGGAAGCGTGGCTATGTCTTTCAAACCTCTTCTACCTCCTCTCTTCTACCTCCACTCAACTCCAGAAACATGCTGTAGAGCTGGAGAATCACCATTCTCTACAGGCAGCTCCAGATTCCCCTCCCAGTTGATGAGTTCTTAATTTTGCCTGTGTGAACACCCCTGGGTACATCCCTCAGTTCACTGACCATTGTTCATTTTCACCTGGAACTAAAGCTGAATCATAAGTTGAGTCCTGTGTCTCTCAAGAGGTCTAGTACAAACCTACACCCCCAAATACTTAATTCATATAGTGTGGGAGTCATTTATGGAGAGGTGGTGACGTGGCATTCCTGAGCTCCCAGTTCCCCATGCTATAGACAAGGGGATTCACTGACAGGGACAGCACCAAGCACAGAACTGCCAGACACTAGATCCAGAGATGGGGAGGAGATGGAAGGGGGCCTCAGGTAGGCAAACATGCCAACACTGACATACCGGGAGACTGTGCCCACGTGAGGGAGCCAATGCCAATGTAAGTAAAAGTCATACATAAAATTTTAATCATCCAATTGGAAGATCTTCAAGATGGTGTACATCTTAGGGTTAATATCTGTGTGGTTCAGATGCTTATAGCTGTCTAGCACCAGAATTGAATACATTCTTAAGGAAGCTCCATCATGTTAAACAGGCATTATTTTCTAGTTGGTTAATTTACACTTTCCTTTTCTTAATCCTGCATTTAATGTAGTTACAGATGAGTTCTACACAAGCCTTACTCAGCTGAAGTCTAATGATAACCAAACTCAGTTTTCCTGCCCTGTAGACTGTTAATAGTAAATGGCACCTGTTTATTTGCTCTGCTGACCCTGACACAGTAGCAGAACAACAGTGGATAAATGTGTGGTGTTACTGTTCTATAACACTCCAAGAATAACCAAGGACAGTAATCTTGACATTAGCTGCAGTTAAATAAGGTATGTTAAAATTCTCCTGATGTGCTATGCTGTTACATAGAAACATTACTGCATATTCAGAATTGTATGGTACGTCTATCACCAATAAAAATTACAGTCCAACTATTTCTGAGTTTTAGGATTTTTTTCCCATGCAGAATTCTTACCTAAATTCTACTCCCCTTTCCAAATCCAAGTGCAGTTATACAGACCAGTGCTTATCTGCGTGCATTCACTTTATAGGTCGATACTCAACTGCCAGCCTTGAAGCAAACAGGGTTCAAGCAGGCTGACTTGGAACAGCAGAAAACCAGTAAAGATGTTCCTAAAGCAGTACCTACAGTAAGAAAGACAGACCTGATGCAGCCTAAAGGTGCGACGGAAATCCTTGTCTCACTAACAACTGCTTAAGAACGGTTGTAATTCAACTGAACATTTAGAAACATTTTTGTACACCAGATTAAGATGAAAAAAGTGACACCAACAGTCTGAACATCATTCAGATTTCCAGCTGAAAGAAAACTTGCTAGGATTTCTATTGATTCAGTTTTGTTATAGTAGATGTGTTGCGCACAAAGGAAAATAGAAATATTTACAATTCTGGAGTCATCTTCCTCATTTAATATGGAGAAAATACCCAGCTTTTGGAAGGAATAATTTTCAAGCATACTTAAAATTTGCTTTTGTAGTAAGTTGGTACCCCTCCTCCCTGTGGAATAGCTGAAAGTTAGTACTTTCCGTGTGTTGTCATTGAACAAAAAGCAAGTGAGAGAAATTATACATATGGGTTTAGGTTACTTAGCCTAATGGTTCCTTTTGGCACTAACTTGAGAAAGTATTAATTTGAATGGATGTATCCTTTTGTGTCTCTGCATAGTAGTGTGTGTGATAGAAATTAAATTCTTAAATTTAATTATTCTTACATGCTATCTTAAATTACAATCTTGTGAGCATGCAGCTCTCATTTTAGAGAGCTAGCAATTGAAGACAGTGTCTACATATAGTTTAATTGAGAAATTTTATGGGTTTTTTAAATTAAAAATGCAGATATGTGAGAAAAAAGATATATGTTAATTATAATGTCAAATAACTATTATTAATGTCAACTAAAAATCAGCACTCCTGCACTTAAACAAGAACAGACTTGGATACTTGCAAATATGCTTATGTGATGCTTTGTCTTGAGCTACTTTTGAACACCAAATCAATTTTATTGTTGGTAATAAGATGTAACACACAGAAACCTGAGGCTTATATAGAACACCACAATTTTTATTTAAACTGCTCTGTTTCACTTGCCCAATTTATTAACCACACATACCAACATATTAAGGATATAGAAGCATGAACCTGTTGACAGTATATAAAGTTCCCTTCTTTAGCTCTTCCCAGTAGGAAAAACATGAGTTGTCTTGCTCTTATCTCTGGTACTGATGTGATTGGAAGATACTTTCAGAGGAAAACCAATAATTTACAGAGAAATATAAAGCATTATTTATTAAAGGTTTCTAACTTGTGCCACACTGGAAGGCATTATTTTTTCACTCAGTCATTTTTGTTGTTTTCAGAAAGAACAGACAGCCTAATTGACATCAGAAAACGGGAGCCTAAGGCAGAAGAGAAGCAGCTTTCTAGTCAGTTGGAAAAACCTCAAGAGTCACTCAAGGCTGCTGCAGGTCACAAGGAGCTGCTGCCTGTGTCAGAGAATGAGCCAAATCCACCTGAAGATGAGAAACATGTAGCTGGGCAAGATAAGTTAGAGCCAGCAGCAGTGCAGGCTGCCAGTGAGGAAGTTGAGAGGGAACAGTTCCTAAATTACGACGATAAGCAGGATGACTTACCCCCTGGAAAGGCTGGTTTGTAGCATGTAATGTATTGCTAAAAACAGTAACAAAATGGAAAGTAAAGAAATGGAAGTGTGGAATAGGGCATGATTTCTACAACAGTGATGGAAGCTGGCCAGACTTAGTATAAGTTTTCATAAAGGTCGGTGTGATGTGGAAAGTGTCAGTCCTGAGCTGTTGTGGTGCATATGTGTTTCCATTATAGAAGTCATAAAGCCTCCATTTTATGCCCTTTCTTCTTCCCCAGTTTTCCCGCCTTCCCTAACACCTGTTAACTGTCAGTCATGTCTATACCCTTTTATGGAGTTGTTTTTCCAAGTTAAACCTCTGTCCATCAAGTGTCCTGGATCAACCCTCTCCCCTCACAGTTGCTGTCAATCACCTTCGCTCCTCCCAGTTATCCAGAATGTTCCATATCATTCTCCCTTGTTCAGATCTCCCCATTGGTGATAGCTCCTCAGTCCCTCCTTTAGGTAACCCCTATTGGTTGTACCACCCTCAAACCACGCCTCTGTTCCCTCCCAAAGTTACTGCTGATTGGCCCTTGGTTTTGTATATAAGCGGTTACGGTCATTTGGCAGTGAGCCATTTGGCAGGCACCCTCCCTTGTCATTCTCAATAAACCCTTTTCCTCAACGTCAGCCTGCCTTTTGACTCATCTCTCTACCCTCCTGGACTAAGCCGCTCTCTCAACGCTCTTACCCTGAGGAACCTCTACCCAAGCCCCTGCCGCAGGGAGCTGGGAGAGGCCATTCCTAACACGCAGTCCTCTCCACCATTTCCCGTCCGCCGGGAGCTAGCCAAGCACGGGTGGAAGCGGACGGCAATCCGTGAGTTAAGACGGAGGCTTCTGATTGTGCAACACGAAGTTGCCAGGCTGAGTTCCTCTGCATCACCGTAACAGTCCTACTGTCTCTCCACTGGCTCTACAAAGTCTTTAGGGAAATTTGCCCCAAAACCTTTTGGTATTGGGGCTTTGAAAGAATATGATGCATCTGAAAAGAATGAGATGTTAATCATCCAAAGCATGGATGAATAGAGCACTTACGCATGGATGTTTTGCAGTTAGACTTTTACTATGTCAGTTTGTGAATACTAGCTATTCCTATTTCAAAATAAGTTACCATGAGTAAAACTGATAATTCAGACTTCAGGTATTTGAAGTTTATTGTTGTGAGTCTTCAAAAACATGGATCAGATACTGTAAAGGTGCCACTTTCTGGCATCTATCCAGTGACCCTGAGCTACACATCTCAACAGCACCCAGCAGCAGAGTATTGATGCTGTGTCTAAATCTGACAAATGTCTAGACATTCCTCTGTCTTGAGGGATTTGGTCTCAGTAGCCCAAAGTAATCAAAAGGAAGCCTTATGGCAGTCAGAGCAGGAATTGATGCCACAAAAAATGCTGTTTATGGTTTTCTAGTAAACACATCCTTAGAATTTTAAGTTTCAGTGTTAACATTGTTGCTAACTTGGTAGGGATAAATAATCTCATCTGCATTGCTAAAGCAATATTTTTCCAGCTGGTCCAGAAAGACGCTGGCCAGAGCAGGCTATACCCCAAAGAGATGTAATTACAAGTAACCTAAACTGCTTTCATTGTAATGGATATAAATAGCAGAAAGATTAGATTTTTAAAAAATCACCCAACAATTAGAACAAGGAAAAATCTCTGCATGCAGCCCATGAAAGTTTCAAAGGTCTGCATTTCTGTGAGCTAAAAAGGCTAGGAGGATGTTCCTTAGGCTTTATTGTTCAACCTTACTGCACGAGTTCCTTGTAGCCAAAGGAACTTACAGTAGAAAGACTTCTTCAGTAGTCTGTGGGCATCCTCTTTCAAGAAGAGCTGCTTCTGAAGTTTTCAGACCTTTAGGTTTATGACTATAAAAATCTATTGGATGTGGTGGTCTGAACATAAATGACTTAAGGCTTACACTTTTCAAGCCTCTTTCTCAGCCACTTACTAACTGGAAGGCTTGTCTTAACATTTAGAACAGAGGCTGTGATCCATCTTAAGTGAGGTTTGCTTACATCTCTCTGCTGTTACTTTTTTTTCTGGTTGATTATTTGAAAAACAAGGATAGTAGTTTGGCAGTCAGAAATGTTTCCATTTATGTCTGAGTCCTCTATCTAAAGAAATCTTACGATAGTCAATAAATGTTGCTTGAGAGAAGTTAATGACTGGGTGAAGAAAATCTTCTAGAAGAGTACTTTTTTGACAACTTAGCACATCATAAAACACTTTACACTGTAGTTATAGTGTTTCCTCTGCTGGACAAGCTAAAACAAGAAGGGGTTTTTAGCAATGACTTCAGGTTTTGCCCTTCCTTAGGCTATCCATTAAAGTATTCTAAAATTGTGTAATGCTCTTTCTTTATGGTCATAAGAGTGCAGATTTTGCTATGTTTTCCAAATCCCAAAAGATTGTCTTTTATCTAGTTCTTTTGACAGGATTTATACCCAAAGTTGCTCTGAAAATTAACACAGCAATTCATTCAGCAGCAAAGTAGTTCTGTGGAAGATGTTTACAGTCACTCTTTTTGTGTGCAGATGACCTTATGGTATAGCATAAAATTACTTAATTTTAATCTTCTTCCAGACAAGCATGAACTTGAAGCAGTGAACCAGGACAAGGATGTTGATTACAATTTAGATGTGAATGAAGCTGAATCAGAAACTGACAAGCAAGCAGCACTTGCAGGGATTGAAAATGGTAAAAAAGAAAAACCCCAGTTTTAACCTAAATATCACATGCTGAAAATGTTAAGATGATATTTTGTATGGTATCCTGTAGCAAGCCATACCTAGCTAATTTCTGTTTGTTTTTTGAACTTTCCCTCATGTTTATAGTGTGACCTATTTTGTGTACAGCACCACTGAACGTACTCTTTAATGAGGAGTGTGGTATCTAAAAATTTAGTGTACTACACAGTATTTAACAGTCCTTACAAAATTTCTTGTTGTTTTCTAGATAGAACTTCCTGTATGAAGAACTTCTCCCTCTTAAAAGAGATTTCCTTTCCCTCTTAAAAGAGATTACCTTTTCCTTTTTTTTCCCTCATTAGTTCAAAACCATGAGGATACGAAGAACCACTTACCTGACAATGGTGAAGGACAATAGAAGTTGTGAACAAAGGAAGTTCATGATGCAACTGAATCACCTCTTCATCCAAATGCAGCAATGATCCAAGCAAAGTGATTTTAGAAGGTTTTGATTATTTTCTAAAGGCCTGACTAAATGCCCAAATGAAGTAGTATTTTCTTGTGAAGTTTTAGTACTGTTGCAGTGAGGAAAAGAGGTAAATCTCTGGAGGCTTGTTTCAAAGCAGTTTGGCCTCTGCAATGACTTTATCCTTCCTATCAATTATAAAATTGCAATCAGGTAGCAATAGAGTTAGTAACTTTGAAGTTGGCTACCTTGTATAGTCATACTACAGTAAGCGTATGTGTGGATTGGTGGTAGATGATGAGCAGTCCTCTGCCAAGGATGGATCTCTCTGCTGAACAATGCACAGTAGAGAAATCTCCAACTTAGTTTTAAGAATTTAAGAAGGAGCTGTGTTACTGTAACAAAACAGAGGAAGCATGAAAACCAGTCCAAGCTGCAATCTACCCTTGTGCCTGTTCTGGCACTTCTTTACTGCAACACAGACTGAGAAAGCACAACTAGTCCTCAGATACTATGCAGAATGATATATGTACCTGGGCCTCTAAACTAAATTCCTGGATTACACTGTCAAGATGTGTTCTTAGCTTTAAAGTTAAAAAAACCCCAAAAAGGATTCTGATGATAGAAGCTGCTTCTTAAGAGATTAGCCAGGAAGATTTTTCTGAAAACTTTGTTGGCTTCCACAAGGTCAGTAGTACAGTTTGGTTTGGTTACCACTACCTTGCAGAAGTTTACTGTAAAAATTGAAACTCAAACTTTGCATGACAGAAGCCCTCTGAAATGGGGGCTACACCTTACTCCTTACAGCTACACCTTACTCCACCCAGCCACTATCTTCTGCAAAAAGAGAGGAATGCAAATGCTTGCCTTGTACAACAGCAATCTCAGCTCCTCAGCATGACTAACCTCCTCTGCTGGACTTCTGACAGAGGTAACCAGACTATGCATTTAGAAGACATGGCAGTGTCTTCCACAGGTGAAGCTTTAGTTGTTGTGAAGTCGTATGTTAATCACAATGTATCATCTTGTTAATGTTCTGCAGTCTTTTTCTTTTTTGTAACTTGTTAAATGTAAACTAAAACCTAGTTTACTTGCTGTGAGCTAGAAATACCCACTATTTACCACTAAGGCACCCTTAACTGCAGTCCAACCACCATGTATAGCCAGCTGGTTGGAAGAAATTTTTATATTTGTGTTTTCTCCCAAGACCGACACCCATGTTTGGAGCATTGGTCTTGAGTATGAACCAACTTCTGTTGAGACAGCACAGCAGCAGACAGCTGTGACTAACTTGCCAACCAGCAAGTTAGTCACAGATGTCCTCCATTTAAGAAAACACAAATTTGTCTTTGCTTTCCGTTAAAGCACTTAAGTTTACTTCCTTTTCTGATGTGTCGTTCTTCAGTGTACTAGTTTATAGCTGCTGTACCACAACATAAGGCTGGCTCTTTTGTGTATGAAAAGATTATTAGTTGTTGTCAAGTGAAGATCAGAGTTTAACTCAAATGATGCCTATTAAGCCTAAACAGAGAAACAGTTCACTAAGTTTTTCACCATTTAAGTAAGACCTAACTGGTCTGGGCTATTACAGTCAACACAGCAGGGAAAACAAATGCTTATAAGCAGGAGAGAAGAGGAATAATGAGCATCTGTTCTGACAAGTACTGGGAAACTTGGGTTACTGGGGTTTCTTTTTTTTGCAAATAATGATGTTTTAACATCAAAGTCTTTACCCATAATTTGGATAAAAATATTTACCCATCTTCTGAGCATTTTCCTAGGACTTAATTTGTAAACAATTATGCAGCTGTGATTTAAGTTGATCAGGAATTTAATATTGATTGTTAAAAAGCATATATTCTAACAGTAAAAAATAAGACAGTGAAACACTATATTCAAGTTGAATGAATAGCTTTACCAGTATCAAGTTAAAAATTCCAAAGAATCAAATACTTCAGGGTAATTAATATATTGCCAGATAATTATTTTAAATAATTGTTTTGGCTATGCTTCCTACATAGTACATTCATACATTTTTGGGCTTCTCCTAGTGAACTGGATGCTGTCCTCCATAAATGCAATCATCCCTGTACAAAGCACACTTGTAAACCTCTGAGGGCAAAGGGTCTGAAAACACGCATAAGAGCAATGTTCAGAATGAAGGGATATAGTTTTATTCACATGACTTCAAGTGCTTCAGTCTAACTTGGGTGGTAGATTTCTAGTAGGCAAGAGGCCTGTATGTCTACTGTATAAAATTTTAGAATTAATGGACCTTTAGTTGAACAAGAGATTAATTTGAAACTGTGGCGTACATAGTGTTGTCTCTCACTAAAGTTTTTAGTTGTGTGAGGCATTACTACTTTTCTCTAATCATCTTGGTGTTACATTAGCACTTACGTTTGGTTCTCTTTACTACTAAACCTTATCCATTTTAGGTAAGCATTTGAAAGTAATCTTCTCTAGTGTACTCATTCTGTACAATTCGTCCAGTTCTAATGGTAATGAAAAGGGGAAATATTATTATTGCTATTTTCTTGGTTCCTCAAATTACATGTAATTTGCTTTCTCTTTTACTTACTGCTTGCTTTGGAGAAACAACGAAGGCTGTCCTTGAGCTACTGTCACGTAGTTCAGGATTTTTAAGATGGGAAAGATTTTGTGACTATTTACAAGAAGCCAGATGAATGTTCTGTGCCATTTTACATCTACATATACCAGGTTTTTTATTCCTTTGGCAGCTATATGGAAGCATTCAAGTATATTAATCATGATGATAAGCAAACATGTAATGTGATTACCACCTCCTTAGCAGAGAATTTTGAAAAGTGTCTTCAGGACAGTACTTCTGCTTATTTCATGAAGCTGCAAATTGCTGGAAGACAAGTGGGTGTTCCACTTCATTGTTTTCAAGCTCTAGCTCGGCAGTGCTGCTGCCCAGGGGAGGAAGCTAAAGTGATATTAATCCACGGTAATATCAAGTGACAGGATTAACACCAAAAAATGCCTGTACAGTCAATATGGAGTTACAAGCTCATCCCTATGGCGGAAGTCATTGTACACCAAAATGAAGAATTGTCCTGTCCAAAAAAGCATTTTCTTGTATGGCCTAGCTATGACTTGGTCAGGGCCAGGTCTGCTCTTGAAAAGTTTTTTGCTTGCTTGTAGCAAAAGGTTGCTCTCTTGCTACAACACAACAGCTTACCTCTTATGATTTCACATCTGAAAGCCTGGAAGGCAGAACGATTCCAGGAAGGCAGGGATAGGTTTGGGGCTTCTCCTGTTTTGGATATCTACTTGTAAATTACTGCAGAACACAATAGGATCCAGCGGCCCCGCTGTAGTCAAAAATTGAGAATAAAGATCATGCAAGTGTAGCAATCCCTTGTTTGCATGGGCAAATTCTTGGATTGTAACAAAGTTGCAGACTTGGCAATATAGTGCAACTCTGACAGTCCTCAGTGTCTGGTGCTATTGGCAAGGGACTAGTGCAGTGTCTGCTGTGCAGATTCTCCAGCACTTTGAGAAGACAAAGGAACAAATTCCAACTGGGGATCACTCACTCAGTAGCTAAATGACTAATTTTCATCGGCTGTCAATCTCTATAAAGATTGCTTTAGCTTGGAGGATGTGGTGAGGAAAAATCCCCAACATTTCTCTACTTGCAAAGAGAGCAATTCTGATACAATTAAACAAAAATATAGAAACTCAAAATTTCTCCAAGTGACTTTGTTAAATGCAGAATTGCAGTACTTTAGCTGTGCACATCAGACATGAGGCTCTATTGCATGATTTTTATTCAGTTCCTAACCCACCACTTTGTCAGAACGCAGTAATAAAAAAAAAATCTATGATAAAAATCTGTAATAATACCAACTAAGATACAATGTTTTTTAATAATACAGTTGATTAAAATCAGCTTCACGCATAAAATCCAATAAACTTTGTACAAACCACTTTAAAACAGCAGTTGTCATTCAAATCACATAAAGGCAGCAGACTACAGATATTCCACGTGACAGTACTTTTATCCTGGACGTCCCTCGTAGTCCAAGTGCAGCACTAGTTATTCCCTCTCCTGGAGCTGGTATCTGCTACACAGACATTCTTCAGGTATCCTAACAAAAATCTGTTGTCCTTCAAACAAGCTTCACAACAGGGAAGTATTTATGAGGAGAGAAGTCAAATTCTGGAGGAACCTATAAAAAAAAGATTTAAAACATTAGACAGCAGTGCTGCTGCATTTAATGCTCATGAGAATAACCTGCAGACAGAAAAAAAAAAGAAACAGCAACAGATTGAAAAAAAATAGTCCTTGTGGCAGCCAGCACTCTCATGACTGTTCACACAAGCTGCTCTTACATTTGCTTGTTCCCACTATTGAAGAATACCCTTATAGTCTGTGTTGTCTCACATGCATTTCCCAATTTTTTTTTCTCAAAACATTTATAGGTTAGAATTTTCCTTATTTAGTTAACTACAACAAACTATATCCAGGGGAAAACCAAATTTAGTTACTTTCCCTGTTCTTAGAGTAACTATGGCTTGAATGTGCTTATTTGGCTCTTAAGAGATCTGCGGTGGCTTTACATAGAATTAGATGGGATCATTCATGTTGGGAATATTGAATGCAACCTTAGTGTATGTAATTACTACATTTTATATTTATATACATTATATTTATTATTATATTTTATAACATTTATTTATATAAGATTATTATTATTTATATTTATATACACTGAGCTGGCATTTCCTTACCTTAGAGTCTTTCTTGTGGCCTCCTGCCAGCAGCTTCATGACCACAATATTGGGTTTTGCAACTTTTAGAATTCGATTGACCTAAACATAAAACAGAAAGAAGTTTTCAAGTCAAAGCATTCAACCTCACAATTATTGCAAAGATAATACTGTAATGTTGACATACTATTACCAATACAGCAGTTCTCTTACAGGATCAGTTTAATAGAGATCAGTGTTGTGGATTTGCTTTTAAATACAACAGCTGAATTAATTAAATTTAATGAAGGGTTCATTTATTTTAATAGTCACTTTTTTTAAAATTCAGCAGAGCAAAGAAACCACAGCTTTAACAATTCTTGAGCAAAACATGGGAACTACAGTAAGTTCTGTGGCACTCATGCAAATAAGGGTATAGATAGATGCTAGGCGTCTAAACTTCAACATTGAGACACAATGGTAAGAGGAACTCATGTATGAAACTGGTGGCTTTTTGCATGGAAGTGCTCTGGATGTGCTCAAAACTACCTCTTAACTATCTTGGTCTCAAATAGAAAGCTAATGTGTGAGTACCACCATGATCCAGGGAGGAGAAAATGATTCCTAAATTCTCAGGAGGACCTAATCCTGTAACAATTCTTAATTTGCTTAGATGTGACAGAAAAAGCATCCTCCTTGCTCCAAAATACAGTCGCAAACACTTAAGGTTTTAGGCTATGGACAAAAAGGGAGAAATTCTACCCGTGTTTACAGCTCAATGCTGAGGAAACTGCTCCAGGGAGCAAGTGCCAGACTCAATCTGCTTTTCATCCTAATGATATTCAAATCTATTTTCCCCACCTCTCAAGAGTCCACCTGAATTACGAGGTGCCAACTAAGCACAACAGGCATGTTAGCACTGTCTGGTTAAAAGTGCTGTGCTTTTACAAAGGGGCTAGAAGGCAGGATGCAAGGAAATAAGCTGCTATCCTCGGTCCTCAGCAAGACGCCACCACTCTCCACTGTCTACTCCTTAATCAAAGCACTCAGCTTTGCTCAGCATTTTGATGAAGTATATTTTGGATCTCAAGGAAATCCAGCTGAAAAAAACCACTTACTGTATTTTGAGCAAATACTCATCTTCCTAGTATTTCAGTCTTACCTCATTGTCTGGATTCGGAATATTCTCAAGAATCATTTTAGCTTGCTGGTAGTGCTTGCTAGCTGCCATGTAGAGATCTGATGACTGAGGAGGTGGGCTGTACTTATTTAAGTCAGACATTTCCTAGTGTGTTACAGCAATACATAAATACATGTTAAAATATATAAAATTGAAATTAAAAATTTCCAGGAGATTGTTTTTATCACATTACTATATTCAAGAGAAGAGTTATGTCAACTAAATACTATTTTAAAAATCAAAACTGAAGTTGAAAATATTTATTTAAAATGGCAAAACCCAAGCAACAACACAGTGCTCAACTATTACATTGCAACAAAACATAATGAAATTCTCATGATCTTTATAAAACAGTCTCTCTCTTGAACAAGTTGCCATTCATTTGCTTTAGTAGTGGCATGCAACAGGGTATAAAATTACAGGAAAAAAATAGGATATAAAAAAGTATATTGTTTACTCAAAGCTACAGGATGTCAGATGCTGAAACTGTACAAAACTTCATTTTATATAATTTTGATTCTTCCAATTTTTTTTTGTTCTTAATGACAGATCAAAAAAAACCCCTTTAATGACAAGGAGGAAACCATGATAATTTCTTAATTTCCACTTAATTAAACTGGGGAGAGTAACTGGAATAGAGTAACTGGAATAGAAAATAGCACTGTTTCAGTTCAGACTAACCTCACAAGTGAGACCAATAAACAGCTGGGTGAGCAGCCAGGGGTACTGCAAACACCGAGTTGAATATGAGCCAAGAAGGTGTTCTTACTACAAATCAGACAAGTTTCATATGGGATTATACAAGCAGGAGTATGGTCAGCATATCGAGGAAGGTTATTACCCTGAACTCAGTATTTATGTTGTTATCTGAAACACTGCATCCAGGGCTGGATCCACTCAGTTCAAGAAAGATGTTGATATATGGAAATGGTTGGGGGCCTAGAGCATATAAGCCACAAGGAGACATCAGTGGACCAAGACTTTTCAGTTATATTTCAGGAAGGATGCTAATCGGTAATTTTAACAGCAGCCTAAAACTACTTGAAAGACAGTTACAAAGCTGTCAGAAAATAAAGATTCCTTGTTCATATTGGCAAACAATGTAATATGAGAGGCTACAGGTTGTGGCTTGGTAATTCAGACTGGGCATTAGGAAAAAAAAGAGTAGTGGAGCCCGCAATCAGTTATCCTATGACTTAAATGACCAGAAAAACATAACTGGATCAGGTTTAACTGAAGAATTGAACCTTTTTTCAGATTTGGCTAGACGAAGACACAGGTAATGTGATTTATAATGCTACTTCAAGGAGGAGGCTGGACAAGACAAGCCTCCAGTGATCCCTTCTAAATACCACTCAAAATTAACTTGTTTATTTTTCCATTTGCTTGCTGCACTAATAAAAACATGCTGCTATAATTAACAACAGCCAAGAAGCCTGTAAATAAACATCTAAGAGATTTTATTTTCATATCCAATCAACAGAAGCATCTTAAACTGCTGTATCAGACCAACTGCTAAACATCTAAGCATCTAAGTTTATAAAGACTTCAGTGCAATATATCTTTCTTGCACAAACTAAAGCTAGAAGTCCTTACCATTGTACATAGCTTGTGTACAAAGTTCACAAATGTGAACTTTGAGGCTCTTTTTACTATGACAGTGATATTTAAAGCAGGTGAGTAAATGACTTCTACAAAAGCATGGGCAGCATCATGTTTGAAAATTACTCACTTTAAATTGCAGGTAGTGCACTGGAGGTGGTGTTATAACACTGTTGAATGGAGCAAATCTGTGCTCATATCGAACTTGTTCACTGTCCAGTTCAAACTTAGGTTTTCTTACTTTGCCATCCATGTCAAAGGCAATCATCGTCTAAAGGAAAAGGATAAATATAGTGAAAAGTATCAGCTTTATGTCATATTTTGCTGTGAGGAAGATCAAAATTATGATGTAGGTATAAATGGAAGGATAGAAAAACTCTAGAGAATTTACCATAGAAAATTATAAATTTGAACTTAATTTCCAGCACTACTACAGAAAAAGCAGGCACGCAATGTATGCAGGATCCCTATTATCAAAAAATTGAAACAAATAGAATGCAAGTGAGTTACCTTGTACATCCCAGCGCACATATTTTGGTATGCTTGACTCATGGTGATCTCTCTGCTGAGAGGGCGAACTGCAAATTTTACATAAAAATACATTTTCTTACTTTAGTGTAAGTACATGTATTAATTTCAGATCAGAAGAGTTCTTCCAAATTTCCACAAAGTCACATAACTCTCAATTATATTTTAAAATAACTGAATTATACAAAGCCTAGACATGTATTTCTGCTCACCTGGCTCCTGGTTACATAAAATATCTCAGGACACACCTACCAGTCACATGAACACAATTCTGCTCTCAATGGAATAAATTGGTCAGTGGTATTCCCATGACACTATAAACACTGAACAACAGCCTCAAACTTATAGTTTGTACACAAGACGCCTAGTTCAGGGATCTTTTTAACTTCTAGGGCTAAAAAGTTAAAGCACTTATTATCCTAATAATCCTGACAGCATTCTTCCAAGTTTCCCTTTAGTTTCCAGTGTTTAATTAGTGCCAAACTGCCCAATACTTGGCATCTCAAATATATTAGTAATTTTCTGAACTTCTAGAGACAAGGCAATTTAATTGATACGATCCTGAGCAGTTCATATCCAATTGTTTGTTCCCCTTGAAAAGGTGGCAAGGACAAGAAGTGGAAACTCACCATTGTATAATTAAGAAACATGCTTTAAGAACATCTAAAGCAAACTGAAATTACAGAAATATGCTGAAAGTCTATTGTTTGTATGTAGTTACAGTCACTAAAAGCATAATTCTGCAGGAATTATAAACTCTAAGAAGGTCCAACACAACACAACTGATGAAACTACGGTGAATATAAATGAGTGTGTTTTTCTGAAAGACCTATTTGAAAATAAATAATAATTAGGAAATTCTTAAGAAGTTTTGCAGTCAGCCTTCATAAACATTAGGATACTTTTCCTAACCATATCAGTGTTGCCTGTTTAAATTTTGAACTTTAATTCTACACGGCTGCATGAAAGGGAAGAAAAAGAAGTGTTGAGTTAACACTCTACTATTGTTGTGGTTTATGTATTGAAGAAAGGACTTTTGACAATAATTTTAGAAGGCTAAAATGATTTATTAAAATGACTCTATAATTTTAATATATTTTTATATTTGCTCAGCAGAGAGCATTCTATGCTCCTGCTGCTGCTTTGTTTAGGAAAATGTGTTTGAATAGTTTACAATATTAGAAAGATAAAGTAATTTTAGTTTAGTTTTTTTATAGGTAGGAGGAGG
>VXAX01001122.1:58698-70530 GCA_013399835.1 Leptocoma aspasia | reverse complement strand
AAAAAAAAGGGTGATTAAGATTCTGATATTCTTACACTACCAGTTCTGAAAAAACCCAAACAACCCAACATTTTTGTGTGGTAACCTTCTTTGTATTTCATGTATCTGTACCTAAATTCGGTGCTGTATATTTTGCTGTGTAAGACTTTACAATAATTACAACCGAAAGTCTTGTACACAATACATGAGAGTTTGCTTGGGGGGGCATGTAGTTCTATCCCTTTCCCTTAAAACATGAAGTTCTTCCCCCTCTCAGCAATTAGGAAATCTCATATTCAAAAAACAGGCAAATTTTATGGAATACTATTAAATTCCTCTTCTCAGTCCAAAGGTATCTAGATATAAATTCAGTATTACATGGAAAGAAAGGCGAACAGTTCTTCTGATATGGACAAAATACTGCCCAAAATCAGGTAATTCCACAGGAGGGGATTGAACTCAAACAAGAAGTTTTGCTCGTGTATGGAAATAGTAACTAGAAATCCATAAATATTTTTAAATGCTTTGTAATGAATATTCTGTCTTTCTGCAAGGCCATAATAATGTCAGGTACTAGCTTTCCCCGTGTTTCCCACTTTGAACAAAAACGGAGTATTTGCCACTGTAAGGCTTTATTCAAGCTTTACCTTCGCCCACATCAATTCAAATCTCCTGAATCTACACAGTAATTGCCTGATCTTAAAGTATGAAAAATAGGTATTTCACAGGATCCCAATGCAAACACAGAAACGCCAGATGAACATACCTCTTTTTTTGTAAAAGCTATTAGGACAGTCAGTAAGACGCGGGTAAACTTGACTCTGCTGAAGACAGCTAAACATTGTTGATGCTGTAATAAAATTATACTGCTAATTACTAAGCAATAGGTATTAGATCATAGAATCATAGAGTATCCTGTGTTGGAAGCGACCCAGAAGGATCATCCAGGCCAACTCCTGGCCCAGCCCAAGCATCACACCATGTGCTTTGAGTGTTTTCCAAATTTTCCTGGACTCAGAGTTTTGGTGCTGCGACCACCTCCCTAAGGAGCCTGTTACAGTGCCCAAGCACTCTCTGAGTGAAAACTCTTTTTCTAATATCCAACCTAAACCTCACCTGATACAACTTCAGGCCTTTCCCTCAAATCCTGTCACTGGTAACCACCAAAGAAGAGATCAGTGCCTGCCCCTCCTCTTCCCCTCAAAAGGAAGCTGTAACTGCAATGAGGTCTCCCCTCAGTCTCATCACCAGGCTGAACAGATCAAGTGATGTCAGTTACTACTCATACAGCTTCTCCTCAAGGCCCTTTGTCATCTTCATGGCCCTTCCTGGACACTCCCTAATGGCTTTCTTGTCTTGTGCAGAACTCCCACAGGACTCCTGCCCTCCCTGCACAAACTGCCACACAAAATGCCTCAGCATGCCCTGACTGTCCTGCTGTTTGCCAGCTCTTCCACATGCTCCTGGGTGGTCACACTTCCTAGCTGCTGCTTATATGCATGGGTGTGGTTATGCCATATTGAAATCTCCCATTTACATCCAGGAAATCCAGGAAATAAGCAAACAGTTCATTACTTCAAGTTCAACTTCGGGATCTCTCTCTTCGCCCTGTCGACTGCGAGTGCTCTGCAAGGTAAAGAAATGTCAAATAATTTATTAAAAATTGCAAAGGGAAGCTACTGACAAAATCCCTTTGCCTTCTCTAAAACATCCACCTATTAAATAACCTGAAAAATCAGTTTTCAAATTCAAAATTTCTTAATATATAATCCAGATACTTGAATGACTCTCCTATAGTAATAAGATCTATCTCAGTAAATTCTGCAAATAAGCAAGGAAAGTACATGAACACTTTACACTGTAAGCTGTAGTAAAGGAAAATTAAGTAACTTCTTTATCATTACATAGTATATCTGCCTAAAACCTGAAAGTTAAATACCTACTTTCTGTGTCCCAGCCCCATGTTATCTTCTACATCATGATTCCAGCTTCTACTACTAGTGAAGCAACTACCAAAGAGTTTACAAATGAAGTCTGAAGATTTAGCTAGACGGCCAACTAAACGCATGTTACAGAAACCATTATGGCAGTTCTTCAAAAACCCCATCATAATGACACAAACCTCCTTCATTCCTCATAATCCAACTTCCTACCCCAAACCTATGTTAAGTACACCTGAAATATAATTGACAAGACAAACATGAAAACAATACCTTCACTCGTCTTTGCATGTCATCTTCTACATCTTTCAGCATACCTGTAAAAAATTACAGCATGATTAAAAGCTGAGAAGCATTCCTAGGCACACCTACACCACTCAGGGGAAAAAAAGTTTTGAGGGGAAAATCAAAAGTGCTTTACATATCCATTAGCCAAATCTTGTGAGGAATGGTGGGGTTGTCTTGGAACAATAAAAAATCAGAATGTAGAACAAAAAAGCTAAAGCATGCACAAACTTTTCAAAAGAAATCAGTGTAAAACTCAAATACATACAAAAAATTGTGCATCAAAAGGTTATCATATGTACTTATATATGTACCTAATAACATATGTATTCATAGCTGTAGAACTACTAGATTGCTTTTTTCTCTAAAGCAGCCTGTTTAGTGGACAACAAATTATAAGGCAAAAAAGCAGAACTCAAGCAATGCAGTTTCCAGTTTACAGTGGTCTGTATCTATACTATGATGAGCTCATGCCTTGCCACTTTGTTGGCACATCTAAAAGCACTTCTTCTGTTTCTCAGGCACTTAACAAGACAACTGAACCTTTTTTCCAAAGAAAAATAATTTGTTATCTTCTTTTATCCAGTCAGGAATTTCCACAAGACAAATAAAAAACTTAGCAGCTGAGACTCCTAGCAATTAATCAGATGTGTCTGAAAGTAATCACATGCTCAAAAGAGAAAGAGGCTGCTGGACAGATACAAAGAAAGCAAAAACTGTACCTGTAACTCTAAGATCTGTCACACTGTTGGCCATTTTAAACCCGTAAGTCATTGACTGAAAATCTTCCTAAAAAAAAAAAAAATCAAGGAAGCAATATGTAGTGAAATAAAAAAGCTGTAGTTACATTTTCAGGTTGGGGTGTGAGGTTTTCTTTTTAGTTTGGGTTTTTTGGTAGTTGTTTTCTTATTAGGCTTTGAGTATTTTTGCTGTTTTTTTCTCTTCTGGAGGAGTGGCTGGGGGTGTGCTTTTGTTTAATTCCATCAAGTATAAAAGTCCAGATTTATTCTACACAGCTGAATACACTCAGAATGAATACACTGAATGACTTTCCCACCCAAATCCAGCTTGAGGTAATTATTTTCTGCAAAAATCCTTAATACCAATATGCCCTCCATATTTTCATCAAGTGACACCCTACCAAAATGTTACAAGAACTATAGCTGCAAAGTAGTATTTGATCCATTTTAGATATAGTCAGCAGGAGTGACTTGTCCAAGCTCAGAAGAAACAGAGACTGCTCTGAGCACAGAAAACAGGACTCTGATCCCATTGCCAGATGGGCATTTTAAACAAAAGACAATCATGACTATCTAACATAGAAAAATAAAATTTAACTGGAAGAAAACCACAACTGAATTGTATTTCAAATGGTTAACCACAAGACTTGCACTGCTTCTTGAGTAAATTTACATATTCAAGGAAAATACAGAAGAGAGCATGAAACACCTTCACTGGGGAAAACTGCATTTTAAAGGTATCCAGTCTAATATTTTTAGGACGATGAACTGCTATTCCTACAGTATCCTTGAATCAAACACTAACAAATGTCACTAATAAATTGTTTTACTTGCTTTATGGTATAATGTTGCATATTTAACCCCACAGGAGATGGGAAACATACCTCCTCAAAAACAGCTGCTTTGTTAACCTTTTCTCTGGCAATATCACAGATTTTTAGGATTCCAAGAGCAAAAGCCTTCATAGCAGGATCTTCTATGAAGTCTGGATTATGAATATAAAGGCACGTGAATACTGTCTGTGCCAAGGAATGTCCTTCTAACCATGTTATCTAGAGAAAAGGAAATTAAATATTTTACTCATGACAGCCAAGTCCTCATTTTTATAGATCCATTCTTTTTCCATTTTACCATGCTTCAAAGACCCATTAAGAAACTCCTTATATCAAGGCAACCTTCCAAGTACCAAAAACGGGCAAGTGAAGGTGTTTCAAGCCTAGAATTCTGGATAAATCTCTTCTATGAAGTTCAGGTCTAACCCCTGCAGATTTAGACATGACATTATGTTAAGAGAACTTCCCATTTATAAGCTTTCTCTGCATAAATAGTGAATGGAAAATGCAAATGACAATCAGACAAGTCACTAACATTCTTCGTGTTCTCTCTCTTTTACAACATAAAGCTTCTTGTCACAATCCCCTCTCTCTACCACTTCCCCTGTTTCTTTAAGCTACAGGGAAAGATTCAGCAACTTAAATTTCTATCTTGAAATAGCAAAAAATAAAGTAGAACCATATTTTTAATATCACCACTGTCCCTTTTGGGGACCAGGAGTAGAAAACAAATGATGTTACACTATATTAGATATACTATGATCTTTACATGTCATTCTGACTAAACTGATTGGAAATGTTGTTAAAAATAATATTGTTGATGTAATTTTAAAAAGCCACGGAAAATAATGAGTATCATTTACTAAGGAAATTAAAGCATATACACAGAAAAAAAATTGCAATTAATGAGTAACTGATATTCAACTTAGTTTTTCTAAATAGGTTTATTTTCTTTATTCAAAATGCTTCTGTAAGCTCAGTCAATTCTGGCTGTACAGAAAGGAGCAACAGAGTGCTTCCAGTTACTGCACAATCAGCTTCCAACAAAATCAAAATTAAACCTTTCATAATAGATAAGGCAAATAACTAAATGGAAATTAAAATATATGTATGTATTTTCTGCTTGGTCAAGCTTTTTTTGAGTTCTGCCATTTTTTTTTCTTTTTTTTTTTAAGATGGATTAAGGGATTATATTTTGAAAGCAAAACCATCTAACCTAAAGAACAGAAAAATGCTTACCAAACAACAAAAACACGTGTCCATTATTCCTACCAGCTCAGGTGAAGTGAGATCCTTTATTTTAATGGTGCCATCCTTAGAAAACAAACAAAAAAAAGCCAACCAAAACCCTAAATACTATGGAAGCATACAGGCAAAATACAACTTATTTGTACCATAGCCAAAAAAGAAATTAAAATTTGTTTAAGACTTACGAGTAATTGTATACCACTAGCTTTACCGACCAGTTTCACAACATGGCTCAAATTCTTAACAACTTTGCATTCCCATCAGTTAACACTGACCAAACAAAAAACTACCCAAAGAGAATGCTAAAGTAACAACTCTTATTTATTACTAGCCTAGGAAAGTTTAAAATCAGTTAACTGCTAACACTAAAATCACAAAACTGTATAACCATAATAAAGATTGAACAAGGAGTAATATGTAGGACCAATTCTTTGAAGACTGCTTTTTAAACTGGAAATACTTGTGGTGTTTTACTGTCTTAAAGGTTAACACCAGAAAGGCTGCAACTTTGATCATTTAATTTGTCCAATGTATGCAATCCTGCATACATTCTACATGACTTAGCTGGCGTTTTACAGAGTTCTCTGACTCCATTCCAAATGTTCGTCATAAATAAGTATTTCTCCCTGTGAGTGCATTACTTTTTCTGAAATAACAGCAAGTCTTTCAACCTCTGTCCTCCAATTTACCTTCATCATAAATCAAAAGTTAATCATTACTGCCAATGTTGGTAAATTATCCGGCTTCTATTCAATGCTGATAAACTCAAAGAATGATAAAGTGTTAATTTCCAGCTTTTTTAAGGAAGTTGGTTTCCATTCAGGTTAAATAGAAGCTAACCAATACATCTTCACATAAAAGACACATTTTGGAGAAGCACAAAGTGACTTGCAAAACAATGTTGGAAATATATTTACTTGAGGGTATCGATACCTAATAATTTCACAGTACTTTCCACTGGAAGAGTTAGCCTCATTAAGATAATGCAGGTAACAAGAAAGGTAAACATCGCAAGCTATTTTTTACTTAATTATCCAAAAGAAAAAAAGAAAAACATAAATTTCAAGAGAAGATTGGAAACATTAATTATGCTGTATTTTGCTTAGCTGTAATTTGACAAAACTGTGTATTTCTACAGTGTAGGCAAACCCAGGAAATTCACACAAACCTTAATAGCTTGCTCAAAGTTAAGAACCTTTCTGTTAACTTGGTTTCCAATCATACCAGCATCCATCTTGGGATCCATCATTTCAATGGCAGACATGGCTTCAAAAAGACCAAAACTAAGAACACAAATAAAAAAAATGTGCTGAATGTAATTATTTTATACAAAATAGTCTTCACAAACTAATGAAAAAGAACATAGGATGGCAAACCAAGTACACTATACTCTGACCACAAACAATAAGGTATGTGAACATTAGTACTGATCTTCAGAGATCATGGTTTTCATGAAGTTAAGGATCTCTCAACAAATCCATAGGAAAAGAGATGGCTAAAAGTCAAAGAAAAGTATTAGCCTTTCTCTAAGGATGAACAACACTCCTGAGTGAAATATCCCGCTACTGTATCTTTGCACACTTGTTTCCATAAACTTCATAGCATCTTCTTAAACATCATGTAAAATCATAAACTGATATTAACTGAACAAGCTGTTCCGTAGTACACCACATCCAAAAAAACAAGGAAGATATGTCCCACACACACTAATGACAATATACATATCATAGATTAATATATATTGAATATATCAGCTTTGTTTAAAATGGGCATGTTAAGAAAACTATGCAAAAAGAAAATCCCTCAGCATATGATAACATATCACTTGCAGTCAGGACACAAAAGCTTGCAGAAGAGCCACACCAAGAGAAGACTTGCCTAGACACGAAGAGATACAGCGCTTCACTTTATCACAATGTTTGTCAGAACTCCCACAACAGTCTTTATAATATAAAAAGTTTATTGCATGTGGCAAATTTAAATTCTGAAAAGTATATTTGCTGTATTTGCTCTGAAATGCTCTTCTGTATGAAACTACACCTGAAAATGTGCTTTGATTCAACTTAGGAACTAGCTGGTGACATCCGTGCACACATTTTTAATCAAGTTTTCATTTATTAGCGTGCTTCTGTTTTCTGAGCTATTAGCTTCAAATATAACTTTTTTCTTTACTCAAGTGAACACCTTCACTAAGAAGAATAATTTAAACTTTAAAATATTTAAATTATTGAAATTCTTCATTCTTTAATATATTTGGCAAGCCTTTATCATATGCTTTTCTTTGAAATATACTTTCAATATATAGAGTTCTCACTTTCTGTTTTTGCATGTTATTAAAATTGCATTAAAGCATACAGATTGTTTATCAAATATTTGATAGTGACATTTGAGGCAACCAAGTTTAAAGTCTTTCTGGCCTTTTTTCATAAAAGCATGTCCCATAAGATAGTGCAGTAATGTAATCACCACTGATCATAAGATGTGCTATGAACTTCTGAAATACAATTTCAATCACACTGAAAAACGTAATGTTATACTTAGAGCATCAGATATGTTCAGCATTCATACAGGTGCACCATATACACACTGCTAAGAATGTATGATATTCTATACACTTCAAATACTTTATTTAAAGTAAAAGTCTAAAAAAGCGTAGTTATTAGGTAACATTAACATGTTTGCAGTAATCTTATCTAAAAGACAGAACCATCCCACACACATACTTACAGCTTGTCATGAAGCAGTTCTCCTAATTTCAGTTCTAGAAAGGAACAGGACAAAACAAACAGTTACAATCATCCTACTAGCACAACTTTTCCAGGGTAGTCTTGTCACGCACCAAACTGCCTGATGCCAAGAGAGAACAAGCTGCAGGAAGCAGATCAGGCATTTCTACTTGCATTGGGTTTGCATAGCCTGGGTTTGGTAGTTTGTGGGGGGATGGCTACAGGGATGGCTTTTGTAAGAAGCTGCCAGAAGCTTCTTCCGTGTCCAGCAGAGCTAATCCCTGGTGGCTCGAGACAGATGTGCTGCTGGGCCAATTAGAAACAATAACACCTCTGTGGTAAGAGATTTAAGAACAACAAAAAAAAGTTGCACAGTTTTAACTGCAGAAGGAGAAGATCCAAGTGAGAACATGGGAGAAGAAGAGCCCTGCAGACATCAAGGTCAGTGAAGAAGGAGGGGGAAGGAGATGCTCCAGGTGCCGGAGCTGAGATTCCCCTGCAGCCTGTGGTGTAGGGGAATGGTGAAGACATGGTGAAGCCGCTGTGCCCCTGCAGACCCTGGAGGTCCACAGGGATGCAGAGATGCACCTGCAGCCCATGGAGGAGACCCATACCTGAGCAGCTGGATGCCTGAGCAAGGGTTGTGAACCTATGGGAGAGCTGGGGAGACAGGGGCCCTGCTACTATGCTGGAGCAGCCTGTCCTTGGAGGACTGCACCCCATGGAAGAGTGACCCAGGTGCAGCAGGTTTGGGAGGACTGTTGCCCGTGGGATGGGCTCACATTGCAGCAGTTCACTGAGAGCTGTTGCCCATGAGATGGACTCACATTGGAGAAGTTCATGGAGAGCTGTCTCCGGTGGGAGGGACCCCACGGTGCAGCAGGGAAACACCTCCCCTCCCTGAGCAGCAGGAGAAGCCTCGGGTGATGAACTGGCCATAACCCCCATTCCCTGTCTCCCTGCACTGCTGGGGTAAGAGAGCTGGAAGGAGAGAGGGCTGGCAGGAAGCTGTTTTTGAGGGGTTATTTTACTTTCTCATTGTCCTGCTCTGATTTTGTCAGTAATAAATTCACTTCATATCTCTAAGTTGAGGCTGTTTTGCCCACGATTATTTGGTGGATGATCTCTCTCAGTCCTTATCTCAACCCATGAACCTTTTGTTAAAATTTTCTCTCCTCTGTCCAGCTGCAGAGGGAGGGGAGTGAGTGGCTTTGGTGGGTGCCTGGCATCTGGCCCAGGTCAACCCACGACACTACTCCTTTTACCTACAAAGCACTTTCAAGACCAGAAGACCAAAAAAACCCAGTGGTTCACAGTGTGCCCTCATCCCTCTGTTATTCTAGTAGTTAAGGAAGTTTCAAAATTACCAAGCACATAGAGCATTCACAGCCCAAGAAGCTGATATCCTGGGCTGCAGGGATTCTGTCCCTCTACTCTGCTCTGGTGAGACCCCACCTGGAACACTGCCCCCAGCTCTGGGGTCCCAGCACAGGAAGGACACGGACCTGTTGGTGCAAGTTCAGAAGAGGCTAACAAAAATGAATGGAAGTCTAAAGCACCTTTCCTATGAAGACAGGCTGGAAGAGTTGGGGCTGTTCAGCCTGGAGAAGAAAAGGTCTATGGAGACGATCTAGCATCCTTCCAGTTCATAAAGGAAGGCTAGAAAAGAGCTGGAGAGGGACTTTTTACAAAGGCATGTACTGATAGGACAAGGGGAAATGCTGTTAAACTAAAAGAGGTATTTAGATTAGATACTGGGAAGAAATTCTTTACTATGGGGGATCCACAACTTCTCTGGGCAGCCTGTTCCTGTGCCTCACCACCCTCACAGTAACACAGCAACACAGTCTGGTGAGAGTGTCCTTGTCCATGGCAGGGGAGTTGGAATGAGATGGTCTTTAAAGTCCCTTCCAACCCAAATCATTCTGTGATGATTATTCTGTGAAATAGTAGCATCTGAATAGCCTGGAATACAGCTGCTTCCTCTGCTCCTTTATTCAGGTGCCTCAGTCTTTTCCAGGGGAGACTACTGAAAGGCCTGCTTTTCTTCATAACTTCTAAAGGAGTCTTTAGATATATTTGATGGGCACACAGATATAAGTAATATAGAGAAATAATTATTTAAGTAATTTAGAGTAATATAGAGAAATAATACACAGAAATTGTGTTTATGATTATGTAATTTTCTGTGTGGTAAGATGCAGTTTTTGTATTTATTTTTCCCTAGTGTCATCACAAAATCAGTTGAAAAAAACTGTAAAATAGCAGTAGCACCTAACAGTAATACACTGTTTAAATGGAAACAACTGCTTCCCCAGTTTTCTTTACTGAATTCTTTTTCCCCAGTTTTTCTCTTTACCAAGACACATTTCATCAATTAAAATACTCAAAGATGAAAAATGATGGACTGATGAATTAAATGAATTACTGAACACTGGACATCCAAAAATACACAAGAAAGAAACGGGGTGCTGACTCTGCACACAGCAATGACATTTCCACTTGGCAGAAGAGACAAGAAATCTTTGCAAAGGAAAAAAAGCAGACGTGAAAATGCATAAGATGAAAAAACTTTGATTAAAGAGGTACTTATACAATCTGGAAGAGGAAGCAAAGTAAGGTGGTTCATGATAATTCCAGCCTCAGAGTTAACACAGACTCAATATAGCTCATTCATCTGCAGCTTGAACCTGGGTCAAACTATTGCTCAAAAGAGCTCAAAGAACTATGCTTAGGCCTCCAAAGGCTTCCAAGTTTTCTCAGAATGAAAGGACTACAGCTTACCTCTACAAGCTTCTTCAAAATCCTGGGTTATATCTATCCAGCTGGTATTACTCTTTTCCATCTTGTCAGGCATACCGAGTTCCCACCCTGAATCATCGTCTTCTAGTGTAGCTTTCATAACCATGATGCTGCACCTTTAAATTCCTGTCAGAGACACCATATATTTGCACAAATTAGAGAATGTTCTTTGTGGGAATCTTTTTTTTTCTTTTTAAGTATCAGGTGAGAAAGGGGAGTTAACTAACATTTTATGTCAACATGTATTGTTACACAGGACCAACAGAAAAACCCTTATAAAAACTCTTTAAGAAAAAGCTTTTCTTATGCATCACTTCTTTACAAGTAGCTTGTAGGCTGTGAAACCTCAAAAACTAAGGACACCAAAACATCACCTGTACAGACCCATACTAAAGTGTCTACTGTCAAATTAGAAAGAAAATCTGAAGCCCAACAACAGATACAGACATCACAATTTTCTTTTTGTTCTTTTATACTATTAGACTATATGTCCTCCTACTGCTCTGCAATAGGAATTAAAAAGACGGTACGGTAAAACTGAAAAAAGGCTTATTTCCTACCATTTCTTCAGCAGAAAGCAGTATCAAGATTGCAGCGCTGAAGTTAAGCAAGTTCAGACTGGAATATAAGTTTTAAACTCCACCAACCAGATATTTCGAACTAGTTTTGTTCTTTCGCAACCTCCCGACACGCGGGCAACCCTGAGGACTTCCACGCTCTCCCGGTCAGCCTGCCTGTGAGCAGCAGCAATGCTGAACTCCCCTCTGCTGACGGAGCTCTCGCAAGAGACAGCTGCGGGCTCGGCAAGCTCTGAGCAGCTTAACCACAGCCGCCACGGAAGCTTCAAACAAAGGCCCCAGTGGCAGAAGACCTCCCGGGCATCGGGAATTACCAAAAAACAAAGGGGAGGATCAAAAGGCTTTTGAACAGCAGCCCGGAGGTCCCCTCGTCCCAGCCAGGCTCACTCCCCACCGGGGGCCATCAGGGTGTCACCAGCTCTCAAGCGACCTGGCAGGGACTGCCAGGCTTAGTGGGCTGTGGTGAGGAAGTAAGTGGGAAATCAGCTGAAATAAATCAAATTCCCCCCTGAATTCCGGGACAATTAGGCCCGTAGGACTCTCCTCAGAGAGGGGAACAGGTCACCCCAACTCCGGCGCTGCCAGAGCCGCGGCCGCCGCGCAGCTCAGAGGGCCCCGCGCAGCCTCCCGGGGACGCGGGGCACCGCCGCCTGCCCGCACGGCTCCTCCGCCCCGCCGCAGAGGAGGGGCCAGCGCGCCGC
>VXAX01001122.1:30933-47353 GCA_013399835.1 Leptocoma aspasia | reverse complement strand
TTTTTTTTTTTTTTTTTTTAATCTGGATTAAAACCAGGATTGAGGGTTTGCTTTACTTACTTAGTGAACTAGGAAGTTCAGATCTTTGAGTTGATTTTTTTTACAGACTGACCTTAACCATCAAGACAGTGTAATCCAAAGGAGCAATCACTGGGTTAGGTGCTAGAAGACACCTCTGACATTTACCACTGTATTAAGCTTTCCAAGAGCTGGCCAAAGTTCCTAGGTTTACAGTTCTTGTTCAGATCTTGGTGTAGGGAAATACTTAGTTTCTGCTGTGGTTGTCCTTTTCCTTCTGGCTATTTTTATTGCTTCCTCCTCCCTCCCTGTGCCATTCACCTTCTACCTGATGAAAGGGTTATGCCGGCTGGGCAAGAAGTAGCTGACTTTTGCAGTATTTCTGTCCGCTTAAATCACATAAGCTTTGAACGTGATACTATGTGACCCTGATGACAGCAAGTTTGACATATCTTGAAGTAACCCTATGCTTGCAATGCCAGTAACTTTCTAGGACTTCTTTCCAGGCAAGAAATAAAGTACTGGTGTCTTATTCTGCTCCTTTCCCAACAAGTGCTTTTCTTGCTTGCTTGCTTAGCTTTTTTGGCTACTTTTGTCAGACTTTGTTTTTACAGTCAAGTGGATTGGTGGTAATGGCTGCATGACAGTTGGCAGCCTGTTGTAAAGGACTTTGGTGCTTCAGTCATCTGTGAAGTTTTATGTATGTCATTTTGAGTGTCTGATTATATGCTGCAGTTTATCTAGTCACATCAAAAAGTCGGCACTTTGCTATAATGCAGCAATGGGTAAGCTAATCAGCTGACATTTTTGTTCCCTACTATTAATATTTATAGCAAATGGCGTAAGAGAAAGGCAGTAACTGATTTTCAGAAGTATTTTTTCTTTGACTAGTGAAGGTTGTTAGCCTTTAAATTTTGTTTTAGATTTACAAATTAGGCTCTCTTCCACCAAAAACTTGGGTTTTTTGTCTGCATAGAGGAGTTGGGTACTCATTAGGTAAGGGGTTATTTTCTGCCATTTCCACATAAAGTCTTAAAATTACATCTGAGAGAAAAGTATCTCTAGTTCTTCCACTATCTTGAGCAAACCTTTTGTCATGGAAGAAACACTTCTAAGGTACTTTTAGGTATATTATCATACTTTGATGGCACTAAAACTTTTTGTACTGCTATATATTAAAATCTTAGGAAGAGATAGCTGTTCAGTGTGTACTCAATGCCATTCCATTCTATTTTACAATTCAGTTAAAAAAACAGCTGGTCCTGATAATTGACTCTCTCTGGGCTGTTGACTAGGACTTTAATTCCTATGAAACACAGCGTAAGATTCGGCATGGGGTGGGGGACGTCTCTGGTTTTGGTTTCCAGTGTTTGTAAAGGTTCAGGAACTGGGCTAGGAATGGTCAACTTCAGGAAACAGATTCTCACTACTACATTAGTATATGGTTCTGTTTACTGGGTTGTGATTGAGTACAATGTAGTGTTTGCCAACTTGAAACTTAATTGTGAAGCTTGAAGGATTTCCCCAGATTTTTAGTATGGTTTATAGGTAACCAAAGCATTTATGGGTTGTTCTGGATTGAGCTTCTAAGATATAAAGCAGTTTGTACAAATAACTCTGGCATCTCCAAATAGCTTGTGGGATTTTTTGCCTAACATTAGGTGTTATGTTTTTATTAAGGAAATTGTTTGCATGCAGTTACTTTGCTAGTTTGCATGGCATTAAAATAGAACTGCATTCTTGAAAAAAAAACCCTAAAAAACAACCCACAATCAAGCATTTTTTCAAAAAGATTGTTGTGTAAGTTGTCATTTGAGACACTGAACTTGAAAACAATGTGTTAGCTACGAAAGAGTAAAGGATTAAATAGACAAAGGAGTTACTTAAGGTATAATTGCTGGACATTTGCAAATGGGCAGTCCTCCTTATGGTGCAAAAGGATGAGATGGGGAGACTGCACCACTGTATTAATAGCAGTGGCCATTTCTTAATGCTGTCATGGAAGAGTATGCTGCTGTCGTGGTGACTAATTCTTCTGTTTAATGCTAGGTAACATACTGCTCATTTCTATATGGTGTGTTATTTGTGTGGTTTTACCATATTTAGAATGCTGGTTATCATTAAGCTGGTTATCAAAAAGCTTGTAGAGAGCAGTTCACCTGCTCTCTACAAGCTTTTTGGGTAGGTTGCTGTTGGTATAGAGACCATGACTCTTGCTACCATGTGTTGCTGGTTATCCTAAATTTTTAACACAGAGTATATTCCTACAAGTGTAAATTCATTTAGGTAAATAGTCTTTTCTTGCAAACAATTTACTTCAATATTTAAAAATGTAAACCACAAGTGGTGTTTTGGAATTCAGATTGCCTAGAGTACAAAGAATGCAGAAGTCTTTTTATATGGTTTTGTTTAAACAGACTTATAAGTACTTTGAAAAAGAATATTTTGACCCATGAACAGCTTCTGAGACTTTGGGATGCATGAAATAAGATATTATGAAAGGTGCATTTGCTTGTGATTTAATCTGCACCAAACTGGGGGAACTCACATGTACTTCTGTGAGAGGTCGAAGTGCTTTTGGAAGCATACCCCAGAATGCAACCAGCTTCAGGGTTTCAGTATAGGTTTTCTTCTGCCTAGCATTTGTGACCTTTCAAATAATTACGTGTTTTCTCACTTCATACCTATGGTTTTTCTATTTAATTTTTAATGCATTGCGTTTTGACACTATTCTGTCACCTGAGATTTTGTACTCCTTTCTTTTTTTTGTGTACTACTTTGCCTTTTTTTTTTTTTTTTTGTACTGTAGCACTTACCAAAGATTTTGTTCAGCTACTTGCTTGCACTATCTGATAAGTAGGTACACATGAAAATAATGACTTAGTTGCTGCAGGCTTGTTCATGGTTACTTTTCTTAGGTTTTGAAAATATTTTGGGTTGCACCAAGCTTTGGATACAAATCAAAACATGGAACTATATATATGTATAGATGAACAATCTTACAAGCTCTGCAGAGCTATTGTGGTAGCTAGACATAAAAAACTTAAATGTTGGGTTTTCTCTTGATAAGTATAATTTGATATGTGGTTTTAGCAACTCCTCGATTTATGATAATAAGATACCGTGTTTTAATGTATACTTAACAGACTCAAAAATATACTTTTCTGTATAATATTTATTAAGAAAATAAGTTTCTGGACAATAAAAACTTAATAGGATATAGTGCAAGTAGAACAGGTTCAGTAGAATTGATAAACTTTGTATATCCACACTTGATTTGATTTTTCTGGTTTCACTTGGAGAGAATTGTGTTTTTTGGGATGTAATTACAAAGTACTTTGCAGGAAAATTCTCTTAGCCATGGAAAATCTCAGACATCTATGGCTCTTTGAAGTAGTCTGTTTTCTGGTTGTGGGGTTTTTTATTGTTATTGTTGGGATTAATGTTCTTCTAGTACATATATATATATACATACTTAGTATTCAGGAGGATGGAGTTTGTACAAGTCCTCTGTAGCCACTCCCAGTAATGCCTGATAGACACATCTGAGTATGAGATCTGAATGAAACACTGCAAATTCATTTCTTTAGCCATTGTTTTGAGCAAAAGAAAATTGCTTTGTGATGGTTCTTGCCATTTGATAGAGTAGTTTTGTGGTTAGAGTATTTATCCAAGAACTAGAAGTTCCATAGAGTCCATGTTATTCTTAGATTTTGGCAAATGCCAGAATTTCATATGAAAGGTAAATACTGGAGGGGGTATCCTCTTCGCTTTTGCATGAACTTTGTCAGTGAGTGTCAAGTTTTCAGGGTATTGAAAAATCTGGATCCGCAGAGAAGCTGACTCACTGGTTCAGTGACAAAGAATTCACCTAGGAGTGAGGCAAATATGTGCTTTTCTGGGGAGAAAGGAAAATGTGAAAATTATATGTAACTTCTTGCAGGCCATTTAATTTATTGTACTGTTCATAGCATTATTACAGCAATTATTACAGTGCAGCTTTCTGATCTTGTGAAGGCTGCCTGTTTCCCCTGTCTAGATGGGAGGATGAATGAGATAACATTTCACAGGCAAGGTGGAAAGGCAAAGGGAGATTGCGGAGAATCCAGCATTTATTGGCTTGGAGTTCTACTTGGTCAGCACTTCTTGGTCTCCTCTGCTTCCCTGCAGCTTGAAGCGCTTTCATTCAGTTGTTGTTGGTCTTTTACAAGCAGAACTGATGCTAATTTTTCGTCTGCTCTGCTACCACTGAAAGGCAAGTGGCATTGTTTAAAATATGTGTAAATTCATTCACCTTCTGCCTCTAGCTTTCTATTAAGTGCTAATTCAAAATAAGAGTACTATTAAAAGTTTTAAATTAATTTGGAAGTTATTTTTTTGCATTACCTAGTCAAATGTTGAAGATAATTTTTTTTTTTTTACTTTAGTATGCATGGATATTCTACCACTACTCTATGGACCGCTGCTGTGGGCATTTCTCTTTTCATTTTTTCACTGCTCCTTCTCATCCATTGTTAGTTTTGTTGGGGTTTTTTTGTTTTGTTTTGTTCTTGTGCTTTTTCTTTTTTACTTGACTTCTCCCCTTGACCTGGAGCATCAGTAAGCACTTTAATGCTTACTGAAATACTTTGTGGTGAATTTAGACAAACAAACTAGGACCTTGCAGTTCAAGATGGTTCAGCTCAGTACCTGGTTCCACTTGTACAGCAGTTCAGTACACAATAGTATGTAGACACTATTGGCACTGGCAGACCGTTCATCATCTGCATGACAGCGGGTCCTACTTTTGCTGGAAGCAAAACAGCTCTTGGTTACTTGAATCCAAGGGTCTGATTTCTACCCAGTAAGGCCTGCAACCTGGTTGGAATAATCCAGACTTTGTAATTAATGAAATTGTCAGTAATGTGGTGGACACGGCTCTTCTCTTGTAACTATTTATTTTGTTTAAAGGATTTCAAGATAGTTTACACCTGAAGGGTACTTGGACAAAGCTAGGACACCTGTTGACTTGAGTCAAGCTGGAATTCTGAAGTTAAGCATTTTCTTCCTAGCTGCTGGGAAAAGATTCTGCTTTCAGGTAAGTCTGGAAAAAAGCCTGTTTCATACTTAATCTCCTTTAGGCTTTTAGCAGTGGAGTGGAATTTACCAGTAATAAAAACCTGATTATTTTAATGTGTTGAACAATAAGGATGTTTGAGATGTTTTTACACATTTGTTTGGGGGTGGGGGGGGAGGGTGTGAGCAGCTGTGTGTGTGTAGTTGGCTGAATTTCTTGCCTGCATTTCCCAAGAGGAGAGTGCTTTATCTTACTCATTCTCAGCACCCATATCTTCGAATATCCATTTTCCCCCTTTCTTTCTCTTCTACCTTTAAATTAACCACTGTGCTCTTGGAGGACTTCTTTTTTTTTTTTTTTTTTACACTGGGAGTATTTGTCTGTCATTTGTAGTACCCCTCAGATGGAAGTACTGGTGCTCAGTTAATGGCCCTGTAGACTGCAACCTTAATTGCTTGGAGGCACCATTTGAGGAAGCGGTGTGCCCTGAGGACACTATGTCCTTAGATGGATAGGAAAATTGAGTCCTTGGCACGATATGGTTTCTGTCCAAGGAATGTATTGAGGTCTTGCTTAAATAAGAACACCAAATACTCCATGTTTCTCACTGTGCCTCTAGCTTTAGTTATTCTATAGATACATAAAATAGCAGTCAGAAATCAGTATGTTGTGGCATCTCATAGTATTGTCAAGTAAGTTTAAAAAATGTATTTACTGGCTTTAGTAAAAACAAATTCTGTCACTGATAGGAAAATAATGTCTAGTAAATGACTGATAACAAATTTCTGTTTTATTGTAATCAGACTTTCTGAACTTTGGTAGGCCTGAATTACAATGGAAAATCATACTCCATACTTAAAATGTAATAGTTTATTTTAAAAACCGGATCAAATAGTGTGAAAGGAGAGGAGCTTGTGACAGTGTGGAGAAACACAATCACTGAAAATTAATTTAGCATTTCTAGTGAAGGGACATTCAGTATGGTGGCAGCATTTCTTCTCTAGAGAACAAAAGATGTCAATAATATGTAGCTGTTTAATACCTTACAGGTTGTCAGAGATGGTGATTTGAAGAATCATATTTCCGATATGAACAAAGCAAAAACATCATCTGAAAAAAGGTAATTTTAAAACTATAGTCACCTCTTAACATCAAGCTATCTGAGATTTGTGAAAAAACAGTCTTTATCTTAGTAAGAATATCTTTGTCTTCTTAGTAAGAAGATAAATAAAATACACATTGTGGGTCTCTAGTAGGGATGCACAAGTTGCTGTCCTGAAACACTGAGGGAGTCAATATTGATTAACACAAAGTATCTTCACATTTAATAAATAACTTTTAAAATCTAAATTTCCAGTTAATGCTAGACATGTTCAAATATAAAATACATAATAAATTTAATTGAAAATTTAATTAATTTCATAATTTTATGCACATGCTGGCAAAACACAAAGTTATTTCTACTGAAGGAATTAAAGAACTTTATAATACTGTGTAAGAAGCCATGAATTTGTCATAAGATGTGTGTCATCCTGCAACAATCTTGCAATCCAACACATAGCTAGGACAAACCACAGTGCGATGCAGAAGATGTCAGGTTGAAAGCTGTGTTTGTTATTTTCATGTGAACTTGTCTGAGGTAGCATTTGAGAAATTTGTGAGATTATCTCTGGAAGGCTGTTAAGCATCAGGAAACTATTTAAAGGCTTTCAATCTTACTTTTTCTTAAGGTAGTGCAGATTAAACCACCTTGTTAAATCAAGCCATCTAATCAGATTAAAAAAGAAGTAGAGTCAACAAAATTGGGAATTTTGGCTTCAGTCTTAGTTTTCTGAAGTACCAGTTATTTTCTGTGTGAAGAAGTGAATTTTCATGGAGAACATGCTGTACTGTGAATTATGTTTGTATCTTGGGATCTAAAATTTGACTTTAAATTCTTGTATGTAGAATCATCCTTACTTTTCTGACTTTGGGTGGAACAGGGTAAGGGCTGATATCAGGCTGGTTTTTCCTGGTTTTGTGAGGGGTAGATCAAAAGAAATGGTAAAAAACCTCTTATGTTTTGTTCATGTGGTAGACTAGCCCCTTAGGCATTATGATAAGCAAAGCAAGCTCTCTGTCAGCAATGAGTATTCTTGAAAATTATAATGCATAAAATATACTATCACAAAGAATATTAGGTGTTTGCAGAGTTTCTACTTAAGTGCCATTTATTCTTCTTTACTTAGAGACAAAATGAAAGTTTCCATCCCTGCAATTCAAAACAGTTGAATTCAGCTCCCTAAGTAGTGAATAAATTATGATGACTCTGTGTACAGAGATAGCTATGATCTAGTCAGAGGTATCAGCTCTCTAATGGTTACTTGGTAACTGTGGAAGTGGTTGAGAAAAAAAACTCCACAGTTTGGAATTATTTGTGTTGGAATAAAATCCGAACAAACTCGTGAGAAACCCGCCTGTTTTAAAGGCTCCCGGTTACGTGCCAAAATGCAGATCTGTTTACTGTGGGGGAAGAAGGAACTCGTCTATACATCTGTGTGGTGGCTGACTGCAAGCCGCAGTTTCAGGGGAGGTAGGTATAACTGAGAAACTGGTAACATCCTTCATTTGACTATTACATTTTGTAAGGCTTCTTACAAGGTGAATAGCCAAAAAATCAATTTTAAGATAATTGAATTTTTATGAGCAGCCATGGCTTAGAGTTATTTTTCTCATTGTGGTTGGACATGTAGAAAGCTACAATGATGTGTTTTTTGCATTTGCATAGTGAAAGTGACATACTGGAGGATTGTGACTGGAGGATTAATGGAGGATTGTTAATGTAGCACTTCTTCATTATCAGAGTTGAAATGCTTAAATCTTTGGGAGTGAAAGAAGTGTCCCTTCTTTCTTTTGGGAGTGAAAGAAGAATGAGGAATCTCTCTTTGAGAAGGTGTTTTCTTGTTGAGGTAGTTCTCTTTCAAATGTGAACCCCTTGTTAAGGTAGTTCTCTTTCAAGTGTGAAGCCCTGAAGTCCTCTGTTCTTCACTTTCTGGGCATGCTTCCTTGTTATCTACTTGTGGCTTTCCTGACCAGAGAGGGAGGAAATCCGCAAAGCTCCCTGGTTAGCTTAGAGTCATGTTTTAAGTTTTGGTAACAGTTGATATAAGGACAGGGGTGTTTCCTTTATGCAGGCAAAGTGGTGGTGTGAGGGGCATTTTGAACTGTAGCATTTGAATGTGGGATGAACAAAGAGTTTCCTGCCTGTGGAGACATGAACTATACCGAATCAGCTAAGCCTGGTAAACTTCACCTCAAGATGCTTAAAGACAGTGTAAATCTATCCGAGAATAATAATTATTGGTTGTCTTTGGACAGAGTAGAGCCCAGAGTGACTGGATACAAGATCAGTAGTAGTTAATGGCTGTCAGAAGGAAATGGTGCACAATTTTCTTCTGGATGTGCTCTCTCTCTTGTTAGCTAATTACAGCTAATATTCTGGTTTTTTACTAATGATCTGTAAGAGAGGAAAGTTCTTAAAATTATGGACAACTTGAAGCTTGAAAGATCTGCAAAACTACTGGAGGACCAAATTATTTCAAAATACTCTTGTGAAATGCAGAAAATGGTTGAGAGTATTTGATGGAAATATGTGCAAGATACTGGGCTTAGAGAGGTATGTCACTGGAACAGATAAAGGACAGTTGCATTTATAGTAAGAAGTGCCTGAAATGACAACATTAAACTTCAGGGAGAAAGCCTTTCAAATGAAGGGATACAAAGAATGAGGTTGCCTTTGGTTATTGAATCATTTTTGCAGATCATCAGGGACTGGATTGGCATATATATGTCATGAAGAGCAGCTCTGGTGTTTATCCAGATGTGAAGAGAATAGTTTTTGTGGTGTTACGAAGTTTCTTCTAGTGCTCTTTAGCCACGTTTTTTAGTAACTAAAGACGATAGAGACTCTATGTAACATTCAGTGACAGAGTGCGCTTATGAGAAGGCTTTAGAATGGATGGGGTGAAAAATGTTGCTCCTAATAACAAGAAGGGCTCTTCACCTTGTGGGAAAACTAGTCTCATATTGTTTCTGCTGCCCTCCAGCATCAGTGACAAGCTCAGGCACTCACTGCAGCTTGAGGCTGGGAGAGCTGCCTGTTGGTGTGTCAGGTCAATCTGAGTCATCCCATTCCTTCTGACAATGGCTTTTGGCTGACTAGAGATTGTAGTTGGTCTTCTTCTAGTTTGATGGGTGATGACTCAAATTCATATTGGATACTCTGGTCAGAATTCTTGAGACTGGTCTGCATTGTGTTTGTACCAGTTTCACTCCAGGTTTCCCTTAGCAAAGTCTCCAGTGTCTCATTCTACAAACCAATTTACTTAAGGTGCGGTAACACAGAAACGTCTTGAGCTGGTGCCTCCTAAGAGTGACCACCAACAAAGGAACCCCTGGGCTTTTATGCCTTCACAGTACAAGCACAGGAAAGTCTCAGCTCTTCCTCCTGAGTCTTTGGCTCCTGCTGTGTCTCTGTGTCTGGTCACCATGAAAGTCTGGCCACAGTCTTCAGGGTATTCATTTGAGGTTCTGCAATGTTGTCAGCTTGAGAGAAAACATACCTCTGACAGGACAGAGTTCATTCTGACTGTTTCTTGTTGTGGGATTGAAAATACTGAATTCCATGGTGCCTCTCTGTTTTGAATTGGCTTCTAGATTTGGATGCTGAATGGTTCATTGGTCAAAACATACATGTTTACATTACAAATACGAGAGAGTCTCATTACAACTTGTGCTTTCATTTTGTTCTGAGGTCAAATGTGTGGTCACAGCAATATTACCGACTCTGCTGCTGTATGTCTGGCTAGCTACTGTAATTCCTGTCCTATGGTCTTTTTGATGTACTGTGCAGGCATTGAAAACAGTCAAATAGTTTTATAACCACTATGTAGATTAGTGTAGAATATTCATAAATAAGAGTATAATTCTTGTTTTAGGAAGAAAACTCAGCCATAACTAAGAGGAAATGAGGACTTTATTTGCATTTCAGCATTGGCTGGTATTAATTTTTAAAGATGCTTTATTGTGTATGCTGAAGACAGGAAACGTAGATAGCTGTATTTATGTTGGAAGACTTTATACAAGTTGAATAGCCTAAAACCATTTTAAAGATATCTCTGCTGTAATAAGCACTTATTGCTGTTGATAGAAACTCTGTCCCCAGGACGAGATTATAACTCTAAATCTTAGAAATTAAGTTGTTATACCACCCAATACTGAGAATTATTTACCCTACCTAAACCTTTTAAAGCTTTTATTAACTATAGAGGAATTATGTTAGATGCCATCTTCCTGTACATGGTAAATTGCTTCCATGTGTCAGTGTTGCATGAATTTTCCAGGCTGCAGCAGTCAAAAGTCAGGTTTGCTCTGACATTTTAATGCCTATAAGTGAATTCTATCTTTGCAAAAACTTTTTAAAAAAAATGTTGTTGTTTTTACTGTTACTGCTATTATTATTATTATTGTTGTTGTTTTTATTATTATTCCTGACATCAGCTTTGCTTTCTTGGATTGTTTTCAGCTTTTAAACTACATTAATTTCATTGTGGGACCAATGGTATTCCACAATGGAAGTGATATGCACACACATGAGTTAAACCAGCAGTTCTGGCTTACATGTCGGCTTACATGTGGGTTGGCTGGACTCTTACTTCATTTGGTTGTGGAGCTGGTAGAGATAAAATCCTATATAATTTGGTCAGTTTGTGTATTGGATCAACAGAGCTTGTGGATTTCATTACAGTCCTGGGTCAATTTTGGAGCATTTCAAGTTCAGTGGATAAATGGAGAAGCAGAGATAAGCAAAACAAAGCTTATGCAAATAATAATGGCTTTATACCATTCAGCATGGTGTTAGATGATGAGAAAGGGTTGGAGTGATTATGCTTTACTTACACAAGGAAATTAATGTTTCAACACCCAAGACTGATTTAATTTAGATTAAATCAGTAATTAAATTTCAATAATTAAAGTTTTTAATAATTAAATTTAAAAATATTTAAGTCAAAGTCTAGCAAATAACCTGAGAAGGTGACAGGCTTACTTCACAACATAAAATTACTTTTCTTTAAGAGCTATAATTAATATAACCATTTCTTAATCCTGTTGTTACCAGCTTGTAAGTATCATCTGTAATCTGAAATTGACTTTTGGCTATTCTTCTCATTTAGATGTCAGTGTGGAAAAGTGAGAGTGGTGGAAGCAGTTTCCTGTGCAGCTCTTACATCAGTTTTCTTTCCTGGCAGTATAACTTTTGCCTTCAGCTAACGTTTTCCCTTAATTTTAACATTTTAGTAGAGTTAACTCTAAGTGTGAAACCTTTACACAGATGTAAGATATAAATCAAGGAGTAATAATTCCTCGTTGTTATGAACAAAACTGACCGTATTCATAAAGCCAGTATTGTAGACTTTAGTTTTATTGTTGATGGAGCAATGTGTGTGTAAAATTAATTATTATTGATTATCATAGGACTCTAATGTTGTGAATGAAAAGCCGAGGTAGTTAATGCATGGAAGTCATAGTTTCCTGTAGTTAATGGCATTACTGCAATTAAAATGTTAAACATCTGTTTAAAAATTACTGTCATGTAGGAATGTGAATGTCAAAACTATTCTGAATATTTGTTATGATCTGAAAGTATAGAACAAATTAAACAGTTTCTATACTGACTGTGTTTAGAATAAACACTTACAGCAATTCTTTCTTTGTAATCTACCTGTCTATATAATGCCTGGACTGAAGTGGTGTCTTGCACTAAAATACATTTGCAAAGCAATTTTTTGTTGGCAGGAGTATTGGGCTTGCTGGTTTTGATAGCAGGGGGGAGGTTGCAAGGGTGATTTCTGTGAGAAGCTACCAGAAGCTTCTTCTGTGTCCAGCAGAGCCAATCCCTGGTGGCTCCAAGATAGATGTGCTGCTGGCCGAGGCTGGGCCAGTCAGAAATGGTGGTAACACTCCTGTGATAACAGATTTAAGATGAAATAAGAAGAAGTTGTTGTGCGGATGTTATTGTGGCCAGAGAAGAGTAGGGGTCAGAACACATGAGTGGAACAACTCTGCAGGCACTGAGGTCACAGGAGAAGGAGGAGGAGGAGGAGGTGATTGAGGCACCAGAGCTGAGATTCCCCTGCAGCCCGTGGTGCAGACCATGGCGAGGCAGCTTTGCCCCTGCAGCCCATGGAGGAGACCCATGTCCGAGCAGGTGGATGCACAGAGGAGTCTGTGAACCCAAGGGAGGCCCCATACTGGAGCAGCCTGTCCTTGGAGGACTGCACCCCATGGAAGAGTGACCCAGGTGCAGCAGGTTCGGGAGGACTGTTGCCCGTGGGATGGGCTCACATTGCAGCAGTTCACTGAGAGCTGTTGCCCATGAGATGGACTCACATTGGAGAAGTTCATGGAGAGCTGTCTCCGGTGAGAGGGACCCCACGGTGCAGCAGGGAAACACCTCCCCTCCCTGAGCAGCAGGAGAAGCCTCGGGTGATGAACTGGCCATAACCCCCATTCCCTGTCTCCCTGCACTGCTGGGGTAAGAGACTGGAAGGAGAGAGGGCTGGCAGGAAGCTGTTTTTGAGGGGTTATTTTACTTTCTCATTGTCCTGCTCTGATTTTGTCAGTAATAAATTCACTTCATATCTCTAAGTTGAGGCTGTTTTGCCCACGATGTTATTTGGTTGATGATCTCTCCCAGTCCTTATCTCAACCCATGAACCTTTTGTTAAAATTCCTTTCCTCTCTCCACCTGAAGAGGGAGAGGAGTGAGTGAGTGAGTGAGTGAGTGCGTAGCTTTGGTAGGTGCCTGGCCTGTGGCCAGCATAAACCCACAACAGCAGGCCAAAATACTCTTGTATTCAAAATGAATCCAAACTTGGTCAATAATTTTAGAAAGCTTCCTAAATTGTTTTTCTTCAAAGTGGTGTTCTTTTTCTTCAGCTGATGTCTCCTAGTTTGCTCACTTCATGCATGACATTATTTTCTTCTTTTTCTGAAATGCCATACTCTGATACAGACTGTCTTTCAGTCTGTTTGTAGCCAGTTTTTCCTTGAATAGCAGGTTTGATAGGGTATCCTGTCACTTAAAGAAATTATTGAATATAAGTCACTCTGATGACATAGATGAACATTTGTACCTATAGCTGCATTTTACTTGCTGCAACTGATTTCCCTGTTCACAGTTGCTCTTGGAGATGCTGTTACATACAATTAGTCTGCTGCAGTGCAGGCTTTGCAAAATCTGTAGGTTTGCTAGAATTGAGAAGTAAGACTGTCTTCCAATCCAGATAAAATAAGGAAGTGAATTAGCCACATCCATTACTCTAGCATCAAGTTTCTGTTGTTATGAGCTTTTTTCTCTGATTTAGATAGAAAAATTATGTCTTTCTTGTAGTGTTTCTGCCAATCCTCGGACTATATTCCTGCTGTCACAGCTGGAGAAGATCAATTTGAACTCTGTATCAGGAGAATCAGACTATGCCAGAAATGTTACCTCAAAGATCCTTCATCTGGTCCAGAGTCAAGGTAATTATCTAAGCTTTGTTGTTTTAGTAGTTTCCCTTCTGACCTTGCTTCTTGTATCTCCCTTGTTGGACTTAAGTTTTTTGTTTAGTGAACTTGATTATCCATCCGTTTCTGTCACTGATTGTTGAAAATGTCTGTTTAAGACCATGTTTAATGTATCCAGTATAGTATTGGTAGTGCTGAGTCCATTTTGTGTTGTCAAATAGCTGTAATTTAAGTAATAATTCACTTCATGTGTTTTTGTGTCTGTGTGTATATATGTATATGAAACGTAGAAGTATCTGGAAGGCAGCTTTCTTACTGATATTCTTCTTTATTTTGTTTTTATAGGCTGTCACAAGATTGTTGAATAATTGAAACAAAAACTAGTTTTGAAATTGCTTAAGTCTTATACTTAGTTCTATATACATAAATATTTTAATAAGTTTTATAAAATATGCGTACATATATGCATACATATATNTATGAAATATGTTGTTATCCTATGGAGTCTTCAGAAATTGTGTTGGTCTCCTATGAATAGATACTGTCTTTAAGTAACCTTCTTGTGAATTTCTCTCCCCTATATTTAGATATTCTATGAAATTGCTTGTCACCAATCAGTTATAATTGATGTGCCATACTACAAAGTATGTTTTAATTTGTTTTGTGGTTAATTTGGGCTGCATAGTAGGATGGTTGCTATGTGGGTACATCTGAAGTTCTATTTCATTTTGTGGTGGCAATTCCTCCTAGCTTTAGTATCCAAACCATTGCATTAGACTGCTGTGTTAAACACAGATCTCTCTTTTTTATTGCAGAATACAAGAGATCCTCAAACTATTCTAAATATATTGAATATTCTCATTGAGATAGTCTCCGTTGGTAAGTTTTCGTTAAGGAGTAATATATGATTATATTTATGCTTTCTTTTTCAGATATTTTTTGTTTGTTTTCTCTTGTTACTTTTTTTGTTGTTGGGTTTTGCGTAAATTATCATTATTTTGGTTTTTATTGTTTAGAACAGCAGAAAATACTGCTGTTCTAAAGACTAACTTCATTGTAACTGTGTCTTAGATATTTAATTGTTCTTTGGCTTTAGATGTATCAGTTCAATTTTAATTTCTAGGTGGTGGTCGGAGAGCAAGTGTCTTAGTCACCAAAGGAGGGACACAGATCTTGTTACAGCTGCTTTTGACTGCCAGCAAAGACTCTCCACCAAATGAAGAACTAATGGTGCTTCTTCATACTCTTCTTGCAAAAATTGGTCCAAAAGGTGATATTATGGCTTAATAATTACAGTTTTATAATTGAAACTTAATAATTTTTTCTGTTGTTGTGTAAGCATCCACATACTTAGAATTTGTAGAGAAGGAAAAAAAGAAGTAAATTAGAAGGTAGGAGAGAATAGTGGAAAGTAGATGAGCAGAGTTGACATCAGTAGAAAGAATTCAGTAATTTAACTTCTATTTTTTAACAATTTCAAAATTAGTGTGATTGGTCTTGTATTTCTTTGATGTCAGACAAGAAGATTGGCATGAAAGCAAGAATAAATGGTGTCCTAAACATATCACTGAATTTAGTGAAGCATAATTTGCAGAACCAGAGGCTAGTATTGCCATGTCTTCAAGTATTAAGAGTTTATTCAACCAACTGTAAGTATTGCATAAAATTATTTTCTTTCCTGTGTGAATAAAGCTTTTTATCTAGATAAGGTTAAAATATCAGCTCTGAGTGCTTGTTTAACGTTAGTCATTTAAACTATTTTTTTCTGCGAATTTTCTCCTTATGTCCTCAAAATGCTTAAATTCTAGAAAAATACATTTTTTTTATCGGTGCTGTTGGGTGTGTGAAATTTTGAGCCATCTAATTTGCATAAATGCTGATGTTTAAAGCTCTAAACCATAAATGCTAACATTTTGCTTGCAGAAGCTCTTAGAGATAAATAATTATTCTCGTCATTATTCATTAACATGTTTTTTATTTCTGATGTTTTATTTATTTCTTTATTACCAATTTAAAACTTGATTGACACAGAAAATATTTCAGCTTAACCTAATTTTTTCTTAATTTAACCTTTTCCTTATTCCTTTTGTTCAAGATCTCCACTTGCCACTATTGGAGTAATATTCTTCCACAAGAGCCTAGTCGTTTGGGCTGGCAGGAGGAAGTTGATGAAAATAGTGTGGTTCTTTTTGTATCTCTACTGTCAGTTAGATGCTCTTAATTTTTTTCATTTGAGCTTGAAATGGTTGTTAATCTTCTTATTTCTGTGCAAGAAATTGCAAACGGTGCCATGTTCCCTGCCAGAGAACTGATTTGATAATCTGTAAGATTATGTTTTCAGGTCATTCACATGAGCAGCAATAATTCATAAAACCCTAATATTTTCAAAATATGGAAGCTTTATTTCTGTTGAGCTGTCTGACAATGAGGTAAAACACTCCTAAAATGAAAAGTCTAATACAGATAGTTACATTAGTTAAAATTGCTTATCTGAAAACTTGCTTCATCCTGAAAATGGGACTGAGTCTTTAATTTGACTTCTTAGATCAGTTCTATTTTTCTGTATTCCTCACTCTTTATGAAAAGAAAAAATAGTAGTTTGTAATATTTTGATGAATAGTACTTCTTCAAGTTTTTGTACAGTTACTAGTAGAATAAGTCCTAACTTTACTTAGATTCTGGTATGATGTTGCTGCTAACGATGATGAAATTGCCACTTGGGTTCACGTACTAAATTCTTTATTTAGTATTTTAATTAAATTAATTTAGTATTTTAATTAAATTTACAGTGATAATAGC